>BHDV01004867.1:39260-71120 GCA_005406045.1 Adoxophyes honmai
GCCACGTGACACGCCACAGCCGGGCAACCCTGGCCACGCTGCTGCTGCTGCGCGCGCTGTACCCGCGCCTGCAGCCGCCGGCGCTGCCCGCCGCGCCGCCCGCCAGGGAGCTGCAGCCGCTCAGCAAGAGCCCCGCCACGTGACACGCCACAGCCGGGCAACCCTGGCCACGCTGCTGCTGCGCGCTCTACCCGCCACGTGACACCATCTCCTACTGACATTTGGTCCTTTCAAACCGGAAACAAGTGCCTCATCTGCGCCTTTATTTAGCATACATACATACTTGCACACATCACGTCTGTATTCCCAACTGGAGTATAGCCTGACCAGTACCGCTCTACCGCGCCTCAGGTATATGAGCGGCGAGACGAGAAGCGTTAACGGCGGAGTAACAAAAGGCAGAGGCTGCTCTCGTCCCTCTCCGTCTCGGCGCTCGCATACCTTTAGCGCTGTTCTGCGGTCCTGGTCACACTACAGACCGAGCACACGAAACGCGCTACAAAGTTAAACCACGAGTATTTCACGTTTCACAGCATATTTTTTAGGTTTTAAGTTAAGAGGTAGGGTCTTCGGCATGTACTAGGTTAAAGAGGTACGCGAACTTACCTCCACTGCTTCAAAACCTTGTTAAGTTAAATGCCGTAAATTGTAACAGAGGCAAGTTGCTAGGCTGTCGCCTAAAATATACCTGAACTATAGTCACCTCTTACGATATCTTCGGAAGAAATGTAGAGTTGTTATTTTAAAACCGACATCACATGGAACTGCCTTAGCATAATTTTAGACGAAAAGACATTGAAGTAAAAGTTATTCTCGATAGTATTAATCTGCAGCCCTTGCTGTACTTGGCATTCAAAAAGGTAAACAACAGATGAAGTGACCTTTCACGCTTTACGACACGTTGTTATGTTGTTAAGTGCATGAACAATGTGCCGTGCTAGCCGGTTTTAAGGTGAAGGTAGGACGAATCCGGTTTTTGCGACCCTGCAAGTTTCCGATGTTTACACCACTGTTGTAAATAAACGGGTTATGTTTGCACCTATGTAGATTTACAATTATAAAACGTAGGTAGATAGGTAGTTTTCGTGCAATAATTAAAAGACTGGCTATATTTTGTGCCAGATGCCAACGACAAAACTAAATTCAACGAATTCTTTAGATTATTTTTGTTATTTGCTCGTATGCAGTCAAACTGCAGCTCACTGCCTTGTTACACGTTGAATGGTTGCATGGTTGTCGTTCCACAATGCTTGCCATATCAGTCAAAGTTACTTCATGAGGCATTTCATCACGTACCGTGCGCCACTCAATTTGCGCGTGTTGACGTGCTGGCTGAGCGGGTAAACTGTAACATGAGGATTTGAGGAAGGAAGACTGCTCCCGCCAAATTATTCACTTTAACGGCTGACTCAACTTGTGTCATCTGTAGCAACCGTCAGTGAAATGAAAGAAATTTGTGTGCTTTGACTGACTTATTATTAGCCAATGGCTTCAATAAATATGGCTGAAGTCTACTGAGTCCTCATTGCCGAGGAAATGCTTCTTTAATCACTCGTTTCATGTAAATAAAACTTTGCAGTGAAGTTAGTACTACCACCATGCTGATTGCAGTACAATCTAAGTTATAAACACTGTTTCAACGGATTCCATCTGAATCACCTGATAGAATAACATCACTTCGAACCTGATTGGCCCACTTATGCATCTTATTTTTAAGGATTTGTTGTTCTTACATGCTCAATTACTTTATGTATCAAAGGCTCAATGTGCTTCCTCGCTCATTCACCGCTCACGGGTATAATTATTTAAAAACCACACGGCCATTCCATTCGAAGTGTGTTTCAATTCCAGATGCGTACAATTTGTTTAATTTTAGGTTACTACCATTCTAGCCGTAAACGAACTTACAAAAGTTAACTTTTAGAGAATAACACCCCAATACCTAAAGTAATTAGTTCGTAAGTTACCTTATTTTATTGTAGTAACTTGCCAGAAACGACATGTGATACAGTAGGTATAGCTAGTATACATAAATAAATAGATATCGACGATAGGGTACTGATATTCGATAGCGATAAGTTGGAATTAGGTGTACGATAGCGGCTATCAACCTCAGGTTGCCGTTGAGAACCGACAGATGATGTAATTATTGCTACTATTTTTGATCTTAAGGTGTTTGGGAAGAACGAGTTGTATTTATGTGATAAAATATTATGGGTTTAACAAGGTTAGAGGCTGGACATCGAATAATTTATATTTTGTTTGAATTTTCTTAAGAGTTGATGAAGTATTTTTTTACACAATAAAATATAATATTTACTAGCAATAAAAAGTTTTTATTAAGATAACAACACGCTTTTTATTTCATAACCTGCACTCCAAAAGGGTCCCAGAATAAAATACTATTTCAATTGAAAAAGTATAATGTTACTCAAAAAATAAATAATTACAAAATAACTCCTTAAAAAACTCCATGGCATTTGCGTAAGTACATAGGAACGCTCAAAATACAGCGGAATGCCGACTGGCATTCTGTCAAGTTTAGCTGTAGCCACGGTCAGGATGCAGCTGAGTCACCGACATTCAGGGCACCGCACACTAAGCCACCAGGTGCCGCCACTAAACTGACTAACAGTGCGTGTGTCGTTAAGGCCATTAAGTACCACATGCCGCCACCAGCGGGTAGATTGTAGATTTTTAGACGGGCTGGTCTCCGTAACCAAATGCGCCTATTTTGAGTGGAGGAGCCGCCGGTACGTCATTCATCCCAGCCCACGCAGCTCCTGGAGGAATGCCAGTAGACCCTTCACGTTGTCAGGAACCTCCCGGAGCATCCCCGGTTTTCTGAGGTGCTTCGTCCTGTTGTCTGCCACTCCGGAACACTCCAGTAGAATGAGCGCGGCTGTCACGTCCTCTTCCACGCAGCCTCTGCACAGGGGACTGTCTGTAGCACCCATCGCGTGTAAGTGTTTCAGCAGAGCATGATCTGTTACCACTCTGACGATAAGCCGCAGCTGCGGTCTTTTTAAACCCCATTGTCTGCGGGACAACTTGGTGTTGATCGTTGAGAGCGCCTCTTTGGTCTTTGTTCAGTATATTTGGTGTCTGTGGCGGTCGGTCCAACGCTTGTCCTGAAGTGTGACTAAAAGCGTCCGCAAGTGGCCGACTGGTGACTCGTTCGAGTCGCTGGGATGGTTCGCCGCGGTCAGGTGTCGGCGCTGAGCACGCGCGGCGTGCTGGGCGGCGGCGGCGGCGGCGCGGGCGGCGGCGGCGCGCGCAGGCGCTCGGCGGCGGCCACGGCGGCCGGCAGCCGTGCGCGCCGCGTCTCCGGCGCCGCCAGCACCGCCAGCGCCGCCAGCAGCGAGCACGCGCCGTACAACGTCGCTTGCACGTACAGGCTCTGCAACATACAGATATAACAGTAGACCTCATGACCTTCAGAATGCCTTAACATGGATCCGCGTCCAATATTTACATAGGTTTTGGTTCGTAGGTAGCTTAAATTGTGCAATAAATGAGACGGGGGATGGAGTAACTTTTAGGCAAGCAAGGCCAATGGTGGTTACCATTCTGAATCGCTATCACTCATGGATACCGCAGCCTGCACTACGAAAGGTTTCAGATATGTTGCCCTGAGAGCTAAGACTATCCACCCTGTCTCCTCTTATATCTTGATATTCTTTTGGTATGTATTGATTTGCGGTGTCCAATAAACAACATCGCGTTTTAAGATGTAAAACCATTCGTAGAGCATATTATTTCATTACAAAAATAAACAATAGCAGTGCAGCATCCACGCCTACGACTTGGTTACTTTGAAAATAAAATTGCGGACTCTAATCCAGATTTCGACGAGTATCCTTAAGGGAACCGATGGTAAATTGTCTATAGTAGGGCTTGCTCACCAGCAGCGGCGTCTGCGGCGCCAGCACGGAGCCGAGCCGGCCCACCAGCGAGCAGGCCGCCAGCGCCGAGCTGCGCGCGTTCGTGGGGAACAGCTCGGCCGTGAACACGTACAGCGCGTTGAACGCGAACGTGATGGACAGCTTGCCGGACATGAACAGCGCCAGGCTTGTGCCCGTGTGCGCTGAAACATCGAAGTAAATTAAATAAACTTGTCCCAGTCTGTATCTTTGTCTATATGGTATCGGGACTCCATTTTACTGTGGATGTCGTAAGAGCCGACTCAAGGCTTTAGGCGACAGGCTAGCAACTTGTCACTGTAATAACTGCATCTATTTTTAAACCTCAAATTATGCAAGAAGTGGCCAAAAGGTGCCATTTGAGAATACAGGCGTGATTTTATGTATTTACGAGTATGTAGGTATCTCATCTCAGTAAGTAAGTGTCGAGATTTAACGCACAAATCAGTAAAAAGCGTTGACGTAATGATGAATTGCATTTTCACGTTTTTTTGTTGCCTTAGTTTAGTTTATTAGGTTATCTAATTACCAAAGATTAGGATAATAAATATATAAACGAGAAAAAACTTGATGCCTCAGCTTCGAGCTATAGGTACTACACCTACTCGGTAAAGTATGGCATAACTAAGTACTTAATGAAGGAAAAAATATGGTGGTCGGCCAAACCACGTCGCGTGGGCGTTAATCGGACATGTCGGGTAAAATAAGAGTGTCGAAGGATAAGATCAATATGAACGTTCCACTCACAGACAAAGAAAGGCGTGACGCAGACGACGCCGCAGACGAGGAAGGCCACGAAGATGCTCCGCTTGCGGCCGAAGCGCTCCAGCAGCATCACCAGGAAGAACGAGGCCACGATCTCCATCGCCATGTTGAGCGCGAAGTTGGTGTACTTGTCGCCCGCCAGCGCCACCGAGTTGATGGTCAGCCCGTAGTAGACGAAGGTGGTGGCGGCCCAGCACCAGCAGCAGACGCCGAAACGCGCCATCAGCACGCGCGAGCGCAGCAGCGCGCGCCACGCGCCGCCCTCCGCCTTCGCCTCTGGTGACTCCTTGCCGAGGTTGCTCATGATGTTCTCGTCTAGTGTTATCTGAAAATTACGTTTTAGATATACATAACATGACATACTTGCAGAAATATCACGCTTTATGCCTTGCGGGGTAGGCAGAGACAACAGAGCGCCTTCCATTTCTATTCTGACATGCTTCTCTCTTCATTCACAACTCATTCAGACTCAACAACATGACTGTAATTCTACTCAATGTTTTCATTAAATTCGCGCTGTTTAAAGGATCTTCTATTTACGACGACCGTAACTATACCCTATCGGTTTAGGTACTTAAATTAAAGTAAACAAACTTTATGTCAGATTTGACAGGTTAAGAACGTTTTTTTTACTACCCAACTTTTTTCGGATATTCAAAAAGTTTAGCAGAGGAAGGACACAGTAAAAAATATTTTGTTGGTGCCTAAATTTACCTAATACCAGAAACAATTGGAATTAGAACACTAACGTTCATCAGATCAATAAATATTATGAAGATTCCTTTGCTAAACTATTTGAACATCCGAAAAAGTTGGGTGGTAAAAAAAAACGTTTTTAACCTGTCAAATCTGACACAAAGTTTGTTTACTTTAATTTAAGTACCTAAACCGACAGAGTATAGGGTGGTGCCGACGGTGCCCAGGAACAGGGCGCAGACCCTGGTGTAGAAATGACCAGGTCAGTATCTTTAAGGGCGCAGTATGGCAACCTCGCACTGGGTGCATAAAAGACTAGTTACGGCATTGTAGCAATGTTTGTCAAGCGGTTTTGTGACAGATATTTTGCTATTTCAATAATAAAGTGAAGACAGGGGTCCATTCCACCTTATTCCAGCGCGCCGCCTTGCGGATGACGGCCTCGCTCTGCGCCCGGCGGCCGCGCGCGTGCAGCCAGCGCGCGCTCTCGTCCAGCAGCAGCCAGTAGAGCGGCAGCAGCAGCGCGGGCGCGTGCAGCGCCAGCAGCAGCCGGCGCCAGTGCCGCAGCCGCCGCGCCGCCAGCGCCAGCAGCACGCCGCCCAGCCCGTACGCCGCGCCCGTCGCCGCCGCGAACGCGGGACGCAGCGACGGACGCGCTAGCTCCACCACTACGCAATAAACATCATGATTCAACTGGCTGATATCCCCGTAATATTTGTCCCACTGATCCTCCCAAAAAAAAAAAAAAATATGCAGTAGGCTAGGCCTTATGTTGTGGTAAGGAGGTATTATGCACGTTTTTTGTTTGGGTCTTTCAGCGTTTCGTAATGACCTAATGACCATGATTGCGAAAAAGAATAATTCGCAGGAAACAAGCCACAAAAAAAAAACATAAAAAAAGGAAAAATAAATAGCAACCGCCTGTATCTACACTAATATTATAAAGAGGATAGATTTGTTTGTTTGTATTTTTGTATGTTTGTATCAAATTGAATAGGATCAAAAAGTACTGGGCTGATTAAAAAAAAACACTATTAGAATGCTACATTCTTCCGAATTTACATAGGCTACGTTTCATTTTGAAAAAAATAGAGATCCTTGGTAATCGTCAATAATGTAACCAAGGGTGTAAAAAATTGAAAATAAACATGTTGCTGTGCTTTATACCGAAATATAACCGAATTCCACACGGGCGAAGCCGCGGGCGGAAAGCTAGTTATAAATACACGGTAAAAAAACTTGTAAAGTAGTAAGAAAATAGCAATATAATTATGAACAAGGATAAACAGCACAGAAAAACCAAAACACAACTCTACTGGTATGATTTCATTCACTTAGAGATGTCTATTCATCTTTACCCCCGATCTGGTCCTATGTTCTCGCGGTTAAATATAGAGATGGATAGAGGTCGGTTATTATAAATTTGGTATGATTTTAAGTGGTGGGGGTAAGCATTGATTTTTACAGAAGCGATGCGTGAATTTACCCTCACCAATTAAAATATTGCCAAGATTTTTAATTTTCTGTGTTGGGAAAACCAAAATCGAAAAAAAAAAACTGGTGCTAAACCGTCTCATCGTTTTATGTGCTACCGAAGAGAAGTACTTGTAGACCTTTGTAATCTACGCGTAACTCTAAGCAGGTAAGCACTCTAATTTTACTTATCTAGTGACATTAAATAAAACCCCCAATTAATCATTTGTAATTCCATGCAAATAAAATTATCTTTATAGCGGACGATTGCTTATTTTACTAGGATAAAACTGTCTACTGACAGCACGTGAGTAGCTAATAAAATGACTTACAATTTTAATGACTACCTACTCAAACTGAATTTTAAAGTCGACCACCGCTCTGTTCGTGCGACCCATGCAAAAAGTCGAACTAAACTCGATTTAGGACGTGCGATGTCCTCATTTTCCATTAGGTATACCTAATTTGAAACTGCCGTGTGCGGATTTAGAACCACACCTCTCCTTTTCTTTCGTGGATATCGTTTATTACGATATTGCCTCTTGGCGACTAAGGAAATAAGTTAACGTACATTTTAAGCGACAGACTAGCAATCCGTCTCTATTATACCTGCCTTTTAAAACATAAAAATATTTTAGAAGTGGCCACAAAGAGTTAAATATAATGCTCTACCTACCCCAATTGGGAATACAGGCGTGTTGTAAGTATGTACCTGAACTGATCTTTCTAACAACGGTATTTAACGACTTTCTGTAATCAATGGCTAACACACCAGAACTAAACAAATCGTCGGCGTTTACGCACTATACACCGCCGGTGGAGGAGGACAACGGACTTCAAGCATTGACCCGCTGCTATTTATTTCTGTCGCACGCATACAGTAATATAGTCTTCACACTCGCACATGCGATGAACGTGCTCAAGTGCGACAGAGATAGATAGCAGCGGGTCAAAACTCTGCGACCGGCCTTAAGTTAGGTGACTGGTACAGTATTCCCAAGAAAATAAGACACATCGGCTGTTTCCGTCTGTGCCGAGAAGCGCAGACGATAGCCGACAGTAAGTAGCCGCACGTATAATTATCTGTATTGAATTTTATTTACAATCGCAATGGGGACAATTTTGCTTGCTACGCATTCTTAGCTCGGCTATTCCTAGCTGCGTTTAGTTCGGCTAATCGACACATGTGGCGCTGAGGTGTTACACATCTATCAATCAGTAACCAATCTCAAAGCAAGAGTTTAGCGCGCGAAAAAATCTCTTTTATCACTGGTAGATCGAAGTTTCCGGCGGTACAAAAAGTGGCCTATTGCTCAGGTACATCGTGGAGCATTACTTTTTTGGTAATACTGTATTTAAGTTATACTTTAAGGGCTATATTTCACCGGGACACCACGGCGGCGCAACCAGTCGTCGGCTACCAACAAAATGTATACAGCTCTATAGGGAGTTACTCACCTGGTGTCCGTTGGTTGCGCAACCATATCATTCATTTTGTTGGTAGCCGACGACTGGTTGCGCCGCCGTGGTGTCCCGATGAAATATAGCCCTAAGAGTCTCGTTTCATCCTGCGCAGCAGTTACCCATGACGTAGGCAGCGCTGTTGAACCCGTAGCCGAGCGCCGCCTCGAACCACTCCAGCACCACGTACATGACGTAGTTGACGGAGAGCGCCTTGGCCAGCCCCAGCACGCCGGCGCACGCGCCGAACAGGCACAGCGCGGCGCGGCGCCCGTACCTGCGTACATGCAACATGCATCATGCGCAAGAGTACATATCTAGGGCTTGCAACTCGAATATTCGAATATTCGAATAATTCGAATATTCGGCAAAAAAATATATTCGAATATTTGGGGTATGGTATTCGAATTATTCGATATTCGGATTTTTGTTATTTAATTATACTACTTAACATGATTGCCAAGATTATCATTAAAACATTTGTATAAAATAAATAAATAAAATGTAATATTCTATAACAAACATTAATTTATGCTTTCGTAAAGAGTATTTTGGTGTAAATAGGGTTGGTGTTGGTGGTTTGGTGACACTGAGGGATATATTGCATTTAAAGAATCTCTTCAAGCTAAATTTTTGCTGCGCTTACACATTGAGCGCTACTCAGGAACGATTGATAATAAAACAAACGCCGGCTATCTTTGCCTAACCTTAGCTTTAGATCACTCTGGGTGACGTTGATAATACAGTACCTATATGAAGAAGAAGACAGTGACACAGAAGATGTAAACGATGGGCTTTAGGTACATCAGAATAAGGAAAGACGAAACAGAATATGTCCACTCAGTCTGGATCACTACAAGAATATCTTAGGTTAAAACAAAGTAACATTTAGCCTCCCTGAGTTTAATATGCCAGAAGAAATTGCTACGTCTTTGAACATCGCCCAAATGACTATGGAAGTTATTTGTGAAGAAAATGCCAATCTACTAACTGCTGAAGCAGCCCTTCAATTTATGATCTCTTAACTACAATTACTACAATTACTGATTTCTATGCACGAATTCGTGCATAAAAATATTTGCATAATCCCACACGATATTATGATGCACCCTATTCCGATATATTCCCTTGTCCTGGAGGAAATGCTGCTATTACAAAAATAATAGCGGACGTGAATAAAATATACTTCTCTAAAAGCAGAAATACCCCTGACTTCCAGATCACAATATCAATGATATTGATTATAGATATGTATAGGACTTAATTGACTCATGACATCGTAGATCCTAGACGCACACACACCGAAACTATTGAGCCCCAACAAACAGAAGCGGCTGAAATCAATTTACTTACATAGGATCATCTTCAAAAAAAGATTGATGATACCATTTCTGAAACTCCGTCTACATCCACTTCTAACTTGACTTCTTAGTAACGAATACGGCATCATTTTATAATGATGGCCCTCGACAAAATACATTTCAATCGTGCTTACGACTTACGACTTCGTTGGGTACTTTTCTTTTGTTATTCCTATTAAACTAACGCGTGTTATTTTACTCATGACCATATCTGTCAATTTTGAGACTGATTTTGTGTGATTAAACAGCCGATATAAAATATTTTGTGCTTTTTAAACTTTTCTAAAATATTCGAATATTATTCGAATAATTCGAATACTTCCGAATTTACGAACCGAATATTCGAATATCTAAAATAGTCGAATATTGCAAGCCCTATACATATCTTAGGTTAATTCCCTCTGACGCTATACAAGCAACATGCAGTTCAGCACAACATCTGAGACGTTCGCTGCATGCGGTGACAGCGAGAGTAAAGACCATCTTTATATTAATTTCCTCTGACGCTATATAGATGATCGTACGCGCATCATGCAATATAGAATAACATCTGAGGCGTACTCTACTCTTGCCGTATTGTGCTAAGCTGGTAGATTTCAGAACATTAGTTCAACCAGACTCATCCTTGCGGCTCTTAGTTCAAAAAGCAAAGTGATCTTTGCATGCACTGACGTGGCAGGCGATGAATCGTTGGATCACTCACGTGTCGGAGATGTACCCGGTGAGCAGCAGCGCCACGGGCAGCGCGGAGTTGCGCACCGAGCCCACCAGCGTGCGCATCCACTCGCGGCACGCCAGGTCGAACTGTAATAATCAAGTATCACTATGACGTGAAGAGCATTCATCATCAGCCTATATAGGTCCCACTGCAGGGCACAGGCCTCCTCTCAGTACATACAAGAGGGCTTGGGCTATAGTTCCCACGCGGGCCCAGTGCGGATTGGGAACTTCGCACACAACGTTGAATTACTTCGTCGCTGTGTTTAGGTATCCTCACGATGTTTTCCTTCACTGAATAGCTCGTGATAAATATAAAATTCGATATCGCACATAAATTCCGAAAAATTCAGAGGTGCGAGCGCGGGGTTTGAACCTTCGATCAACAATTACATGCAATTGTTGATCGAAGGTTTGAACCCCCGCGACCCTCTGCTTGAGAGGCCACAAGTCGAATCGCTGGGCTACCACGGCTTCTAAGAGTATTCGCAGGTATTTAAATTATTGGCTCTACACGCTTCCGCTCACATCCGTCTAAATTGATCTCGAAGAAAATTTCTTGAAGCAATAGCGGAGCGAAACGGCAACTTGGCGTGTTGTATTCGGTATGTATTATTTTATTGCGTTTGTTAGCTCAGCCTGACAAATGCATGAAGTTGGTTCTAGGTCAATCTACGTTGTAAAGTCTGCCCTGGTAAGAAACTGGGTGTCAAGAGACCAGAACCAATCATATCTATTATTCGTGCTTTTGATGCCCTTGTAGCGCTTTAGTGGCCCTTTTGGCGCTCTTTGGCTTAAGTTATTACTTGTTTGTGTCAATTTGTGTTACTAAATGTATTTCTTTCTGTCTTTTCTTTTAACCAACCACTGGAGGGTCTATGGCTACTTTGTAATCATACGCTACCTCAACAAAAGTGGTCTCATCGTTCTCGTAGACGAAGTGGTCGCAGGCGATGGTGTCGGCGGCGTAGTCGTCGCGCGCGCAGGCGGGCGTGACGTTACTCAGCGGGCGGTAGCGCGCGCACTCGGCCTCCGGCTGCAGCGCCCACAGCGTCTCGTTGAGGAACTCCGCGCCCAGCCCGCCCTCGCATTCGGGCACCAGGCAGCTGGGAACACCAAGGGTAGGTTAGGTTAGCTTAGACCTTCGGGATCCCACAGCATCCCCTAACTCGGCAAGGAGACGCCGGAGTGGTTTTAGTGGGTACGTTCCCTCTTATCCTTCTATTTGGGAAGAGGACGGGGCACATAACTCCCGGGCACCTCCCCAAGCCGGTGCGTATGCGTAATGCATTTCCACTCCAAAAAATGTTAGGTTAGGATCATAGGCTTCTGTAAATAGCCAGTATAGAAAATAGAAAAGAGAAGACATGAGACTGTGGGAAAGTCTTTGATAGAGGAATCTCCCTTCAGGCAGATGCCGCATAACATCGCCTGGGGACTGAAGTCATCCGTTTGAAGTCGGAAGTTGTTGGTAATTTATGCAATCGATTTTCAAAACTAAATAGGATTCTGCGCCTTTTAAGACGACCGTCTTATCTGGTCCAGGACAATGAGGTCCAGGCAGGACAACTTTTGTCAGCTGGTTTGGGTGGTTGTGCAGTCGATTTTTTCATTTTGATGAGAAACAATTTACTCCTTCCTTCACGGTATTGATGATATCCATGGTGGTTTCAAACCCCAGCTAATAAATACAATTAAAACTTCCCTACTTTAGTATCCAACTTCAAGATTTCGCTCGCATTGTCAATGAACTTATCGACATACAGGTGTCCCAGTTAGTTTTAGACGTATAGTGGGATGCTGCATTAAATAGCTGTTTCAGGCGAAGTGTGCGCCCGCGCAGGCTATCCGCTCGCAGATTAGATAGCGGCGATAGCGACGATGATGAATGAGCAGCTGCTGCACCAAGCGGCTGTTAATCTCATATAGACGGTTAGGAAAACAAATCTTTGGGTATTATGAGGTGCGATACCAAAGGGCCAAGCGTTCGAGACTGTTCTGACTACAACCCGATTTCTGTTTAACCACAAATCAGTAGCATTAGATTATAAAATAATCAGGTTTGATGGATCAATCAGACAGACAATATTACTTTTTTACGCAGTCATCGCTGCCATTTCTATATTTGTAAAGTACATACATAATGCCTGTATTCCCTAATAGAGTAGGCAGAGCACACGAAACGGTTAGTCAAAACAATAACTATTTCACGCATGATGATAGGTTTGAACATAGAGGAAAGAAGTGCAACAGTTATAGGTTGCTAGCCTGTCACCTAAAACATACATGAACCATTTCCTTAGACACTTCGTCCGATATCTGCAGAACAAAATTAAATCAAGAGGTGCTCTTAAACACGGTACATGTAGAGGTAGGACCCGTTCCCACCGCGTGCGTTCCAAAATCGTGCGGGCGCCCGACGCGGTGGGAACGGGGGCATAGGTAGATACTGGCAAATACTTGAGTAATTAGTATTCCAAGATTTCCAAGTAATTACAGAACTGGTAATAGGTATCGTCATTGTTGAGTGAGATTTTTTACTATTTAACTTTCTGTTTACAGATATTGAAGTCATCAAAACTGATAGCGATGAGTGTCAGCTGTGAGCGGCATCAATTCGTGCAAGAGATTATACGAAGTGGCCCTTCAGTTGCCATCCACAATACTTTTAAATGTTTATCTAGTTGTGTTTGAGTAGAGTTCATTTACATTCCTCGTACTAGAATTTCCAATACTCAACAAATTTGTGAATTAAAATTTTACAAAGTTCCTATCTATAACACTGTAAGCGAATTTGTTTAATGATTACCGCAAAGGGAACATGTAGGTGTGACGAGAGTGATGAATGGCTGAAGATATAGTACTTAAATATGTCAGAAATTTAGTGTTACCACTCTGTAGTTACTAGCTACCCCACATGCAACAAGACATCTACACTAATAATATAATATAATATTATAAAGAGGAAAACTTTGTTTGTTTGTTTGTTTGTATGTTTGTTTGTTTGTTTGGTTGTAATGAATAGGCTCAGTAACTACTGGACCGTTTTTGAAAATTCTTGCACCATTCGAAAGCCATATTATCCACGAGTAACATGGGCTATTTTGAAAAAAAAAAGGATTCCGTAAAATATTTGGAATTAGATACCTACATCTACACTAATATTATGAAGAGGAAAGCTCAGGCTCAAAAACCTACGACCCCAAAATCCGAAATTTACGCGAACGAAGTCGCGGGCGGAAAGCTAGTGATGTATAAACGGAATTGTTTGTATGCAACTTAAAACTACACCAGCAGTGCGAGTCAGTTTGCAAATTATTTAGGTAATTTTGGAGAATTTACCTTTTATGTAGATTAGTTGTTATCTCAATTAACATTGTCTGGTTGCGATATAAATCATAATTGAGGGAAATGTTAATATTTATCAGATAATCACTTCCACGATAGTAAGATCGTGACCATGCAAACATAACTATGTGCCACCATGAATTCTGCAAGGTTGACTTTTCGTTGAATGTATTTTCCCAAGTGATTTGATTTTCAGGTATTCAAAAACTGAAAGAGCTATAGAACCGTTGGGTAGTCCTGAAACGTACTTTTCCTGTGGAGTTTACAGACTACAGAAAAAAATAGTCAGGTGTGAAATAAAATTCAGCGAAAAGGCAGGATACCATTCTATAAACATGTTAAAAAACCAAGGCAAAGATCACCAAATCACGTCTGTGAATCAGTCCGTAAGAGGAAATTTACCATACAGTTTTGCATGTAAATCCACATTAGCCAATTTAAAAATGCAAATAGCAAGCAGAGGTCGCTTATAAATTGTTACCGAAAGGGCACGCGATCAGCCACGAAGACATAGTTGAGTCCGTAGCAGGCCGACAGCAGCCCCGGTAGGCAGAGCAGGAACATCGAGTACTGCTGGTAGAGCCCAAAGGCCCCGAGGGAGTCCAGCGCAGCCTCCAGTGGCGGGACCTCATCGCGGTCTTCAGACCCAGCTGCCTCCGCACCAAACCTAGCAAGAGAACCGAATTACCTTCAATTTGATGAAGAATCTTGGATTGTTTGGGCAGATTCAATAGGTAGTAAAATGGTCACGATTGGGTGCGGTGCATTTGTATGGGGAAATAGAATTACATATATTATAACTGTGTAGGTACATACATAATCTAACTTATTTAATGGTTCATTGTGAACGGATCGTGAAACACTGCAAGTTGTTTATGCACATTGTGCTGCAAATGATGGTGCCGTGTGTTTCGTGAGACAATGATTCTTTTAAGTACTCCTGGCTGATAATTAATAACAAACACTGCACATGAATGTGATGCACTAAAACAATTGCACATCTCGTGCTTGGGCGGCTTGCGAATTGCAAGGCAAATTCGACAAAGGTGCATCACTTTTCGTATTCTCCGTGAATATAAGTTCACAGTGATGATGAACAACACGGCACAACAGCCGAAGAAAACCGGGAAACTAAGGATAAACTCGCGAAAATATACAAGATCGATTTCACCGTTAAGATTCGAGCGATCTTTGCAACTTGCACATCGAATGGTAACTTTTTGGAAAAACATGGGATGATGATGTAGGAATAGCGAACGTCGGTACCGGTGCGGGTCGGCGGCTGGGGCGCCGGCGCGCGAGATCGTCATGCTGCTCCCGCGCTGCGCGACGCGCGAACACTGCGGCTGCGCGCGCGCTGCTGCCCGCTATCGCTGCGGTATCAGGCCTACGTCAGGACTCCCGTCACACACAAAAGCGCGATGCTTTGGGATTGTATCGCGGTTTTGTGTGGGAGCCCTTTTCAGAGAGCATTGTGTCCACGTTGTATCAGTAGCAAGGCGTCAGGCTCGCTAGGGGGCTGTCGAGCGAGATAACTCGAGATGTCGAGTGACATGAGGCCTGTGACTAATAATTGGTTGAATTTCTTTACATAGTCATTTAATGCGGGATAACTGTACCTAATCATCCTCGCGTTCCACCCTTATTTACCACGCCCTGGTGCTGGCGTCTCAATGTGTATGTGTGTAGTGGTCGGCAATGAGCTTGGGTGTATTTTAAGTGTAAGGGGTGTTGGTATGCCCAAACTTACTCCAGGACTTACTACAAATTACTTAAAATCTGGCCGGTTTATAACCGAAAACTATGCTAAGATTAAAATGTTAAGCGCCTGTAAAATATTTGTTGTTCCTTTGCTATTTTCGCGCAAAGGAAACTAATTGTCAGGCGTTTCAAGAAAAGTCTCTGTTAGACTTTATTATCTATTAGATAGATGTACCCATATCATCAACAAAATAAGTGGTCTATTCATTTTTTAAACAAATTGCTATCAAATTAATATGTCGTTAAAGTCGTATTTTCATATTTATTGTTTTGTGTCATTCAAACGATTACCAATGTAAGGGTAGTAGACCAAACGTTCGTGTCATCTCATTTATCAATATTAAGTTTATTTCTCTATTATGATTATGATCATTGCAACTGTTTGAGAAACCCTAAGCACGTATTTGTTTGGTGCTCAAAGTGAATAATCTTACACCCCGGCGTAAGCGCGAGCTTTTGCACCGGTTACTTTTAGTTATGAAGTAACGTCATAGATGGCGTTAGCGCCTGGTGTTCGCGACTAACAACGACGGCCAACAGGTGGCTTTCGCAGCTTTCGCTATTCTGCCAATCCCATACAAAGGAAGTGACCGGTTTTTTCGCCATGAACAAATTTAAAATATGTTCAAATATTTGAAGGCAGTTGGTAACCGGGCGGGTCAGCGACCGGCGTCACGTGCCGCCCTTCCCCACGGGCGTCACCTGACCAGCCACACCGGTTCGCCGGTTGTCCACGTTTAAGTGAAAGAGGTCCTGTCACATTGTGTTATTGATGCTTCCTTCCACCGCTGTTGTTGTGGTGTACTATTATCTATTCTGTGGTTGTGGCCAGTATTAAGCAGCGTGTCAGGATTGAAAAAAACTGATTAACTTTTTTAGTCACGAATTTGTTTTTAATGAACGAATAAAAATTTTATTAATGTTTTTATGTTCAAATAACCTAACCAACCTGAATAGTGGAAAGATCCCCGCCAGCCGAAATCCCATCTGTTTGAGAGCTAGTCAAATTTATGCCTAATAAATAACTGATTAGTCGGTTTTAAAAATGGTACCCGCACTGAAAGTAAAATAAATACGGCAACAACACAATTGATCTGAAGATAATCCGAAAGAATCTCAGCGGTATAAAATACTGATTGAGTCAAAATGTTTACTTACTCAAATGATGTAATATACAATGTAGGAAGAGCGCACACGCAAACCAAAAAAAAGAAGTTTAAGGAAGATGACACTTAAATCGTCGAGTTGATTATTACCATCCTTACTGACCGAAGGATGGAATGGTTTGTGCTAATTTTGATAACAGCCATTTGCTCAACTCGCTAATGTTTCCTTATTAAACAAGGCGCAGCGGCGATGACTTGATGCACTTACTACTTGTACTATTATCTATTCTGTGCTTGAGGTGACTTCTATGTTGAAAAGGCCGTGTGGCTCTAAAGGGCCCACAATACCTATAGATTGTTGCATACAATATAAGTACACGTCGTTATGCCTCTTTCTCACAGGGGTATCTACCACGGTGTCCACTTTGTACCTATCACTTATCCTGATCAATTTCCAACATTCATACATGCTCGTCTCGTTAGTTTTTCTAAAACGTCCCCAATTTGGCCACGGATGGTCAGCATGGGCCTTCCTCTCCCAGCGCACCCATTCACACTCCCCATAAATATAAACCTGTCAAGTAAATCTCCATTTGTTCATCAATTTCATCAATAACTACGTAACCAAACCAACCAA
This sequence comes from Adoxophyes honmai, assembly GCA_005406045.1. NCBI lineage: Eukaryota > Metazoa > Arthropoda > Insecta > Lepidoptera > Tortricidae > Adoxophyes > Adoxophyes honmai. Next base: position 56,509 of record BHDV01004867.1, read on the forward strand.
GTATTTCCCTATCCTATTTTCACACCAGTTCGTTTGTCACATTCCTCGTCACTCTATCTTTCAGTGATACACCCATGATACACCTTTCATACTAAACTTGTTTACACTTTATTATCCTTCTCATGCTATACCTAACTTTGGATACCGCACACTACGAGTAGTGTCATTTTACTACCTATCCATCTCTAGCAGACACATATATCGTAGATCCATAATTAAAACAAACTCAGAACTAGTTTCTACCAAGACTTAGCTTGCATCGGTCTAAAAGAATGACGTAGCTTTGTAGTCATTTGCTATCTGAAACTGTGCCAAATCTTGAACCTCTCCATTTCGGTCTAATCCTAATTACCTCGTTTGTAAACATGATTAATGTTCGAACTCTAAACTAGACGCTTGACCCAGTGTGGGCACAATGATCTCATTGATCTCTTCACACAGATTTCTCGAAATCTGTGGGTACACTAATATAGTAGCTGAAACTTTCAAGACATGTTCCTTCTAAAGTTCACCCACGATTTGTTTCCCTCTGCTTGGCCTTTGGTGCCGGTGATGGCAGCTGCGGCGGGCTGAGCCAAGTGGGTCATCGACTCGCTGACTCGCCGCTATTCTGAGAGAATGGGGTATAAATAGCCCGGCAGGAATAGCCGGGACGGGGTGCGCGGCGGGGTGAAACGTTGGTGTCGGTTACGAGGCTGGCGTTTGCCGTGAGTGGGTGTTACACTTGCATAGCTTGTAGCATTTTGGCAGGAGTTCTGGCTGATTAAGTAAACTGTAGTCAGGTAAATTTTGGTTATGGCGGCGGTTATTGTAAATTGTTTTTAAGGAATGATTCTCAAAGTGCTTTAGGTGAGTCTCTCAGAGTTCTTCCGGAGGCTTTTGTCACCAGTTTGTTCTATTATAGTTTTTAAAATTAAAGACACTGCTTTACCATCATTAACGTATGCTAATTTCTCTTAATAATACTTCCATGAGGTTTACGCTAACGTGACAAAAATGGATTTGGGAATACCTACGTCGAAAATGCAGCGGTAGAGAGAATCCACCGAAATCAGTAAGTCAATGAGAAAAGTTTTGTTGGGGGCCTTTAGGGCTTTTAATTTTCATATAGCACTAATTCTGAATAAAATTGTACGGATTTCATTGACTTCCTCGCCCTCAAGCTTAAGCATCGTATTTAAATTAGCGGTATAGACACACGCCCGCAGAAATGCCAGATCTACTTAATATGTCATCCGTGATCGTAACAATTAACATTCAGCACTTGAACATTATTTGGTGGATTGAACGCGGAAATCCCGTCGGACATTCCGTGTGTCCACTGATTTAATGAGCTGTCGTGTGATATAACGAATCTAATGAGTTATTTGGCGTTTAACGGCCATTACAATGTATCAGGCGTGCGCCGGCGCCGGCGGCGAGGCGGAAGGGCCTCCGACACGCGGGCTCCACGTGCTCGTAGCTTGTAGTAGTTGTAGTCCCCACAGAATAGGTACCGTAAATGCATATGTACTCGTACCTGCAATGATAGCACACTAGGTGTAGACCAGTTGGCTGTCTTGCCTGTGGCATCGTTGATACCAAGCAGTGCGGCGCGTCCCAGCATAGCAGCTTGCAGAGCTATTGAATGGTACGCTCAGAATCACGATCGCTTTAAGTTTTACCAGGTCAAAACCCACATCGCGTAACATCGCGTAACGTCATGGCAGTCGAAAACCATGACCAGGCACGTCTGAATACAATTGAACGAATGATTTATCAAAAATTCGTTTCGCGGAACTAAAATGGCAGATGGGGATTGATTTGCTACCCGAAAGCTTTTTACCCAGAAGTTCTGGGTCATGATTTCTTCCATTTGTCATGCCCATTCCGATTCCGAGCATGTTAGACAGTATATGCGCTGGAATCGAAGGAGAATCAGCCTTTGAGAATGTGATTAGAACAGTTGGATTAGTTATTATGATCCTTTCTACACCATGTGCCAATGCCGTCAAGCTCTTCACTCGGTCTGCACACCTCACCAAGAAGCCTGATGCAGTCAGCTTTTGTTGCACTTAAGCAGAGTTTATACGAAGCCAGTAATATTGCCGTCAGTCCTGCAGACAACCCAGCGTTGACCAGTTTCTTATAAAGGGGCGCTCTATTCTCACCAGCGTTGGCAGCTTGTGCTGAATTTGGCTAGAAATACTGTTTACACAAGGCAAACACTAAGCCAGCACTGACTGTCTGTCTTATTGGCAGCCATAGTTGGCTTCTTGTAAACTATGCTTAACGTTACTTGCCTTGCTAGATAGCTAGACTGTTCAAGAACAACGCACTTAATAAGTCGTGAATTTCATTTGATAGTTTTTGTTATTTTTTAAAGGCTAAAGTCCCTATTAGCTGCTGTTACATAATGTCTGTATACATAATTATGTATTACCTAATACGGCTATAATTCGCACTGCCAAATAAGCCCGTTCAGTGACGAGGTGTCGCGTCGGCGCTAATAAAGTGTTTTATTGTCAGCAGATTTTATGAAATGTAATAGTGCTACCTTATACTTAAGCATACGCTCTTAATCTTGAACATTAGTTTTTCATTAATTCGTAGAAAGATAACAAGCTATGGTGTTTACTCTAATGCTATCACCGTCAACTGATGTAATAAAAATGAGGATTAACTATTTTGGAGGGGTGTGTTGGATGTGTTGGCCCCCACGTTCTGTGACCAAATTGGGGATGCGTTAGAAAAATGTAGAAAAAGGGAAGCATTTTTAATCGCGAGGTGTGTGGAGCTCCGCTTGCAAACATGAAGCATGCCCACAGACAAGCCATATCTACTTGTTGTGGTCTGTGACTGTAATAAGCTCATGGCCTGGCAGCTGTGGCTTATTTGGTTGTCATGGCGGCGATAAGTGTGTTGTGGTAGTAGTTATGTCCAGGAAGTGGCCACTAATTGCTCGGGTACAAACATTCGCAGAGCTATCGCAACACGTGGTCGCCAGCCGTCAGGGAGGAAAACAGAAGGATCCACAAATAAAACAATACAATTATTCGCTATTTTATAATGTTTACGTCTTTACTTATGTAGTAGGTATATAAATTTGCAGTTCAGTACGATCTATAAGCACCTATTGTTCTTCAATGTTGACTTAGGTATTAGTGTAATACAGTCGGAACTTAACTTCAAGGTGCAAAAGAGTAGGTCTGAAACTATGACATACTTAATTCAATAGTTTCTGTTTTGTCTTGTTTTTTATGTGAGTATGTACGCATGTAAAACTTTTTATTGTACGAAACACATTAACAACACTTACAACTTAAAGGTACAAAGGCAAACATATCCCCTAAAGATCTCTTCCCGCCACAGAATAGATAAATAGTAAGTTTGTTCCCGCTGACTTTGCTTTGACTTAATTTTTATGACATAATCATAACATACAAAATAAACATCAATGTATTCCCAAATGGGGTAGGCAGAGCACACAAAACCTTATAGATAACACGTTACATCTCGCACTTAGCACAATTTAGGTACACTAAGTAGGTACATTTACACAGTTTAAAAGTTTAGTAACATTATTAATAGCATGTCGCCAACTTGTATCCTCAGACAGACACCACTTATGACATTCACGGAAGAAATGCCGTGTTATTATAACTTTATAGTCATCTAAATTATAAACGTAAAAAAAATACTTTTTCGCCGGGACATGGTTAGTCTCTTTGTTGGAGTTATCCGACAAGAGTAACCTCCATGACATGAAAGTTTAGTTTAAGCGGGCCACGCGGCCGCAGGCGGCGGGCGCTACACATGGCGCTGAGTCAGCGGCGCCGGCGCCGGTGCGGTTACACAACCAAAACATTATGCTAATTCCCATAGAGTGACCCTTGGGTTATTGACTCGGCGGATTATGAGTTTGTTTACAATGTTCTGAACCGACGCTAATCTGCTGAGCGGCGGGGTGGCTCGTGTAGGGGGCAGAGGGATTATCACGCGCCCAAGATGACCTTTTGCCAACCCTGCTGTGTGCACGCGCAGTGGAGCGGGTCGTGGTAAATTTCCAGGGGATCGCGAAAGCGACCGTTGGAAGCGTCAGCAAAAAGCTTGAACCGGTCAGGGAGCTTTGTCCAAGGTGAATGTAAACTAGTAATTGAAATGAGCCGGCGCCGCGTGGAGCCGGGAGCACGTGACGCGCAGACCGCGCGGCGGCCACTCCCGCGCACGGCGGCCTCCCGGCGGGACGCTCACTCGCTCCGCTGCCGGCTCAGGGCCCACACCGGGTCCGCTACGCTCCGCTACCAAAAATCATTCCGAAAATGAGTTATTGAAAATCCCACATCAAACTGTCGTATCTCACTCAAAACTAACTCTTAGTAAAATTTAACACGCCTTGTTTTAAAATAGTTGCCTTTTTAAACGGTTTTATTTACCTACATTTGTTATTGTAATTCGCGAGTCGGTGTGCAGTGAACCGCGTGTTGCCGTCGTTTAATTACTAGTCTAATGTTCCGACCATTTGTCTCGATTGAGTTGTCTTAAGCTGCATAAATAGTGCGCGTTTTCAGTGATCGATTAATACTTGTGTAGTCCGTGAGCGACACAAGTACGTAGAAAACTTACGGGACTGTGAAGAAGTGCCAGTTGAAGTTGAGTCAGTAGCAGCAGCAGGTGGTTGTTTGAGGGCTGGGCTGTGCGATGGCGGGCACTGGCGATGCAGAACGCGTGTGCGGCTGGGGCCGCTGGCAGGCGCGGCTGGCGCTGCTGCTGGCGCTGCCCGTGCTGCTCACCGGCCTCTACGGCACCAACTATGTGTTCCTCGCGGCACACACGGACCACAGGTTTGTTTGCAGTTGAACAGTGATGTCGTTGAAGGTCTCGCATGCAAATGTTCAAGAGTTGGATCCCAAGCTTTTGACTCTAATGGCTTAACTTCAGTTGGCGTTATGTCCCTTTCCTTATTCACGTAAACTTAACCGCCGATAGATCGAACATGGCACGTGCCTTTTTTATTTTGCAATTTTTTTGATTTAAACTCTTAATTTACCATCATATCTGTATACCTACCTAATGATGGTAAATTAGCTAAGAGTTAAAATTATCAAACAATTTGCAAAATAAAAATGCCACGTGAAATCAAATTGGTTCATACTTAGTTAATGCTACGCGCAACGAAAGGTATTAAGTAGTTTAATTGTTGAAGTTGAAATTAGCCTGATAAAACTTACAATTAGTACCTATGTTCATACTAAAGTAGAATAAAATCGCTTTTAATTTATGTGATCCAAATGGTATTTTTTTGGTGTTCAGTAAAGATTGTATTAGGGTTGAAATCAATAACGATGGCCGAGTTACAAAACTCTTGTTCTGCATCGTTACTATTATCATGCGAAAGTACCTTTGTTGGAGCATCAATATCTATTATCTTTAGTTCTGTTGTATCTAACTCAATATTTTTCGCCGTTGTTTACACCAACTTTAGACAAGCTCCAGTAGAGTAGCTTTCGTTTTGCTCGGAACCGCTTACAACCGCATTGGACGCAGAATAACAAACCAATTAAGTGTGACTTACGCGTGGTAATGGTAATGGTGTTCGCGAATGCCGCCCACTAAGCGGCTCTGAAACAGTTACGCCAAATTCGCGGTCACTTTCTCCGCAGTCACGTGCTTTTCGGCTGACACACACCAGCACAACTTCCGAAACAAACGGTGGCCCCTGACCTGGGCCTGGGTAGTCATACATACACACATCACGCCCGTATCCCCTATTGTGGTAGGCAGAACACACGCAACCTTACAAGTACATAGGTAAAACCATGTAACTACATACATACACATACATACATATTCTCACGCCTGTATTCCCAAGAGGGGTAGGCAGAGCACATGAATTCAAAAATTCTGTGCCACGTTTAGCAGTTTCAGGGTAACCAGATGGTAAACGTGTTATTGCAGTGACAGGTTGCTAGCCCATCGCCCACAATACACTACTTAACCCTTTCCCAGAGTCGACTCTTACGACACCCACGGGATGAAAGGGGGAGGTGCTATTCTAATCCGGCACCACACGGGAATCTAATCCGGCACCACACGGAACTACATCTACATAGAATATGTAGGTTTTACGTTAGATAAATTGTTGTGTGACGTGTTGCTAGCCTGTCACCTAAAGCATGCAAGGGTAAATTATGGAAACAATTTTACAAAAATAAATACATAAACGAAGGCAATATTAAGTCCGTCACAGACTACGCATATGCGATAATATTTTATCTGCGTATAAATGTCATCTTTCCATATGTCGGTGCCAACAGATCTGATGCTTGACGGTAATTAGATTGTATAGTGAGCGATATTGACAGATATCTGTTCAGTAACAGATATCTTACCGTACCTGCTTAGTGTGTGACACTTTTATTGATAGGTACTTAACTGTAATTTTAATAATGACGCTAAACATTAAGCAAAGTTGTAACCGATTTCAAAACGTCCTCATTTTATTTTGTAGCACCTTCTATGATGTAAATATATGTACTCGTAGCAGTTGAAAGGCACACAAACATTAAGACAAACAATCTAGGTAACTGTCAGTCAATAATCCCGCTAGGGTTCCTAACCGCTTCCGCGAGCCAGAGATCATTGACGACGTGTCCTTGTTGACGGACGTCGACACAAATATTTTTATTTAAAACATACACCAGTAACCTACCGAAGCCTAAAAATACGTTGAATAGCTGATACCGGCGGAACCAACTTGAACCGGCGGATCTGCCGACAGTTAACCCGAGCTAAACTTAGATAAGGCTGCCGCGTGCCGTCTCCGGATAAGCGCTATCGGCTGACCCACCCGGGATCAGCTACTAGGTGTGTGGTAGACGTTAGCGAACACCAACATCCTACTTACATTCAGTTTTTACAACTGTTCTTTGTTTGGGATAAACGCTCTGTGTCTAAAGTGTCTGTTATTTCTCGTGTTCTGTCAATCGACCAGGTCAGCAGGTCGAGAATGTTTAAGGGATATGTACATCTTTGTTTTTTCAGTCGTTCTGTACAATGCTAGTCCCTTTTGCTGTGTGGTGAAGTAAATTAAATATAGCTAATTAGCGTTTCAGAAAGTTAACCCTGAGTCCGATTTCATTTCTAATGGGTTTACATGAAACTATTATTATTCATTTACGTCTGGGCCCAACATGGGGACTCCGATAAGGGAATCTTATTTAAGAATTCTTTCTGTGCGCGTATTTTTCACTAACTAAGAAGTTAGCTAATTGTTAGTATGACAATGAAGCTAAAAGAGTGTGTTTGTAGTATCCAATCGGCTGCTACTAGTTCTTTACTAAATTATTTTGAAAGTTGAAGCATGTATAACCGGTCAGAGTAACACTGGAAGTAGGAACTGCCGGTGCCAAGCGCTCCTAACCCATTTTGCTGAAGTCCCCGCCCACGGCTTCGGCGCCCGCGGCGTCTTCGGCTGACGCAGCGCTCAACTCGAGTTCTGCGCACGCGTTCAAGACGCCGCGTATTCTTGTACTCCACTACTCCAGTCAGTAGGTTTTATATCAATATCCTAATCATGGAGAGCCTCGACCAAGAATAACATTTCTGTAAACAGTGACTAATCGACGGCTTACGAATTTACATCCAATTAACATAATTAATACGAAGATAAAGATCACGCGGATCAAAAAAATATATTATTCATCCAAAATAGTGTAAACTCAATAAAGATTCGGATATGGGCTCGATAAAAGAAATATTACGAGTTTAGGAAAAATACAGAATCGAATTATAAACCTGATTTTTATCACGTGCTCATGATATTTTATGAACACAGTTTTTTTTTATTTGTGTAGGTAGTGCCGTGGGAACTATTTAAAATTTAAGTTTGGCAAGTTAAGTACGTGGATTTTTTACGATACTGATTTATTCTCGCACCAGGTACGCAATATTTATTGATTTCCTACTTAAAGATATCAGCAAGACAGTAAGACTGGTCTAATCAAATCTTACGATCTGACATGCTCGTTTGCTAACCCATAAATGCACTGAATGCAGTTTTTTAAATACTAGTTTACAAAATAAGCGCGCCGCCTAGATCACTGATCAATTCAGACGGATATCGAGAGGCAGGAGTAAAGTAGGTACAAACAGCTGGACACATTGTCTGAATAGCGACTTTGTTTAGACTAGGCTCTATATAATTATCAATAGTGACATTTGTCGCATTTGATAACTCATAAACTCATAATAAACTTAAAGAAATAAAATTATTGTTACATTTACAGGGCACGGAGCGCCTGTACAACTCACGTAAACACTCTCATTCCTGTCACAAGTAACTTCTCTAACCGCAACTGCATCAACAACCCTTAATTCCAAATCGCCTCCAACGCACCTTGATTATTTTTACAACTCCAATTCGGTGCTTATCAGTTTGGTTCCCACCACGTGTCGCGTATTTATAAAATGCGTACACGCGGCTGCGCAAGGCCAATGCTCCGCGGAAGCGGCGAGCCCCGAGCGGCGCCGACCTGTGATCCAGGGCAGGCTTCCGTCACCTAATACCTAATGAGGACTTCGGAGTAGGTTGATTTCGTTACTTTTAAAACCACGTTATCTTTTTGAATCTTTATGAATTAGGAGAGATCAAAATCATCAAAAAGATTCAAATCATCACACCAAGTACCGCAGATTATTTGCTCAGTATGAGTATCATGAGTAGCCCGAGGACAGCAGTTGCATGAAGAGCCGAAAAAAGAAGTTAGTAAATTATGATCATGTCTTTTTGTGGTTGATGACTTTTATGAGTATGTCTCCGGCTTATAGATACTATCATATACCTTGAACCCGCATCACGCATTATCCAAACCTAAGCTCTGCTCTTCATATAGGTAGGTACCTTTGTTTTGAAACAGTGGATCTTCCAAGCGTAAAATGACGTATGTATAATTATTATCACCTCACACCCACCGGAGCAACCAAGCAAATGTTTACTCGCAGACTTATTACCAAACTCACAATCGACATCACATTTAACGTTTCCTATAATTTTAAAGGCAAAGATCAGCTTCATTCTGACCAAAATGAAGGCAATGCCCATAGCAAGAGTTAGATGACGAGTGTTTGTATATTTCGCTATTTGGGAGTGCTATCGTCAAGTGCTTTGACCTTAAGAAATCACCATATAGGCTGTTATTTGTAATTCGATGGCGAATTTAAACATGTGTACTTTGTATTTAGCTCGGCGGTGATCTCATGCGCCTTTCCCGGAGTTGCTGCGCGGGCGCGGGAAGAGAACAGGTTTGCGTAAACCAGCCGCTGGAACCGGTGCTGGGCCAGATCTCTGAACTATATACAAACAGCGTGGCATTCAAAGAAATATTGAAAACGAACGTGGAAGGATAACTTTCTCTGCTTTATTTTCTGTTCTTGTCTCTTTGGGTTTTAGTGCTGTGTGTAGGATTTTTACTAATGCCGATAAAAGAAGCATAGGGCAGGGGGCGATGTTTTACTGTGTGTGGATATTTGTTCCTACGTTTCCTTTCTTAAATTACTCTTAATTTTATACTCTTATAACAATGACAGGTTGCTTACGTTGATAGTCTGTTGCTTAAAGTATACTTTAAACTTATTATTCATGAGATGGTGTTCCAAAACCGACACCACACGGCAATAAATTAAGCTAGAATTAGCTACGAAACGTGTAATACATTGTCAAAATTTTAACTTTATCGTTTCCCCTAACCTGTTTGTCGTATTTTGGAATACGGGTGCAATTTATTGAGTATGTATGTTTAGCCTAATATTGATCTAAATTTCGTGGTCATAAACTTTGTTATCGGCAGCGGTGTCCACAGCCGAACGACGCGCGCCGCTCACCTTCCCGCTGATAAAATAATCAAAGTTGTCAAACAAATCTGACTGGACATGAATAAGGATATTGCACTTTTGATAAACTTATTTAGGTACTTAAAAATATTCAGACACAGAGATAATAATATTCGTCTTAATCTTCGTTTACAAGCATGTTCTATTGACCCTGGTCAAGACGTAATCACTGAATTTTGTTTATTTCCGTGGCTTGAACTCCCGTCTCGCACGCAGTGATTTACTGATCTTGTTGATTTGTAGATCACACAGCGTCGAACCAGTTGGAACTGATTCGGTGGTGGGCTCACCAGACATATTGGCCAACGTCAAACTAATGTCAGGGCTGTTGGTGTTATCAGCACGGGCGCTGCGCGTGATGTGGGCTTAGCACAGCCCATGCGTGGGACGACGCGCGCGCGGGATAGACTTTCTGTCATTTTCTGACGTCTCTAGTTAGATAGTGACAGGTCTTTCTGTCGCGCATCTTTACTCGTGCCTTCCTGTGCTAAGTCGGCTGGCTCAGCGTGCTGAGGCTGTGAACTTACGGGCTGTTCCTGTTGAGGAATGAAAGTTTTGAGAAGTAATTGTTGGTGTTGGACCGAATCCTACAATATTCTACAAAACTAAAACAGTCCTTGGACACGGAATAAGTCAAAGTACGGTCAAGGACTTTAATAAAATTCATGAGCCACCATAGAACCTTTTCAAAGACAAAATCATTATTCATATTCATATTCATTTATTCATTGCTTTACACAGGTAGTATACAGTGATCTTAATATATAATATAGTTCAACCATGTAACCCTGCAGGGCACCGCAGACAAAATCATTACGATTTCCCTTGATAACTATGAACAATCGACGAGTAATGATCTCTGGGACACTGACAATAATAATCACGATACAACCTTGTAGCGGCGTCACCGTTACATTGAAATCGAACCGTAGGCGTTTAAAAATTACGTTTATTTATTTTAGGTAGATTTATTTCATTACAATGATATTTCGATGGAATTATAACAATTCTTAACATTTACAAGGAATTACCTCAACCAGAATTTACGTTTACGTCTTGCAAAAGTTACTTCGTTTGGAAGACATCGACTAATGTGGAAAAATATCGATAAAAAATGTCGATAAAAATGTCGATAAGTTGAAAAGAATGTACACAAAATACACTAAAGTAGTACACTTTCCGTCTTCGATTTATAATCATTTAAGTTGTCTGCAATGCGAAATGCCGAAAAGACTACGTAAAACTGTACTCAACAGTGAAACGCTGGAGTTTGTGGTGCGCTTGCGAGATCATTTTGCTCGCGAGCAACAAAATGGTGGACCTTTGTTGCCAATTGAGAACGTACGCGACCGTGTTGCTGATGCTCTGGGAATCGGAAAGGCTACCGTCTCCCGAATTACAAAGGAGAAGTTCGGCAAATCCTCGATGGAGAAGAACATACTCTCATCTCCAAAGAATAAGAAACATAACAGGGCATACCCCGTAACCCATCCCGATGACTTCGATGTGGCTGCGAATGCTGCGATACGGAATCATATTTACGCCAACTTGCAAAAACTTATTGGCATCGCTGAAATCTGCTGATTTATTTAAAGGCGGTATCACTTCTCTCAGAGTCGTCATAAAGAAATGTGGATTTCGGTACGGGAAGTCTGACAAAAGGAAAATATTGATGGAGCGAAATGACATAGCATTGATGAGGTGTGATTTTCTACGAAAAATTAAGAACGTTGAGAACTGGGACAAAGTGGTTTATTTGGACGAAACTAGGCTCAATGCCAATCATACAGTCCCCAAAGCATGGACAGACGATACAGAAAAGTCCTGTACCAAAACACCGGAAAGCAAGGGCCAGCGTTTGATTATCTGCCATGCAGGCACAGCGAAAGGTTTAGTCCCTAACTGCTTGTGGGCCTTCAAATCAGTAAAAACGACTGATTATCATGAAGAAATGAATTTTGAAAATTTCAAGAAATGGTTCATAAAACTTTTAGACAATTTACATGAGCTTCACCATATTTTAATGGACAATGCCCCATATCATTCCGTGCAAGTGAATAAAACACCAACTAGCAACAACAATAAAGGTGAATAACAAATACATCCACCATTTTTCCTACCGCCGCAAAACTTAAACTGAGATTTTTGAGATAATTTCGCAAAACAGTTTGTCTCCTCATTATTTTATCGCCCTGCATTTTTAATAATAACCGTACTCAAACTGATTTGACTTTGCCAATAGATGCACAAAGATATCATAAATAGAGGGATTTTAACAAAAATTTAAAACAGTTACCGGCCAAATTTTTGCTGGTAATAATAAGGATTTTGTAAAAAAACTTTTCGGTACGGTACGGGCCTTACATAAATGACCTGATTCACAAAACGAAAGTTTGTTTACTGGGTAAAATTATACGATAAGGAAATGAAATGGGTCCATTTCTATTTTTGGAAAATTTAGGTTTTTTTAGTTTTTAATTTATGCCAAAAAAATTAAATCACTTCAACGACAACATAACAAAACTCCTTCGTCTTTAATAAAGTTAAGTTCCATCGACACGCCCCATCACTAACGTGAACTGTCATGGCTCATGGTCAGGGATCATGTCTCGCCGATTGTCCTATAATGGGATGTCACTATGACGTCACTGTGAATTGGTTCCATGGTGGCTCATGAATTAAAGTCTGTGACTGTACTACGTTATGTATTGTAAAGTTCTCATCACACAGGCAGCATTCCCGCGTTGTATTATCGCCAGCCTCTGCGCGAGGAAGCTGTGTGTGCCAAAGCTTCCTTAACCTTTTGACCGCCAAAGACGCCATATCACGTCATCGCAAGTCAGTGCCCGTGACGCCACGACGTTAAATGGTGCGTCGAAGTTATTGCGAAAGAACTGAAATATAAAACGCTGCAACATTTTTTCTAGGTTTACTTTATTTATAGGTAGTGTAAGTTATTTTATACCTAATTTAAATAAAATAATACAGCACCATTCGAAAAAAACAAGCATTATCTAAGAGCCGACTCACGTCTTTGGCGTTAGGAGCACAGCGTTTCACTTCGCGCCTTGGCGGTCAAAAGGTTAAACCCACACACGCTCTTTTCCCACGAACCAAGCGTCACTACACCAAATGCAACAAACAAATAATTCAATCATTCGTTTCCTGATTGCGATCTCGATTTAAATTAGTTTCCGTCCCATAAGTTAAAATTATATATTAACAACAATAAAAGAAATTCAACTTGAACACAGTCATGCTTTCTGCACTGGTAATTTTTTTCTCCGACTGTATGGAAAAGACACAAAAATGACCTTGTGTTGGGCCCCGTCTCGCAAACAGCGGCCGGCGCAGGCGCCGCGCACGTGACGCCGCGGATTGCGCGTGGGACAGGGACAGCACTGCTACAAACAAGCCTCTCACGTAGTTGGAGCTTCTGTAGGCTTAGCACAACAACACTTGTGACTTGACTCCCGCGCGGTAAAGACTACCCTGTCACTTTCTGACGTTTCTAGTTAGACAGTGACAAGTATAGTCTATTTCGCGCGCATCTCTACTCGCGCTCTGAGTCTGTCGTGCTAAGCCGGCTGCTACTGACTGCTTAAATAATGTTTTTTTCTAGCACGTTTAAACTGCCACCCCCATGGCAGAGGATAGAGATTTCTTTAAATCACCATTAGCTTAAATCCAAAACTTGAAGAGCTTGCGCAAATTCCTACAGGCTGCACACAAACCGCTCTGCGATAGGGTAAAATTATGTTTTTTTTTTCTTTCTATAACTAAGTATACCATCAACACCACTTTTTGGGAATTTTAAGCCTACCAGCGTTTTTGGGAAGACCTTCATTGCTAGGATTCGCCGCCGGAAAATTCCCAAATTTCATGCAGACAGAAATCGACGTAAAATTTCAAACATGGCCGTCTTTTAGTAGGGGAGCCCAGGCAGCTAATTCGGGATTTACTCGAGCGTCGTAGAGACCTATTGGGTTGTGGAGCTTAGAGATGATAAGAAGAAAAAAATGTTATATAAAAAACCTGTTCATCGGTGGGGTGAGCAGATATAACCTTTTAAAAATGTAACCCGCGGCCTGAATGGGCATAATGAGCGGAGTCTCAAACACACATTGTTTACTATCGCCACACCGCGCGTGGATTAATTCAATTCAACTCGATTGATTGTTTACTTTCCGTATCATGTGATTGTGACGGTATTTTCAGGGGCTCGTAGGCCATAAAGAAAAACGAGAGCCTCAACAACTTTTTTTTGGTTATCAACCTGTAACCTGTAACCTGTGTGTAACTTTTGTTGGTCCCTAGTACTTTTTTTGCGATTGTGAAATTACAAAGGGTTCCTACTGTTGGTAAAAGTGAAGCGCGAGGTTCTCGATGTATTAAGATGGCAGTTTTTTTAGCATAATAATGATTTACGATACAAGCCTTGATGCTCAAATCCGACTCACGCTTGGCCAGTTTTTCTGTATCCAGTATTTTTCCGCCGCTCCTCGGCCGTGAACTTGCCTCGCGAAAGTAAGTCTGTAAGACAATGCCATTTTTTGTTGGCGTTGTAAACAACTGGAAAAGTTTAATTGACTGGAAAAACGTAGTAATTACCTAATAGTTACGTATTCGCAGATAAAAATCCATGACAAATCCTTTTTGTTAAATATCTGTTAGGTCGGGTAGATGCGTCAATGAAACACCGCGGTCCGTGACTAACTGCATGTATTAACGAACGAACTTTG
>BHDV01004867.1:79776-109118 GCA_005406045.1 Adoxophyes honmai
GATGTTAAAACTCTCGATATGACCGAACGGCATTGTTATAAGTAAACAAAATACACGCGTCGCTCGATGCACAATCCTCGTCGTCACTGTTAAATATCTGTTAGGTCGGGTAGATGCGTCAATGAAACACCGCGGTCCGTGACTAACTGCATGTATTAACGAACGAACTTTGTAGGTACATAACACTTTTGATACGTTAAGCTACGAGTATTTAGTTCGCTTCGATATCTTCATTCATTTAAGGTTTTGTGTAGTTCATGCTCATAAATGGCCATTGACTTAAGTACTTTCTGGTCACTCGCTTTCCATTTTACTTCTACTCTTTTGATGAAGCCGCTTCATGGGCTTTTGTAAAATGCAGCGAAGTGAAAAGCTTGTTTCAAATACAAAAAAATATATTTGGTGCATTCGTCTGGCTTTGTGATTCTTTCTTCAGTGCTGGGCTCACCCTGTCCATAGCGAGTCTGAACTACTCTCTGCGGTCTTGATGCCTGTCCACTCCCCGATGTTCCGGAGCCATGACATTTTACGTCTAAGTGTACGTCAGTAGACTTTAAAATAAAGAGTCGGGATATTCCGATTTGTTGTCCAGGCGCAGAGTAACAGACCGAGCTTAAAGTGTCCCGATTTTAGAGTGACAGATCGGTATACGCAAAAATGTCGCTACTTTTCAAAGCTTCTAAGTCGAAAATTTCTTATTGGTCCTCAGATGCGTGGTCCCAGAATGCGAAGGCAATGAGACGTCTTATCTGGCAGCGGAGGCGGAGGGCTGGGGCGCGGCCGCGCTGCCGGCGGGGGAGGCCTGCGCGCGCTGGGCGCCGCGCGACGGCGCGTGCGACGCCGACTCCTTCGACAACACCACCAGGCTCGAATGCGAGGAGTTCGTGTATCTCTCACAGAGCAGCATCGTCGCTGAGGTGAGCCGACCGAGCGAAGATTCTTTGAAGTACTCGTAATAGACGACGATGAAAAGGAATTAACAGGTTTTAATAAGCTCGCATCATGGATAATAGGTTGGTCAGGTATACGTGTCTGGAAACCACTGTAAAATATTACCTGAAAATTTTCATTATTGACTTTGTGGGAGACAAATGTTTCATCGCTTTTCAGGTCGTTGCGCCTTGTGTTTTACCTATCTTACCTCCCGTACGCAAGTTTAGTTAATAGCCGGCTCGTTTGCACCACCATTGAGATGCTACTCGGTTGACTAAGCGCCGGAGTACAAAAGACTGGGCAATATTTTCAGATTTTGTTTTTTTTTTTACCAAAAAAGTCTGGAGAAAAACTTCATAGTGGTTTTCAAATTGTATGTAGGTAGGCCACCCTGTATGTAGGTATACTATGTATAGTCAACCCAGCTGGTTCTAATTTTTCCAACTACCTTTCGTTCAGGCCTGTATAATGCCACTCGGATTAGACTAACCACTATGGTATCATTATTCCAGTTCGGGCTGGCATGCCAAGAGGTGCAGCGCTCCCTGGTGGGCACAGTCCACAACGTGGGCATGCTGATCTCGCTGCCCATCATGGGCCACGTGTCGGACAGCTACGGGCGGCGCACGGCGCTGATCGTCAGCGGCGCCGGCGCCGGGCTGCTGGGGCTGGCCAAGTCGCTGGCGGGCTCGTACCACGCGTACCTGCTGGCTGAACTGCTGGAGACGATTCTTGGAGCTAGTGTCTACCCGGCTGCTTTTGTTCTTAGTAAGTGTTTTGGTGTAACAATGTAATAATAATAATCCAGCCTAAATAATGTTTCACTGCAGGCCTCCTCTCAGCTTGGGTCAGTTTTGGGTTTAGGCTGTAGTTGCATGCGGGCCCAGTGCGGATGGGAAACTTTCATACGTACATAGGTACAATCACGCCTGTGTTCCCAAATGGGGTAGGCAGAGCACACAAAACGTGACGTAGTCAAAACCATAATTATGACTATTATCACGCTACGCAGTCACTTTGTAACGGTCACATGTCCGTGCCAGTTTATTAATTAAATATTTGTATATCTATTAGGAGAAACGAAAAGAAAAAAAATAAAATGTTCCTTTAATATTTCCGTACTTGCCAAAGGTCTATTATTGCTTATTGTTAGGAATTCGAAAAAAGGCTGCCATTAAGCAGTCTTTGAAAATTATCTGCGAACGGCGTACAAAATATTTCTCACGACCCTAGGATAATAAACCATTAACTAAGATTTCGGCTTTCTTTATGAATGTAGCTTCATTTTGCCGACTCTAAGAAAAAGGTTCTATGACTTTCGAACAACAGACCGGCCAACTAATTTTGTATTTTATTGGGACTCATTGTCAGTGCTGTCTTTTGTTTCATTGGCCAAATGTGTTCCTTTAGGCCTTTAGGCAGCGTCGGGGTTTTTTTTTTTTGGGGTTCCGGACAGGAGAAACAATAGACCGCTTCTTTGAACGCTAGAACATTGAGACAAGGGTATTTTTTTTGTTAGTTTACGTATTTTTGAAAAAGGGGCGTTATTAGGGCGGGGTTGACATTGAAGTAGGAGTAAGTTGTTTTTGTAGTGGGGGTCAGTTTTATGTCAGGAGGCAAGTTCGGTCGTCTAGGAAGGAAGCGCGAGTCAGTTAATTTCGGGACGCGAAGGAGATCATATCGAAAGGATCTAGTGTTAGTGGTCGCTGGTCGGAGTCAAGGGAAGGAGCATACGAGAGGGCGCGTCTTTGGAGGAAGCTGTGGAGGAATATTGCGTCGCTGAGGACTGGCAGCTAAGCTTAACATAATTTGTTTTCCCTGTGTTGTTCTAAATTTTTCTTGAATTTAATTACGTGATTCTCTTTAAACTATTGAATTCGATATTTGTCTTTTATAGGACTGTTATCGCATAATTGACATTTGGTTTAATATAATACTTCTGTTTACCGCTAGTGTTTGGGCCGAATTACTATTAATCCACCAAAGTTATTCAGGCCTAGGGCGCGGGGCTTGTTTTGAACCAGTGTCATAATATAGTGTTTATATTATTATCTGGCTAGGGCTGCGTCTGTAGGGCGGTCCCATCATAGCTGCGCGTTCGCTACAATATTGTGGAATTGACGTTTTGTTGTCGAGTGTATCTATAATAGTGTAATAGTGCGAATCTCACCGATTAGTGGCGATGATTAATTGTCTTTGGTCGATTATTTGTTCTTCTGCGTGTTTCGACATTCGTCGAGAAGCAGAGCTACGTTGATTTTAATTCTATAAAATAGTGAGTGAATGTGTACATGTGTGTGAATTTACAAAATCTACCCTTACGCGATATCTAGTGTTTAGGTGACGTGGTATTTTCAGTGGAATAAGAGGGGGAAGGTGAATCATTCTACCTATCTCCGTCATCTCGCCCAACCCTTTATTTCATTGAGAGACTATGTCACACGTGAAACCGCTTCTTTGTGTCTAGTCCGTGCGAGCTAGAGAACCAAGTAGCATCATCCCAATTTCACTAAACAGGCACAACAGTTTATACTAAACAAACGAAACACGTGTTGATTTGTCCTAAGTAGTTCGTTATCAAACGGTCGATCTTAGAAGTACAACTGAAATAAACACTACGCGCTTACCTAACAAGTAAATTGTAAAATCACGCATTAGTTAACTCACGTGCAACAATGTTCTTTGGCCGAGCTTACCTCCTGGGGATCCCGAAGGCATTCATCAAGTACTAGGTTTCTCGATTAGAAGCCCGACTCTGTCCGCCTGCTAATCCCGAAACCTTCTCAAACATTATGGACACACTCAAGGCCTGGGTCATTTGCGTGTTTATAACTGCTGCTAGTGGCTCTGAGGTGCGTCGTCTCGGCCTTTTGACCCCTTGACCTGAGTGCGTCTTGTGCAGATCTTGGTGCGAGCTGTATCCTTTGTAGGGGTCACATATAAAGTGGTTTTTATACTCATTCAAATGATATCCAGACTCCCTTGAGCAAGTCGTCAACAATCTCTAACTAACCCTTGACACGGACACCCCGCGGATTGCTTCCGAAATGTAGGGACGCGTAAATTGCTTAAATCTGCATGTATTGCGAGCGTAAGAGCAAGCGTAGTTTAATTTAGGTGTATGTTTCTGGATGTATGTTTGAGTGTATGAACGACGAATACATTTTCTTTTGGACGGGCCTTACCCCATACGGAATAAGTGTCAAGTCGGTAACCGGCCGCGGCATAGCCTGTTTGATATGTCATTCGTTCAATTATTCTATATCAGAGTCTCGGTTCTTGCTATAACTTTATAGCTGTAGGAATCGAGACTCTGGGTCCATGGGGTCCCAGTGCAACTATTTTTTTTAATGAATTGAAAAAGCGCCTGGTCGACGCAACTGGCGACCAACGGGCTGGCAGCTACTTTTCACAAAGAATCAGCATAGCTGTTCAAAGGGGAAACGCTGCCAGCCTTTTGGGCACCATGCCACGGGGGCCCTTTTTAGATTTAATTTAGTTATTATTATTTTCTCTTTTTTTTATTAATAAGCATGTTTATAGTCAGTTCTTTTTAGGTTTAAGTTGTAAATAATATGTACATTTTTCATTATTCTATACTTGACTTGACATTTATTGAAAGGCCTTTTTGTGGTTGGGGATCTTTTGGTTAGGGAAATAAATATAAATATAAAATAACACAACGTAGAAAGGGTCCTTATTATTTCATTAGACTAGACGATCACGATTTATTTATGGCCAAAAATATTTAAGTATTAGGTTGATTTCGATAGGGTCGTAACCTCTGCCTGCCTTTATTTAAGTTTGATAAGCCCCGGGTATGAAGTTTACAACTTCTAGCATAGTTTGAGTTTGATATATTTGTCCAATGATATTTTTTCCAGTCACCGATTAGCTCTTGTTGTCTCTCCGATGTGCGAGCCTGAGATTCGAACCCACGAACCTTTGTATGAGAGGCCACAGTTAAAATCGGTGGGCTACTACAGTTTTAGTCTAATACTAAAATTGTTAGGTCCAAAAACAGACTCAATCTAAATCACACTTTCAATGATATCTTTACTATTTTCCAGTGATTGAATGGCTTGGCGTCGAACACCGAATCCTAACGAGCTTGGTGCTGGGAATACCTCTAGCAGCGGGTGCGGCGACGCTGTCCCTGCTGGACTACCTCCTGGGCTACTGGCGGACCTGGTGCCGCGTGGCCTACCCGCCTTCGCTGCTGCTCCTGCTGTACCCCTGGCTGCTGCCCGAGAGTGTCCGCTGGCTGGCCATCCGCGGCCGCACGGCGGATGCGCTGCGCATCGTCAAGCAAGCGGCCCGCTGGAACCGGATAGAGGCTTCTGATGAGGCTTTTGAGAAGATGCTGAGCAACCAGGATGAGAAGGCTGCGGCTGTGCGCGTGCAGGAGGAGAGCCTGTTCGCAGCTTTTATCAAGTATGTATATTATCTTCATAATCTTTTAAGAGCGGGTGTAACGCTAAGTTGCAAGTCGAAGGGTTAATTCATAATTAGCTCATGAAATACATACATACATACATATCCTCACGCCTGTATTCCCGAGAGGAGTAGGCAGAGCACATGAATTAAAAAATCCAGTGCCACGTTTAGCGATTTCATAGCAACCAGATGATCAAACGTGATACTGCAGTGACAGGTTGCTAGCCCATCGCCCACAATACACTAACCCTTTCCCAGAGCCGACTCTTACGGCACCCACGGGAAGAAAGGGGGAGGTGCTATTCTAACCCGGCACCACACGGGATCTCATGAAATACAACTTCGGTATTTGTTTGTTTGGATATTGTCGTACATGTGCTAATGGGATTTTGTTTGTCAGAAACTTGAAATAAAAAATATCGATAAAAACTTTTTTCTTCTCTATGTATGACTCGTTCCTTATGTCATATCAATCGCCAGAAGGTTAACTGGCAGAGATCCCCTTAATGATAAGTTCGCCCTTGTACATGAAGCTGTTATCCTGTAACTTGTTTTGTGCGCAACACAGAGTCATACAATACAATACGATTCCGAGCACATTAAAATCCAAATTCAAAAATCCAAATCCAAATGTGCAGAAGTATAAATGGGACTAATCACGAGTGATCATTCACAGGTACGGCGCACTCCGACGACGGCTGCTCGTCTGCTTCGTGTGGTGGGTGTCGGCGGTGTTCGTGTTCTACGGGCTGGCGGTGCGCGCGCACGCGCTGGGCGGCTCCGCGCACGCCAACTACGCGCTGGTGGCCGCGGCCGAGCTGCCGGCGCTGCTGCTGAACACGCTGCTGCTGGACCGGGCTGGCCGCCGGCCGATGCTGACCGCTGCCTTCCTGCTGACTGCGGCCTCGCTCGTCGCCATACCCTGCTTACCTGGTCAGTATAATTATGTGAACTAAGAGCATCGATTTTTGACAGCCATAACTCAAAAACTACCGCACCCAAATCGATAAAAACTGTGATAAAATTATATACCTAATGTATAGTAAGTATTATGGAAATCAATCAACAGTGATTGAATGATTTTTAGGTACTCAAAAATTTAAGCCACAATGATTTGCGCACCAACTTCGAGAGCTATTTTCAAACTTGGCAGTTTTAAACATATCTTGGGTTTCCTTTGCAGAGGGCAGCGGGCACTGGAACACGGCGCTGTACCTGCTGGGCAAGCTGGGCGCGACGTCGGCGCTGAACGCGCTGTACGTGTACACGGCGGAGCTGTTCCCGACGCGCGCGCGGCACCGCCTGCTGGCCGCCTGCTCCACGCTCGGCCGCGTCGGCGCCGTGCTGGCGCCGCTCACGCCCGTGCTGGTAACGCACTAACTTATAAGCCCATTTAAAACTAGTCAAACTTCGTGTGGCTTTCAAGTCCCTGGAAATGCACCAACTAAAATTAGCCCATCCAGGGATGAACAGAATTTAGTCTCCCCAAGTCTATAAGCATGAAGCTAGCGTTTAAGCCGATTGGAAATCGCTTCTTATTTTCTTCCCACCAAGAGACAAAAACGGCATGATTTTCGCTGCCATTGCGTAGATCAGGCATTATCATACTTATATCTTAAGCTTGTTTCTGTCAGCTGAAGCTGGTAAGGCTGCGGAGCGTTTCAATCGCCTGTCTTTGTATTCCGAAAGTTTTGTAACTTTGTAAATTTAAACACATTCAATATAGTATGTAATAACTCGCACATGACATTTAACACCGTATTAACTCAAAAAATGCAGTTTTGAGATATTGCGTTTTGAAAGTTTGAAAAATCATAACACCTTAGGACAAACGATATTTGTATTTTTTTCTGCCGTGATTTATAAGTACACTATTTAGCATTATTTTGAATTCGAATACACCCCGAATAAGACTTTTGTTTTCATTTTACAAGCATTTTACCAACGGCACTTTGAGTTAAGACTATATTGCCAACCATAATTAAAATTATTTTAGACTTATGTCGGTATCGCCTGTTTATTTTTCCCTTAAACACCAATATACTGATGTATTAATTCAAAATAATACAGTCTTCCATTTTTTTTAGAAATAAAATTTTGTTCCTATCCTGTATTAACTAATGAAAGAAAAAACATAATTTCCTTTTTAACAAACTAGAAATCATATTTCTATTAAACTTAGGTTTAATTTTGTTAACAAAAATGAAACATACCTTTAAAATTTTAAATGGAGCACTTTACAGTGAAAAAATCTGTGATTCATTTTTTTATTACCATGAATTTGATACAAATAATCTATATTGTGCAATGAAAAAAGAACTAAATACGAGCGTATACGAAAGGAGTTACTTCTAAAATGTATACAAAGCTTTTCTAACGTTTAATTATTGATGTTAAAACACGTATAAATATAAAATACAATCACGCATTAACAAACAGGGTGTACCAAATCTATTTCAGAGATAACTTTCATCATAAACTGTTTACTTCTTATTCGTATAATTATAGTAATAAGTTTAAACTGAAACGTTATTTAGTTGGCGTATTTAGCCAGCCTGAAAAAATCTCCCTGCAGGCACTTTTTAAATAACTAAGTACAAAGGCCTCTCGGTCGCACTGAGTGCAGCCCTTTTGGTGCTGTTTTGCATCAACAATTATGATCATTTTTTAAAGTTTACTTTAAGATTAAATCGGTAATAAAGCTATTAACTGTGTAAAATTGTGGTAATAGGTGTGGGTTTATTTATTTGTGTTTCATACTCAACCAGTATTTTATACGTTATTAATACGAGAAACTGTTATTATCACAATAATCAAACTGTGCTGTAATAATAGTTATCGACAACGATTTATGAGATTAATTTACTGTGCGTCATAGTAACCGAAATAAACTTACAGAGTATTCTTTTTTTTATTTTATTCCATACAACATCATGTTCTAATCATCGGGTGTAAATGTTATTTTTCTAGTGTGGCTTTGTTCGTACCAGCAGATTCTTTGACTACCTGGTTGTCGTTATAATCTACAGACGTTAGAATTCTTACATCTTAACGCTTTGATAAGACTATGATGCAATTAACAATCTCTAAATAGTATCACCCCAATAGGACATACAGTTGAAACACTGTTAAAACATTATCAGTCGGAATATTTTAACAGGCAAAGTAGTATCAATTCAAAATTTTCAGAGGCAATACGGTATTATTTTGACATAATACATAAACAATGCAGTAAATTCAAAATAGATTGACTGGCAAAACTGTATTAAGTAAAAATAATACGGTATTGATAACTCTCTGATGCTACTAAGATGATTTTAACCTTGTCATATGTCGAGTTAACACACACACCACGCGCTTGCCGCTCCCGATTGCCGCTCAGCAAGTGACTCAACTACAGATGTTACTATGTTGACTGACGTCTCGGTGGATGGCGAGAATAGGCAATATAGATTTTGATGCCATCTCTCGGTCAGTAGATTACTTAAAAATATGACTGTCTGGCCTACCGATAGATAAAAAAATATGCTATCGAGTGGCATTCATAACTAAAAAATCAACTTTTTTGAGTTAATACGGTGTTAAATGTCATGTGCGAACTAATATGATGAAGAGGAAAGATTTGTTTGTTTGTTTGTATTTTTGTATGTTTGTAGTGAATAGGCCCAAAAAGTACTGGGCCGATTAAAAAAAACACTATTATAATGCTACATTCTTCCTAATTGACATAGGCTACGTTTCATTTTGAAAAAAGTTAGAGATCCTTGGTAATCGTCAATAATGTAACCAAGGGTGTAAAAAAATCATCTCGAATATAACGCTAGCGGAGCCGCGGGCAAAAGCTAGTTCAATATAATTACCTACTTATCTTATTACGCGACGTGGGACGTCCAGTTATGGGGAACAATTGGGACAGTACAGTCGGCCAAGAAATTTGTCTACCCCCTTAAGATCGATGTTTATTTGAACCTCATGAAACGACAAGGTCGATTTCCCCATGCCACAATATTATGACAGTGACAACAGCTCCCTTAATTATCATTATTGTATTTACGTCACGTCAAGTGTCATGTCAACCTTTGTGATAATTTTTGATCTAACAGAATCTTTTCTCAAAAGTGGTAGACCACTTTCTTGGCCGACCGTACATATTTTACATCAAGCGCCTACAAGTTTTACCTAGCAATGTCATCACCGTAATGTTCGATGTTCGCAGGCGAAGTACAAGCCGTGGCTGCCGACGGCGCTGTTCGGCGCGCTGCCGCTGCTGAGCGCGGCGCTGACGCGGCTGGTGCCGGACACGCTGCACGCGCGGCTGCCAGACTCCTTCGCCGACCTTGAGCCCGCGCGACCCGACATCCCAGACGTGTAGCACCTTATAGCAGCAGCAGATAGGCAGTCTCCACTCCAAAGGAGGAACACACCTTTAACAACTATTGCCACGCTTAACAAAAGCAGAAGAAGCCATGGATACCATGTTTCTCCTCAAGAAAGACGCCCTATCTAACTTAGCAACTATAGAACAATGGGTATAAGCTCAACTTCATCAGCTGATTGGGCCGTCATATTTTAAAGAAAATCTGAGTAAAGGAATGTTCGAATAAAAATGGCAGAACTAATTATGATGTTCTTCGTGCATACATTATCAATGGAGAAGACCAGAGTGCCTTCATAATACAAAACTCTGGGGACCAAGAAGAACTAGGAGGAGAAGAGTTGTTGCCTCCAAGTTATCATGGTAGATCGGCTGCCAGTTTATTTTAAAAATTTAGCAATAAGGCGCACCGAGATTAACTCAGAACTACGCTCACGCAGGCGTTTAGCGATAGTGCTTTGTTGTTTAATAGTACAAGAACTATATCCCTAATTATCTCTTTTATCTGATGGCTGAACAATAAGAGAATCGTATTAATTAGTTAGTAAAACTCTAGAGGTTGAATTTATCATAATACTTGTGGACGGTTGAACTGATTTTGTTAATGGTGAAACCATTAGTATAAGTAATCATTTAGACGAAGTCTGATGGTTTTAAGTTCGTAATGTTCGTACTTTTATGTGTAATTAATTTTATATTTTGTGAGAAATAGAAAGAAAAGCGAGTGTGATTGAGTGAGTGGCTGCATGTCGTCGTGAATGTTAGATCGAATCGATCTAAATAACTAAATGCTCACTACCATAGCTTAGCTCATTTTGTAATGTTAGTACTAGTAAAATGTAGAACTTAAGTTAATTGTTGGATGTTGCTTTGAATGTATGCCGGCGTCTGAGCGCTGCTCGGCGGGGACTCACCAGTGCAATATTAAGTTGAGAACATACAAGTAAACCTCATCTCACCTACTTGCGTCTACATTTATTTACCCTAAACTGTTCCCCCTCTTAGCCAAATCTCTTCATCTAGTGAGAAGCTTTAACTCTAGAATAAACTTCCTTGTTCTATTCAGCCTCATTGGAAGTTCAGTAGAACTTATAACTTCTAAAATTTATATGCACACATCACTTTTGTACCCCCTAACGGTGTAAGCAGAGTTTTCGCCAACATAGGCAAATCCCTGGCTATGTAAAATTTAAATTTGAGGTATAATAGTGACAGGTTGCTAATTTATTTCCTTAGTCGTATTTTACAACATCCACAGAAGAAATAGAATGTGCTATTTAACACGAGACTGTGGACACGTAAACACGATACGTAAAAATCCCGCTCCTGAAATTTTCGATCAACGATTACACATTTTCTGATATCTCAATTTGTCGTGCGCAGGAATTGTGCTCAGATTTGGAGCAACGTTACTAGTCGTATACGTCAAGTTGATAATAAATTGAAGCTATATGGGCCGTCTCACTTGAAATCTCAACCGGCCGGCGGGACCAGGAGTTGGCTGATTTCGACAATTATCCTGTTAAAGACCCACGCACTAATCTCCTGCGAAGCTCAGTCTACATGCTACCGGCCATCTCCAATGTACAAGCCACATATATGTATACAGCGGCGAATGCTACTTAAAATTGTTACTCAGTGGTCCTTAGAAAAAGAGTAAGAACGCGTAATCTGCCGCATCGGGTAAGCGACAGGCCCGATTGAAACGGCGGTCAGCAGACAGTCTAGTGTAAAGACGACGTTCGTTGACCGAAGTCATTACAAAACCACACACTACCCCCAAACAAAAAGACAAAAACAAAATTTACTTCTAAACGCTTATCATTGAAATCGGCAGGTCGATTTTTGTAATGACCACTGGTCATTAGACACTAAGTTTGGAGCATGTGCGGCGACTGTATTTAGATAAACAACTTAATGTAGTTGCCACTTAAAATGTTAGAGACTGGTCTGACCAGAGACAGAAAAGGGACATAAAAGTCTATCGCAGGCTTTTACTTTCCCGTTCCAACCGGGTAAACCGGGCATCGATTGTTCATTACGAATATCTGTCATGTAAAAGAGGTTGATTAATAGAGACCTTAGAGTACTTGTTTGAAAAAACATG
The DNA here is from genome assembly GCA_005406045.1 of Adoxophyes honmai. Taxonomy (NCBI): domain Eukaryota; kingdom Metazoa; phylum Arthropoda; class Insecta; order Lepidoptera; family Tortricidae; genus Adoxophyes; species Adoxophyes honmai. The sequence continues at coordinate 91,629 of BHDV01004867.1, forward strand.
TACACAGATGACTGAACAAGCATGGCCGTCAATTGAAGCGGCGTTTCACAATGGGCCCGCTGCGCCGGCGCCGCGGCCCTGACCGCAGCGGCAGCGCCCGCGCCGCAGTGCCGCGCCGGGCACCCACTGAGCCGCACCACTAGTGGCCCATTACGAGGATAATCTAAGTTCCTAAGCTTACTCCAGGAAAAAGCTTGTGAGAACGATCGCCGTTCGGGTCGAACGAGTCTCGCAGTTCAAATTGCTTTACTTAAATAATCCAGCCTATATATATACATCCCACTGCAGGGCACCTCCTTGCTGGATAAGAGGGCTTGGGCTTTAGTTGATGAAGTTTAGTCAAGAAAAAAGCTTCTGATACCGCGATCGCCGGGCGGACGAGTCTCGCAGCCTAAGCTCTTAGTTCTTGGGAAATTTTCGCAATGAGTAAGCAAGTTGTGGAAGAGGTGAAGCCGATCGCTGGAGAGCTGGACTGCGACGCTGTGCTGGCGCAGCTGGGCGGCTGGTTCCGCGCGCGCGTGCTGGTCTGCGCGGCGCTGGCGGCCGTGCAGGTCGGCCTGATGCACACCACCTACATCTTCCTGGCTGCTGACGTGCCTTACAGGTTAGTGCTGAGCTGTATAGTCTTGCAATAGCGATTAAAAATAAAATGAGATAACAATGGCCCTGAAGTTTGGGGGTGAATACTTGCAATGAATGTATATTTTGAGGTCCGTATTTAGGTAAAGCCACAAAGTGTCATAACCACCCCATTTTTATGTTAGAAAAAGTGATCGGCAGTAAACATGGCCAGATTTTAAGTGGTATGGATAAGTTCGCGCTTCACTTTTACCTGGAAATTCCAGCGACTATTCAAGTTCTGACCGACGTATTAGGCTAATTTATGCAGGTTAGACGCAATGATGCTAGATTACCTATATCAACATACATATATGTCTCGCGCCCTAGGTTGCAGTCCAGTTAGTCTAAAGGTTAATCAGGCTCTGGATACGAAATTTGGCAACTATATAGTTAGATTAGAAGTACCTAACAACGACGATCAAACGCGCTTATCGCAAAATACCTAGAGATTTTGAATTTGTTTCAGTTGATACTTTTGCAGTTTGAAACTTTTTGGTAGTAAAGACGGTTAAAACGCTTTACTGCCTTACCCATTTATTACAATCGCATGTTCTATCTCAGAATAAGGCTTAATCGTTGTTGGTAGATGAAACTGTCTTGCGCTTGTTACCTGTATCACTTATCTAATTGACTCGTGGACAGTAGATTAAGGTTAAACGTTATTCCATTATTTTACTTAACAACATTACTTATCGGTCTATTTTCTCCTTCCCACTCTCTTCAACTGAAACTGCTTCACCTCCTGACCTATTAACTACTTTCGGACTATCATCAGTCTCCCCTTGCTTCGCATTTCCGATATATGTAATTTCTTGGCATCAGTACGTCGTGTCATATCAAGCGATTCAGCATTTTCAATCTCTTCTTCTCCACACAAAATTATCGTTTACTAAATGTACTACTACAATCAGCAAGTAACCTGTAACTGTACGCGTCATTTAACGATAGAGTTCACAATGAAAGAGTCAAGTATTGCAAGCATCAAAAGGATTACAATAACCACAATGAACTGACCCATATTCTGTTCAGGTTTTTTCTGGTAGAGTGCGGTATTCCCGTTCCAACTGCGGAAACAAGATTTTTTTGGTTTTTGTAGGTTTCTCGATGTCTTGCAAAATATGGTGATCCGTATCGAATCCAGACGAAATGAGACAGAACATAAAAAACGCAAAATTGACAATAACAAACTCCTGTGGAAAACATGATAAAATGGTGTATTGGTGATCTTCAGAATTTAAACAGGCGTATGAAAAATTTGAGGACGATTGAAAAGCGCGTGCGTGACAATAGGCGCAGTTTATCTTTTTTTTTAATTATACCAGTTTGAGATGTAAGTATGTACCTATACTATAAACTCGCACGTAATCTAATATGACTGAACACTGAGCCGTTAGAAACCCACAATACCTACTCCTACTTCTCCTTTGCCAACATCATAACAGAGACGCGACATCTCTGCTATCCATTTTAGATAAAGCAATAAGAAATTTTAACTAAAATTACCCTGTACCTATTGCAATCACTACAACCTAGCAACGATTAAGTACCGCATTCTAGTATTAAAATATACGCTGTCAGTTAAATATTGGCAAGCCTACACCGCGTAATTACAGTTAGATAAGTTATTAATTTGAAATTTGCAATGGTCCCATGCAGCAATCCAAGCTCTCGATATGATGAAAAGCAATCAGTAGATTGAATGGTGCAAAAAATTGCGCTCGCGCCGCCCGTGTGATACAAAACTTCAATCTATTAGCATCTCATTACAATGTCATTCCAACTAATAAGCCCACATAGGTTTCGCAATGTAATTACACATTGTGTTACCCGATCGACAATGTTTAACTATAACGACCTTTTTGGTTTCGCAAGCGATAGATAGCTGTAGGTGAACTTGAAGATCGGTTGATAATGACACACATTGTGGAGTGGAGAGTGGCAGGTGCGCCGGCGCGGCCGCGGGCGCTGTCACTCAGCGTGATCGCCATTGCCTGATGGTGACAGGGCAATGGCTGTCGCGTGTCACGGCCGCCATGATTTTGCAGGAGTTTCAATGGTGTGGGCCCACGCCCTTTTTACGGTAGAGTTCCGTGAGGAAAATAGGAACCTTATGGGTCTCCCCACATTTTAGTCGACGCCTTTTTGACAAAACGCGGACGGAAAAAGCTTTATGCCAATGCAATAAGAGCGAACAATGCGTCGTTTTGTGTGGTCTGATCTGAGGGTAGCCGATCCGATTGACGCCTTGTTCGCTCTTTTTGTGTAGACATAAAGCTTTTCCGTCCGCGTTTTGCCGATAAGGCGTCGACTAATAAGGTGAGATCCTAAAGCTTCAAAGGCACTGACAGCGGAAGCGAGACGGTGCAGCACTTGACTGTAGCGTCAGCGGTGGTATCCTATTTGTGTAATCACATCCACGTTTTGCGCCTTCGCTGGCTGATTTTTGGAATTGCACATTTTCGTAAAATGACAAAATTAATCCGCAAAAATAATTAATTAATTATTATGCACTTAGTCACTCGCGCAAAGTTCAATGCCCAGTATCGCGCCTAAGTGTTATTGGACAGGGGCAGTTCATCAAACAATTATGCTATGTACATCAACTTTACTTATAACTACGTTATCACTATAATAGAATAGATATCGATAACAACATTTACATTCTTTCGAACATCTTAAAACCAGATTCGAAGAAAAAAACTAAATATTTGAATGTGGCATACATAATGCTAATGCGCAATCGTTTGTGGAAATCCGTTTTGCTGCTATTAGCTGATCTTTGTAACTATTGATAGATTGAATATTATTGGGACGTGCGGTAGATAACGACCTTTATGCAACTGTACATATATTATAATCATCATCATCATCCAGCCTATATACGTCCCACAGCAGGGCACAGGCCTCCTCTCAGTATGAGAGGGATAGGGCTATAGTTCCCATGCGGGCCCAGTGCGGACAATAATTAGGGATTAAAACTCATGTGTTTTTTTTTTTAATTTGCCTAATCTGCCGATAGCGTAGACCACACTCGTAATATTTATTAGATATACAGCAGTAACTTAAATAACTATTAATTAACCGCAAATGGACTAGGTAAATGACTAGTTGTCTACATCAGATACAGTCTGTCCAAAAATGTATACATTGTAAAGACAGAAATAAGATGTTGGCCAGCTTATTAGCACAGCAAGGCGCCAGTAAAGATGTGCACGAAATAGAATATACCTGTCACGGTCTAACTAGAGTCGTCAGAAAGTGACGGGTAGACTATCCCGCGCGCGACGCGACTTGAGCGTGTTGCCGTGCTAAGCCTACTGACTCCAGAAAGCGACAGGTAGTCTATATCGCGCGTGTTGCTGTGCCAACCCTACAAATAGTAGAGAATCCCGCAATACAACGACCTTCACCGAGCTTGTTAATGGATCAAACACATGTTTTAGGTAATTTAATATATCAAAAAATATATTGCATATGGTTTGCCTAGCAAATTTCAGTCCAGGATGTGTTTGATTCATTAACCAGCTCGGTGAAGGTCTTTGTATGGCGGGATCTTAGACTAAAATGACTCTTCTTTAGATCAATCGGAAGCGATTAATTAATGCATCTTCGGACATAAGGTCTTGGAGAAATCAGCTGCGGCGTCCAGTAGTACGACGGCCGGCGCGCGCGCAGATGATCGTTACCAACTCTCACGCACACATCAATTAAAAACTTTACGTAACGTAAACTTTGTTATCTTAGTTGAATAGTGCATTTAACCCTCGAACTCAGTGTCTCAGTGGTGTTATTTTAACTGACGTTTTAAATCGTACACTATATCGGGGACTACAGAAGCTTTTTCGCTAGAATTAGTTACATTACCACGCGCGGTGAGGAGATCCCTATAGCCTAAGCCTATTAATCAGTGTTACTACTTGAGTAGGTACTGACAGTGCTGTGGTGAACTCGGAACCTATCATTATCAGTTGCTAGGAGCACTCGAGCAGCAAATACCTTCACAATCTTGGGGTCTTTCAGACTTTGTTGAGGAGTTGATAGGCACAAACTTACTGTGGAATGGGGGATGAGGCCAAGCCAGGGGGTAGTGAGAGTGGAGGGGTGAACTGTGACCGGCTGATGCAGGAACTGGGGCAGTTCCGGCGCTTCCACCTCACCAACTACTTCCTGGCGGCGCTGGTGACCTGGTCGGCCGCGCTGTACGGCATCAACTACGTTTATCTTGCTGCTGATGTGGACTACAGGTACTGATATAGCCGAGTTACTTAAAAATACGTAAACGTGATCAAGTTATAATAATAACAAGGGTTTGTCTTTTTGTATTCTTTTTCCATTTCTTTTCCATTGTTTTAATTAATTTTGAAGTAATGCATACATACATATTCTCACGTCTGTATTCCCAAGAGGGGTAGGCAGAGCACATGAATTCAAAAATCCAGTGCTACGTTTAGCAATTTCAGGGTAACCAGATGGTTAAACGTGATATTGCAGTGACAGGTTGCTAGCCCATCGCCCACAATACACTAACCCTTTCCCAGAGTCGACTCTTACGACACTCACGGGAAGAAAGGGGGAGGTGCTATTCTAACCCGGCACCACATGGGGCCAATTATGAGTAAACCCTATGATTTTTGTTTAACAGTGGGATTGTCAAGGTTTTAATTCCTAGGTTGTCTAAAAATCTTCTCTGAGCAGTACGTTTGGAACAATTTGGCTACATTTTTTGTTTTATAGCAAGGTGTACTTACAGTCACGAACCGGGATTGTTGAGCCACTTGCCACTGTTCGCAATTTAAACGTGTAATCAATGACCGATGTGACCGACTAGATGTCAGCTATTGGATTAGTATTACACGACCAAGTTACAAACAAAGGTAAGTGGCTCAACAATCCCTGTTCGCGATGGTAGGTACATAGAATCGAAGCAGAATGCGATGTGGAAAACAGATGACCTTTGTTCCAGAGGCGCGCCAGTTTGATTGATTACTTTTATTTATTACTGTATTTACAACGGACAGAAGAGTGAATGTACTTGTTGCAACTAGCTATTTCTTAAGCATGCTGTAAGTAATGTTAGAGCTTAATATAAGTCGGACTTAGCTAATAACATCTCTCAGTTTCTTCCTTGGATGTCGGAAAACGTTGTTAAGGAAAATAGACATGGTATGTACTTGTCGTTTTAGGTGACTAGTTAGCAACACGTCACTACCATACCTATTTCAGCAACAATAAAGGCAACAATACGTTATGCATACATACATACATACATATTCTCACGCCTGTATTCCCATGAGGGGTAGGCAGAGCACATGGATTCAATAATCCAGTGCCACGTCTAGCAAATTCAGGGTAACCAGATGGTTAAACTTGATATTGCGGTGACAGGTTGCTAGCCCATCGCCCACAATACACTAACCCTTTCCCAGAGTCGACTCTTACGACACCCACGGGAAGAAAGGGGGAGGTGCTATTCTAACCCGGCACCACACGGGATACAATACGTTATGTACCTATGTAAAACGAGTAAGAGCTTATGCCTTAACAAATAAAGTTTTTTTTTTAATTAAAACACATAAAAAAGACACGCAAGCGTCACAGACTCAATAAGAAACTATCATTCATGTACCAAAATGTCAGAGGTCTCCGTAGTAAAACAGCTGCATTTTATAGGGGCGTTCTTCAGTGCTCCTCAGAAATTATTGCCTTGACGGAAACTTTTCTGACGAGTTCCGTGTTCGATGCCGAGTTATTCCCGCCTGGCTATAAAGTGTTTCGCAAGGATAGAGCTGCTGATGTTGGTTGGGGCGGGGTGCTCCTGGCAGTCAAAGACTGCTACGATGTACGTTTAATAAGTGATGTTGATGGTGTCGCATCAAATATGGAATTATTATTTGTAACGTTAACCGTGAAAAATGTAAAATTTCTAATATGTGTTGTATATTTGCCTCCTAACTACAATGACGAACAATATCTCAGTGTATTGGCATGTATTGAGAACGTAGTTTGCACATATCCTAACTTGCAGACTATAATTGTTGGTGATTTTAACCTTAAGTCTACCAGTAGCAACGTTAAAAACCAGTTTAAATCTTTTTTAGAGTTCTGTGGAGTTAAACAAATTAACAATGTTTTGAATGAACACGGAGGTATCCTGGATCTAGTGCTTACAGGGCTCAGTCGCGACATGGTTTGCGTTTCGGGTGAGGTTTTACCGCTAGTACCCATTGACCCCTTTCACCCTCCCCTAGAAATAGTTATCTCAGTCCCGAATGTCTCCGGGACATACAGGTGTCTAAATTATAAAGAAGTCGAACGCACTTGGAATTTTCGAAAGGCTGATTTCTATGCACTGTATGATTCAATAGCGGAAATCAACTGGGAATCAACTTTAAACGAAACTAACGTAGATAGGGCCGTTGAGACTTTTTACCAACATTTAAATGAAGCTATTAGTAGTTCAGTCCCTTTAAAAAAGCCTCCGAAAGACACTAAGCGATATTCATATCCAAGTTGGTATACGTCGGAATTGATTTACTATATCCAATTAAAATATTTCAATTTCAAAAGGTTCAAATCACGCAGCTTAGAGTTTAACCTTGAGTTATACAAATATTATAGGACCGTTGTCAAAGATCTAATAAACCGGGATTATAAACAGTATCTGGTAACTGTTGAAAAGGGTATAACAATGGACCCTAGTAAGTTTTGGGATTTTGCGAAGAGTAGGAAAAGGTATATGAGTCGGTTACGAGAGTTCTTGTACCAGGGTAAAGTCGTTGCGGGTCAGGAGGCTGTTGACGCATTTGCTCAATTCTTTGGTTCAGTTTTCCACGATACTGTTCCCCAACTCGATCCAAAAGAGGCTGCTCACCACACTGAAAATCACCTTACTTCAAGTGTAGTCGAGATCAAACGTATAAGCCTCGGAGAGTTGCGCGCAGCCGCGAAGCGACTCAAAGCCTCGTCGTCAGCCGGACCAGACGGTGTCCCCGCTTATGTAGCTAAGGACTGTATATCAGTGTTTGAGCAGCCTCTATTGCATATATTTAATTTAAGCCTAGAAACGGGAATTTATCCTTCTAAATGGAAGATATCGAGAGTTACTCCCATTCCTAAAGTAGCAGGGTCAAATGACGTGTCAACTCACAGACCTATAGCTATCTTGTCTGTGTTTGGCAAGTTGTTTGAAAGCGTTTTAAACTGTAGTCTCATAAAGCAAATAAACAACCATTTAGAAGACTCTCAACATGGTTTCCGCGCCGCACGTTCTACAGCCACAAATCACATTTGTTTTTTTGATTACGTTCTGAAACATTTGGATTCACATCGTCAAGTTGACGTAGTATATTTTGATTTTAAAAAGGCTTTCGATCTGGTGGATAATGACGTGTTGCTTAGGAAGTTCTCAGCATTAGGATTCTCTTCAAAGCTGTTATCTTTTTTTGCAAATTATCTTAGAGATCGCAAACAGTACGTGCAGATATCGGCCTTTCGATCAGGTGACTACTTCACTCGCTCCGGTGTTAGTCAAGGGAGTAATCTTGGTCCAACACAATTTTTGATCATGATTGACGATCTAACACGTTGCATTCCCGGTGCGCATCCGTTGATGTTTGCAGACGATCTTAAGGTAATGCAACCCATCAACGAAGATTCAGATTGCGATGCTCTGCAACTAGTCGTAGACTCTGTGGCACAATGGAGTGAGAGTAATAAATTGGAGCTCAACGTAAATAAATGTAAAATCATTACTTTCACAAGATCAAACAATCCAATACATAACATTTACCATTTAACGGATATACCGCCGGATCGAGTCTATGAAATTGTAGATTTAGGTCTCACCTTAGACAGCAGGTTGAATATGCGCAGCCACATTGTAAATATATGCAAAAAAGCTAACGGGATGTTAGGTTTTATAATAAGGACAGCGTCTCAGTTTCGTGACGATAAAGTGGTTATACTGCTTTACAATGCTTACGTCCGAAGCAAGCTGGAATATAACGCAATCGTTTGGGATCCATATGAGGGAAAATATGGCCTAATGATTGAAAGAGTGCAGCGCAAATTCGCTAGGTATCTTTATAAGAGGCGTTATGGATACTATCCCTATCTGTTCCCGTCCTTGTTTGTTCTCGGCATGGTCGGGTTGGAGACTCTGGAGCTGCGACGGAAGGTTATGACGCTGGTACACTACGGTTTACTGTTACGCCAGAAAGTAGATAATCCTTCTGTCTTAGCAAGGCTCGGACTGTTTGCACCCGATCGGTCCCCCAGCGCGGCCGGCCGCAGCACGCGCCGCGCGCGCAACCTGTTCGCGGCGCCGGCGGCGCGCGGCGGCGGGACGCGCACCCTGCAAGCCCGCAATGCTCCCACTTCCAGAGCTATCTTGCTGCTCAACCAGTTTCTCGCTCAGATCCAGGAGGCCGATGTGTTTGCGGACAAATGGTTTGTCCTATTGGTGGCTCTAAATCGTTTTGTAAATTTAATATATGCTTAGGTGTTTTCTTTTTCTTTTCCTTTTTTTGTGTATAAGTTAATTTTTATGTTTAGATATAGTTTAGATTTATATTGTACATGTAGTAATTTCTAGTTTAAGTGCTTCTTACCGGACACTTTGGTGAAAACTGTAAGTCCGTAAGAAATAATAAATGAATAAATAAATGAATAAATGAATAAATGAATAAAGGTTTTCGTACCCGTGCCACACATAGCAACAAATTTAATACAACCGTTAGTTACACTTGGTTTTAATCAGTAGAAATAACACAAAGAGCGTAAACAGAAACCGGTGATAAGTAATTTGGGACTGCACTTTGTGGCGACACCAATTTATTTAAGTATAATACCGAGTTTAAGGACCCAAAGGTAAATACTTAGTACCGGAAAAACGACTTGAGGTTATTGCTCTCAACTCGAATAAATAAACTGCACAAAGAAAGTATATTCTTGATTTTTCACGTCACTATGCTAATATCATAAATCCATGTTGAAAGTCGTCACTTTTACAGCATTGTTTGAGAATCGCCGGTTGCAGGTGTTGCTAAACACTCGGTGTATTTAGTACTTCTCAATCCATACTAATAATTATAAATGGGAAAGTGTGTTTGCTTGTTCGTTTGTCCGTCTTTCACGGCTAAACGAAGCGACGGAGTGACGTGATTTTTTGGGTGGAGATAGTTGAAGGGATGGAGAGTGACATAGGCTACTTTTTGTCTCTTCAAAAGCCCCCATTTCCTTGAACTGAGGGGTGGAAGTTTGTGGAGAATTCCGCAATTTTCAATGTAGAAAGCTATAAATTGGTATGTGGGCTATCTCTTCTGTGCTACCCCGAATTTATCGCGAGCGGAGCTGCGGGCAAATGCTCCTCAATAAACCTTACAGTCTACTGTGACAGGAGTTTCTACTTCTGAGATGAAGAAATACTCATCAAGTAACTTTTACGGTTCTCAACTAGTACCAGAGTTTACACATTCGGTCTGATCATAGCTTATGATCATCGGTAATCGTTTGGTATTACTTATTTTTACCCATCTACATACATACCTTAACTTTATGTAAGCTATAGCCACCTATAGCTTACCACTATGACCTGCTGTCTCTTATGCATAGGTTCGAATCCCAGGCCCGCATCTCGGAATCTTTCAGAATTTATGTGCATAATCGAACTTTATATTTACAACGAGCTGTTAAGTGAAGGAAAACATCGTGAATAAGAATAACCCTGCATAAGCGACGTAGTAATTCAATATTGTATGTGAAATTTCTGATTTATACTGGGTCCGCGTGGGAACTGTAGTCCAGGTTCTTTCGTTCTGAGAGGTAGCCTGTTAGCATTGGGATTTAATTATGGGCTGGATTTTTATTTATATTAACTTAGTAAATTATACATACATAATATATAGGTACATCAAGACTTAATAACGTTACTGGATATAATAGCTACAAGCGAATGCTTTTTAGAGAATTCTTACAAATCTATCTTCTTACCCATTCGGTACAGGTGACACACTAAAAAAACAATTCAAATGCTACAGAAAAACACGCGTGGGAAATAGGGCCCAATAGGCCTTGCGCAGACGACAGACTATCTGCGACGGATTTTTAGTCTGCGAAAATAGGAACCTATGGAATTATATGGAGTAACGCACACGACGCGCAATAAGTCCGGCGCACAACGCATACAGTCCACGTAGACTTTTCATGCGCCGCAGACTCGATCGCACAAAAAGTCTGTCATCTACGTTGCGCCATAGAGAGATCTCGCTCCAAACAGATGTTATGCCTAGCGACCGAAGTCGGAAGAAAATGATCGGAAGAAGATAATAATTGAAATCAGCTTTTTAAAACTTATGTTTTGGCAGAATACTGAATACTTACTGGGTTGTTTCTGCTTGTATTTATCAGTAAAACTTAGCGGAAGCCGCCAGTTATCCGCAGTAATAGGTGGTGTAATTAGACAGCGTGCGTCCGCGCAGGGGCACGTGCGCGACACCGCACGTGCTAACGGCGTCCTACCGCGAGTTGCTATCGTGAGCCACACTCACGTAATAGTGAAAATGGGGATAATTCACGTCTAATGTCGAGTTTAGCTCGAGATGTTTCGGTGGCTGATGCCAAACGCGCGTGTACGGGCCTCAGGGGCTAGCCTGAATCATGAGGAACTAAAGACTAGTCCTTACTACCTTATTCTTATCCTTATCCTTACTTATAATATTATAAGTCAGAAAGTGAGTTTGTTTGTTTGTTTGTTTGTTTGTTACGCTTTCACGCCATAACTACTGAACCGATTGCTTTGAAATTTTGCAGACATAAAGATAGAAGTCCGGATTAAATAATAGGGTACTTTTTATCCCGGAAAAAATTGATGTTCTCGAGGGAAAACAAAAATATAGTTTGCTTGATAGATCGATATCAATCGATGATAGATCGATATCGATCGATGATCGATCGATAGATGATAGATCGATGGCGCTGTGTGTCGTTTGAAACGAGAAGTTTTCTTATAGTTGTGCTTTATACCGCAATATAACCGAGTTCCACGCGAGCAAAGCCGCGGGCGGAAAGCTAGTATACTATAAAGTTGTAGGTTTATGTATTTGAAAGTAGTATAATGTATTTTTGTATTATGTACTTTATACTTTTTATGTACTTGTATATGTATGTCTAGATTTATTGTAAGTACTAGTACGTAAATTATAATATAAATATAATTATTTTAGGTTAATAGTATTTTCTTTTTTTTTCTTTCTCAACTTTCATTGTGTGTCTACTCTAATTTCACATGTTTTGTCAATCGCTTGAAAGTCAGCAGAAAGAGATCCCTTTACGGATATGTTTGCCTTTACTTGTGTTTCGTTTTGTACTTGTTATTTTGTCTTGTGTTTATTTTGTACAATAAAGAGTTACATACACACATACATACATAAGTTTCCGTAGCTTGAGTGAGCGCTTGTTAAAGGGTGCAACTTGTTGTCCGCCGCCCGCGCATTTGCGTAGGGATGCGTTTACACCTACACGACCTAAGGTTAATAATCGTATATTTTGTATTATTTTATTTTGACTAATTTAACTTTATTTGAATACCTACTTACCTACTACGAATATAATGTCGGATTATTTTATTGTGAATCGTGTGGGTGCTTCATTTCCGTCTGTCTGCGCGTCCCTTTTTCTTAGGAACGCATGGAGATTATGGCATCGTACAAATTGATACAATTTTTTTATTGATTTTATGTAGTCTTTTAATCTTGTCACAACTTTTAAGCTACACGCAAACTTCCCAAAAGACCGTATTCAAGTCTGCAAAAAAAATGCAAGTAACTACAAAATAAGGCATTAGATGAAAAAAGGTTAATGTTACAATCGCAAGGTGAACCGGAAGCGATTAAAGCGTGCATCTTCGGGCATGAGGTCTGGGAGAAATCGCAGCAGCTGCGGCGCCGCCCGCACGCAGTAGCGCGGCGGCCGGCGCGCGCGCACATACTCGGTCGCACGAATCACACGCGTCACTTAAAAAACTTACGTAAAACATAAACTTTATTCTCTCACTTAAACAGTGCATTTAAGTTTCGGGAAGTCTGTGGTTTTATTTAAAACGACGTCGTTTTATCGGATGGATTTTAAAAAGGTTGTTTTAAAATTGCGGTTAAATATCGGTCAAGATCTGCGGAAATTTTTAACCTAGAACTCGTAACATTGCAACGAGCTGTAAAGACCGGACTCTGATGGCTTCGGATTCATTCAATCCTATCAATTAGTCTTTTTAAACTTGGGTAACTTCTGACAGTGGAGCAGCAAATACCTGACATCGTTCCTTCAAAATCTTGGAGTCTGTTGAGAACTTGAGCCCAGAGATACTAAGACTGTAAGATGGTGGACCAATCCAAGTCAGCGGGGGGCGAGAGTGGAGGGGTGGACTGTGATCGACTGATGCAGGAGCTAGGGCAGTTCCGGCGCTTCCACCTCACCAACTACCTCCTGGCGGCGCTGGTGACCTGGTCGGCCGCGCTGTACGGCATCAACTATATCTTCCTTGCTGCTGATGTGGACTACAGGTACTCGTCGCGTACAGTATCCATAATTGATTTTGATACGCTAGCCGAAGTTTGTGATGATTCAGGAATACATGGAAAAATTGCATTGAGTAAACTCTAAGGTTTACCACGGCAACACGCTCTAGTCGCCCCGCGGGCGGGATAGTTTACCCGTCATTTTCTGACGTCTCTATTTAGCCAGTGATAGGTATAGTCTATCTCGCAAGGTCCTATACTCGCGCCTTGCTGTGCTAAGCTGGCTGACCTGGTTTTGTTTAGGTCGGATTGCCAAGGTTCTAGATAATTTATGTTCGATTCCGAGGCTGGGGTATATTTTCTGGTTTATTTCCAAATGTTGTTGTTTTTACCTGAATTCTGTAATAAGAGTAACACGAAAAGTGCGCATCAAGTTTCTAAAGTTTTCGACGTCATATTCGAAAGCAAATTAGCGTGTCTGTCATCTGATGGACGAACAACATGAGTTAAATTGAAGCGTTGAAGTCTATCCCCTTGAATTGTTCTAGTTATAGTTAGTTTAGTTTGACGGATTTATTAAACTACAATTCGCTGTTTTGTGACAGAACTAACGAGTAAGATGGGTGGTAGGAATTCGGGTGCACCCTGTAGTAGTGTAGTCCTATCAGATACCACAGTCAAAACTATTATTTATTGAAAACAAAAAACAAGGTCACTGGCTTCATGTAGACTTCAGTTACCCCAGAAGGCCTTTACTTTGTCAGTTTGACTGATGAATCAAAAACAATGTGTTTAAGATTGGAACAGTTTTTAAATACATAGATTCTATCAACAATGAGGAAAAATAGAGCCTTCTTAACATCTGCAACACTGGAGATGAGTTGCACGTACTTCCTGGCACTTCATATGGCACAACACCACCCATGAACGCCGCAGCCTCGCCTGACGCCGACTGTATGACGAGCTGTGCACCTTGAGCCCAATGAAGAAGCTCGCATTGGAGAAAGGATGGAACTCTCAGTGCTAACACCTACGTGGATGTATTGTTTTCCTCGAATACCCACTTCACGCTGCAAGAGCATAGTCACGATAATAATTTCACAACATTTTTTTCCTGTGTGGTGCCGGAATATCGTAAGAGGAGAGTAAGGAATTAGGATAAAGGTACGTTTTAGGCGACAGGCTAACCTGTCACTATTATACTTGCCATCTGAAAACCTAAAAGTTTGTTAGAAGTGGCAACGAAGCGTGAAATAGCAATGGTTTTGTCCATGTTTCGTTTTGTGCTTTCTGCCCATCCAATTTGTGAATACCTATGTGTTTTTATTTCATAACAACAAGCATCGAAGCGGAATGTGATGGGGAAATCAGTTAACCTTTGTCCCAATTCCAAATATGGTCGGTTTATTTGAGCATTGGTCGTTTACATCAGAGACAAGTGAGAGTGAGTTCTGTAGGCTTGTTTTTATCAGCAAAATGCTTCAGCAGAAGCCGACAGTTATCTGCAGTAGGTAAAGTCCCGTTATCTGATTTGGCAAAATTTTCAATATTGGGGGTAAGTTCGAGCATAGGTTTTTACATGGAAAAGCAATTCGCGATTTTACCATACATACTTACAATCACGCCTGTGTTCCCGAAAAATGGGGTAGGCAAAGCACACAAAACGTGACATAGACAAAACCATGATACTTTATTAAATAACTAATGCAATTTTTCTAATATAATTTTAAACAAAAAAAACCGACTTCAAATTTGGGCTATACTGAAAGCATTTGTCTAATAATGAGGGTGACCTTCCATCACCAGCAGGCCTCACTAATTACTGAAATTATAATTTCCAGTCTGCAGGTGCATTCAGTATTGAAAGAATTATCCTTTAACTCCTAAGCATTAAGGAGTTGACCTTCCATCATCAGCTCAGTCATATTTTTTTTACTGCCAGACGTAAATACTGGTGTAGCTTTGAAAAATGTACTAAAAACATTACCTGTGCCAATAAAATTTGAGGGTTGCCCTCGATTTCCCTCATATTCCATCATCAGATCAAGATATGCTGGCAATGGGACCACCTGGAAACTATACCCTTTCAAACAAAAAAAAGATTTTTCCAAATCGGTCCAGGCGTCTTCGAGTAATCAGCGAACACACATAAAAAATAATAATAAAAAAAATAATAAAAAAATACATACATACATACATATTCTCACGCCTGTATTCCCAAGAGGGGTAGGCAGAGCACATGGATTCCAAAAATCCAGTGCCACGTTTAGCAATATCAGGGTATCCAGAAGTTAAACGTGATATTGCAGTGATAGGTTGCTAGCCCATCGCCCACAATACACTAACCCTTTCCCAGAGTCGACTCTTACGACACCCACGGGAAGAAAGGGGGAGACGAATTGAGAACCTCCTCCTTTTTTTTAAGTCGGTTAAAAATACTAGCTACATATTTACAAAACGGTACCCCCCCACTAGACCTAATTTCACAAGTCCGAATATCATTACACCTACCAACGTTAGCACGAATTTTCATTAGCCCGAAAGTCATATCACCTAATCTTTATACCCCGAATTGGTTGTTAGACCTAATAATTCGAAACCCTAATGATCGTTAGTACTAATTTTCAATAACACTAATATGAAATAACCGAATAATTACCATACCTAATGGTTATTAGTACTAATCATCACTAAAACTATGTCCTAACGTGTTCTAAATTAAGGCAGGTCAGGTTTCGGTCAGGTTAGGTACGACGACGAGCGAAGCGAGGAGGAGTGTTAGGTAGAACCGTGACCCTACGGCACGCGAGCCGAGCGAGCGTAGCGAGCGTTCCGCGGCAGCGGCCGGCGAAGCGCTATAACGAGCTAGCGGAACGCCGGAGCCACCGAGATTGATAGTTATCAGGGTGCAGAATATTACAATTATACTACCTTTGCATTCTGTTTTAGGAATACCCGCAATAAGCAATTGAAGAAGTGTTTGAATGCTTGGGTTTATAGATGATTAGGTTTAATAAAATGTAGGTTTAGTAAAAGGTAGGTTATATAATACTTAGGGCTAGTAAGTATTCGGTATTGAGTAAATAGGTATTATGAAAATTCGGGCTCCTGAAATTCGGGTTATTCATTAATTAGGATAAATGAAAATTCGGGCTAGTGATTTTCGGGTTACTGAAATTAGGGCAAATGAAATTCGGGCTAAAATATTTCGGGCTAACGGAGGGGAACCTTACAAAACAAATTAAAATTAACTTAAAGAATAAAACTACGCAAATTAAAAATAAGTCTAAATCTATAATGACTATAACTAAAAATATAACTTTAAATTAAAAATTTCCGCCAAGTCGCCGTCGCTGCTCATTGTGCCCAGAAGGGTGGCAGCGTTACCTCGCTGGACTTCAAACTAATCCGCTGTCCAAAATAGTTGCCAGCCCGCAGGTAACCGGAAGATTATGACTATATCACGATTTGCAGCCACTTATAGCATAGTTTTATGTTTGCAAAGATGGAAAAGGTAGAATAGTGACAGGTTGCTAGTCTGTCGCCTAAAGCATACATAAACCTATTTCCGTAATCGCCGCTTACGACATCCACGGAAAAAATGGAGAGGTGTTATTCTATCCCGATTTCCGACACCACACGGCAAAGGGATAAAGAACTGGGTTGTAGGTAGCTGAAAGCGTGCGCCATCTACCGTGAGATGCTATCGTAAAGCACATTCACGTTACCACAATAGATGGCTAATTAAAACTAACTAGCCGATGATATCTGTCATACCGTGACTCATAGAACCAAAGTGAAAGTTTGACCCAACGCGTTGCTTTAGCCCTTGTATCAGCGATACATGCTTCGTCTCTACTATTTGTTCACTTTGTGTTTTCTTATCGTTTTTTTCATGACTATCTGCCAAGTTGCTTGATTTTCGTGATTTTTTCTTGGCAATGATGGTCTTTCTATCATTTCTTCTTGGAATGCTGATCAAGCAGCAGCCTATTTGCATAAATAAATTACAATTCGATTTCAAAATCGTGTTCGGAATATTTTGTGACTAAATATTCTCAATGGAACCACATTATTGATGTGGAGCAAAAAACGCCGAAAAAATTGAGTTTTTTATTATAATTAGCCTTTTTAGATACAGCCTGGTGATGCACAAACAGACAGACGACAAACAGCGAAGTCTTAGTAACAGGATCCTCAAAGGATGAGGATGTTCAAAGTTTTTACACGTCTGCCATAGTAACGTAATGCATCAGATCTGTGTGCTGTCCAGTGCAACTTGAAGTATTATCTTTAGTGTCCGACCGAAGCTTCGGCTTCGGCTTCGGCTTCGGCCACCTTCGGCCAAAAAAACCAC
>BHDV01004867.1:109163-146100 GCA_005406045.1 Adoxophyes honmai
AAGCTTTGGCCGAAGCCGAAGGTTTGCAAGTTGTGATTTGAAATTGAAGGAACGATGCCAGAGCGACACGGATAGTGCGCGGCGCTTAGCAGAGCAACGTTTCGCCAGCTCGATCGCATTGCTTGCAGTTAGTTATACAAATAACTGACAACACAACATAGTCCCACTTGATTTTTTAGAAGCGAAAACTGCACATAATTTACTGCTGTTTCTTTACTATTAGCTAATTCTCGTATTTCTTAGGGTCAACACACCTTCGGCTTTGGCCAAAATTGTACCTTCGGTCGGACACTAATTATCTTAGCTTTGTTCCCTCGTGAAGTCGTCTCAAAGCCAACGAACCGGATATGTCATCTCATGATAATTGTAGGTATCGTGCGCATAATAGCTGTCCTCCGTTTTAACAGCGCCATCAACACTGCCATCAGGTTTGCTCATTTTTTGTGCATCTTCATCTTTTTTGCGATGTTTACCTACCGCATTAGCGTCAATAGTTTTTGTCTTCAGATAAATATGTAAAGCTTTGTCAACGGGGAATTCCTCCTGCGGTTATAATGTTGTGAAGAACAATACCGATTGAATAAGACACCAATTTTGGCAGGATTTCATTAGCAGATTGTAAATCAAAATTCTGTACCTACTTGGTTTTTTGTTCTTGATAATCATTTGAAGGACTGGTTAAGATCATTTCCCGAAAATCATTATTTCTTAATATTTAAGTACTTAGTAATATTTCCATTTGGATTTTTCCTCAGATGCTATTTTCTTTGGTGTAATTTTTTACTTAAGATTATATTCTAAGCAGCATTTTTCTGCAATTAGAATCGACGTAGAAACTGTGCCTTCTGGCACAGAATAGATAATAGTACAAGTACAGAAGCCTCACTGCTTTGATTTTCACAAATGCCGCCTTTTTATGTGCCTACATAATTATTATTAACAAACGGACCGCACGCTAGCAGCCGACATTGAGCTCTCTCGCGCCGCGCGAAGGTCGAGATTATTCTGCACCTTGACAAATGTTCCGAAAATAGGGTTGTCATTCAATTCTTAATTAAATTACCTACCTATAATACTATCAGATTTATGCTGTTTATAATATTTACCTACTAAGCGATTGCACTTTTATTTATTCTATGACGCGGGGTCGAATATTATGTAAGAATAGGTACCAGTTTAGCCTAGCGCGACTATGCTTCGCAATCCTATTACGATGTAATTAAAGATTAAATATCTAACACAAAATACATGTTTACTTAATATCCGCGAAACAACAAAGAGTCAATACCAAAAGCGAGAAAAACTGACAATTACGATTGTTTTCATTGTTCCGACAATCGGCTGCAATGCAGTATCTTTTTGATTTCATTTTGGCAATGAAAATATCACACGCGTTTGCGACGTAAACTTAATCGTACTACGTAAGAGACGCGCGCGTGCGCCACGGGCCAGTGCGCGGCAAGCGGCAACCACTGAATAGGAAGCATCGATGAGCCCGCCGGTATGTACTTGTAGCTCGGCGGCGGAATGGCGGAGTGACACCCCCCTGCTTCTGGGCCGATAAAATTATAACATAACCTAAACCTATCTACTTTTCTGTGTTGATTCAGTCAGATTGGAAAAAATGCTACTGTGAATAAATGCTTTAGTAAAAAACGTCAACGGGAAAAAGTCATTTGGGGGAAAATGCGAATAAACGATTTTTGGGGAAGTTTCTAACCAACTACTTGAACGTGGGTTCATAGGTCTAGTAAAGTGATCAACAACTACCGAATCTCAACCTTTTACAAAAGTAATTTCGTAACCAATAATTTAATTGTAGTCGGAAAGCTCAGGGAGGCATCTGGAATACCAAACGTATTCACCTGAGCTACCAGCCCGTTAACGCAAATTATAAGATTTTGCCTCATCTTGATGTCCACTGAGCATTTATTTCTTCCCGTGTGTATGACCTATTATCATGTTGATTCAAAATCTACACACGACATTTCTTGTCATTGAGGGCACTTCCCTATTCTGGTTCTTCGGAGCCGGCGCCTGCGCAGGACAGCGCGCAGAGGACTGCGTTTTCCTCAATTCACTGGACAAATTCCATTGCTTAATTTTATCACTTTAACGAGCCAAGCTTGGGTCAAAGTCATTCGATAGCCCTACCCTTTTTCAAGCTTTATGAATGTTAGATTTTAGAAATCGTCCAGACCTTTGATGATTGATTTTATTTGTCAGACGAGTGAAATAATTTACGCGATCAGGGATTTTCACGTGTTTTGAAAATGTTTTCCGTTTGTGCTGATACATTTGGTCGCAACTTTTTTGTAAATATACCTACACATACTTAGTTAATACTATACATACCGGCGCTTGAGCGACTGCTGTTATAATAGTCAATTATCCTATTTGGCTTTATCAGCAAAATTTGCTGATTTCTCCCATGTTTAAATGTTTAAAAAAAATTATATCCCATTTTCCACCTTTCAAGCATCAATATCACGGCTATATTCCCAACGAGGTACGGTCACGGACTTTAATTCATGAGCCACCATAGAACCTTTTCAAAGAAAAAATCATTACGATTTCCCTTGATAATTAATGGGATGTCACTATGACGTTTACTGTGAATTGATTCCATGGTGGCTCATGGATTAAAGTCCTTGACTGTACGCAGCGCATACGAAACGCAACTACGTAGACAAACCTTTACTATTTCATGTTTTGTAACCACCTGTGTCATAACTTATAGTTTTAAGTTAAGAAGTATAAAACGTGTCACGCACTAAGCAGATACGGTAAGATATCTGTTACCGAACAGATATCTGTCAATATCGCCCTATACAATTCAGTGAGCTACCACACACAGCGCAGATTTACTGTCAGGTATCTGTTGGCACAGACATATTATGGAAAAATGACATTTATACGCAGATCAAATATTATCGTACTAGCTTTCCATCCGCGGCTTCGCCCGCGTGGAATTCGGTTATATTGCGGTATAAAGCGAACATTCCCTAATTTTTTTCCAGGATAAAAAGTCTGCGAAATTTCAAAGCAATCGGTGCAGTAGTTACGCTGTGAAAGCGGAACAAACAAACAAACACACTCACTTTCCGATTTATAATATTAGTAAGGATATGCGTAGTCTGACACGAGCTTAATAGAGAAAAGCTAGCCAGCCTGTGGTCTAAAATATATTATCTTAGCCTATTTCCTTAGTCGCCTCTAACACAAGAACATACTAAAATAGTATTTAGTAAGTAGTATCTATAAATAGCTTTTATGAAGTTTCACGAAAATAATGACTTTCTAAGGATAAAGCTACAGGAAAAACTAGAGTTTATTTATGGTCATAGATCAGTAATTGTCAGAATCTCCGCTTCGCATGTGTGTATAATGCATGACGCGATTATTATAATTTGAGATAATTTGTACCTAATGTTAAAAAAAAACTTTGCCAAGTTTCTGCGTAGGTTATATGATCTTCCCCATGCGTTAGTAGACTCAAAAAAGACGTGTAAAATATTAGTAATCGACTAGAAACACGCAAACAAGCGTTACGGAAAAAATATCGAATGTTGCACTTCATATTGAAAAGGGTATAGTATACCTAGCATTTTGCGAGCCGGCTCATTTCCTTGTCATTAGGTACAACACGTCAGTAGTCAGTAGATATATCTGCCAGTTAATTACAGTAAACCTGTCGCATTATCACTTCAACACTTAACACACTTAGATTATATAAGTGGTTTCGTTTGAGAGACTTGTATTCGAGCTTCACTTCGACCGTGAACCAAATTTTATAAGTCCTACGCAATTACTACTTGAAACTTGATTTGCGTATGCTGCAGAATAATCTAACCAACAAAAAACAAGAATAACGCACGCTGTAATCGAGTCGATGTTTTCGGTTAGTCCGAAGTTCTTCATCTAGGAGCCGCCGCGGTGATGATCGTGCTCGATAAAACTACGCGTTTCATAGCTCGAAACATGTCGAGCAAAACTACAACATACAAACATACATCAAACCTGTATTTCCAAAGGGGGAAGCCAGAGCAGTCAGTTTCATATTGGCTGTCTTTAAATAAAGTGTGGTTAAGCCAAAGATACATTAGGCGACATTTGTCGCGCGACATGTCGAGCGATGTCCTTATCTTTGGCTTTAAGCAATGTTTAACTCATCAAAGTATAATAGATGTTTAGACCTATGAGGATGATCTTTAAAAATGGCCTATTGATCGCGTAAGTAGCTGAACAATAACCAATAACAAAATCAGTCGCATTGTCATTGCCGACGCATTCTTTACCTTTGTATCTAGATACAGAGATACATTATGACCATTTATACAGTCATGCATCTATAGGCACCAGACCACTTGGTTCCACATGCTACGATCCTGACATACATGTTTTGCTTCACCCGCTTTCATTCATCTCATCATACACATGCTGACCTGTTCCTAAAACGTCTCCGATTTGGATACGGAACCGTCTAGGCCTGCCCCTCGGAATACTCCCAACACTTTCCTTTCATTCCCATGCAAATTTATTTAGTAAATCCTCTTTCATCCATCCTCTCTAAATAACTAAAGGAAATAAGTATACTTTTTCTAACCTAGTCACTATATCTACTAGTAGCTGGTGGATAGATAGTACTCTAGTTAACTGAGATAATTGTTTAAGTCCTGTTCATTCCGGTTAAAAACATTAGGTATCTGAGTTACTTTGGACCGTGACAAAAACTCCGAATTGTTTGGGAGTTGGAGTTAGCTGCTACGCATTACATGTTATGGTGCAATCAGTTTCATGAAGAAGCGATCGCGTCGCCAGTTAGGGCGTCTACACAAGGCCACTAGCCACAGCCACCAGACGCTGTCAGTGGCATATTTCCTATATTTTCATACAATTAATATGGACTAGCTGTTCACGGTCAACGCTGGTAGCCACCACACGCTGCAAAAGTCGCTACTCGCTTGTTTGTTTTAGTAAAAGTAGCTGGTTCTTTTGTTTTTGTAGCTGCGTCCAGTTTCTTGTAGTAGTGTTTGTGTTTGCAGCCGGTGGCATAGAATAAGTAAGGGTGTTCCAGAAAATAGATAGATCGTCGATCGAAGTTGATCGTCTGGTCTGGTAGCTTTAATTGACCGACAGATATTGGTCGACTAACCAATCGATCGTTTGCCGGTCGATGACACCGGTCGTCGCTGATCGATTTACCCCGGCTTTATTCCATTCTACCAACAACCGATGCCGTCGATCGACGATCGATCGATTGGTACGGTAACACCCTAATAATACTACGTGCCGGTGACCCGAGTGCGGTGACATTTAGCCGCTTCTTTTTTTGTAGCTGTGTCTTGTGACAGCGTTTGCGGCTGCGGCCGGCGGCCCGCGTGTAGCGACACTTACGCAGCCGTGTTTGGAAACACGTTCGGCGGAAGACCCTCATTATTTTAAGCGGCCGTATCAAATATTATGGTATCGTGCGCCGGTCCGTGCGGAGATTACATTGTTCACGAGTTTCCTCCAATATTGTGCGAGTATGGGTTGCGAGCCTATTGTAGGACGCGGCGGCGGACAACTAGAGCGAAGGTGCGAACTTCGTTCATCGCGCGACAGTTTAGATTTCAGCTTCACATCGTCTATAGGTGAAAACCTGAAATAAGTCTCCTGCTGTATGTAGTTGTGTAGAGTTTGCAACAGTTTGTAATGAACGACGCAGAAAAATATGAAGACAAATTACTTGATATTGACAACTATTAAATTGATATCAATAAGATAACAATAAGGACAATAGTCCTGTCAATCATAAGTGGATAGGAATAATTAAACTTGAAAGATAGCAAATAATGAGTTTGCAAACGATACGATATATTACGAATTTCGAAAATAGAATGTCTATTCGCACTCATTATTCACACATACAACTTTCTTAATATGTTTTCACCTATACCGACATTTTTATCTAACTCTCCGATTTGGCTACGACAGTAGAAGTGCTTCCACTTTGAAGCTCCTACTGGACATCCGCTTATCTTCAATACCTACTTATAGTTGTTAGTCCCCGGCATTTAACGTGGCAAGGTTGTAAGTTGTAACGGTTCCAGTGCACTACTATTACTTTAAGTACTCTCTTCACGTGAAAGATTATGTTCACTGTTGTCTCCATGCTATCAAAATACAGTTGGTACGACAGGTGGTTGCACTGATAGCCTTTGCGTAGTTTTATCGCGCCTATAAAACGTGGAAAGCCAATGAAAACAGTCGCGTAGCCGCATGTCGGTAATCAATTACGTAATATATACTGCATTAAGGCAGCTAAAGGGCCTGATACTCACGTGTAAAGTCCGAGACTAAATTTCCGCAGTCGCAAATCGCTAGTGTGACCCTAGCCTATACAGGGTGGAAAAATCGAATGCCACATGGATGGCAACTACCTTAAATACTGTAAACAGCACATTTTGTGTAAGAGACTTTCCTTTATTTTTAGAAACAATAAATTCTGCATATAAGGATTTTTGAAAAATCGCTTGCCTCAGTCGGGACTCGAACAGGTCAAAAATGTGACAAAAAATAACGTGCTGTATTTTATGATGCAGATTAAAAGGGTTACAGAAAAGAATCATTTTTCTCTAAATAACAAATACAATCAGAATACAATTACCACATGAGAAACTCCAACGAGGCGCGCGGACGCCCGCGGATCCGCGGGAATTCCAGCGAATTCCATAAACGAAGCCGTGCGACTGCGCGAATAGTCGCGGGAATGCCCGAGGTTTCTCGAGCCCGGAGATCTTAGACTTCCCGCGCATTCCAGTGACTTCCCGCGCATTCCAGCGACTTCTCGAGCAGTCGCGGGAAACCTCGCGCCTTCTCTACCGAGCGGGTCGCTGCGGTTCGCTGCGCTTCGCTGCCCTTCGCCGCTCTTCTGGTGTGAATTGAGCCTAAGAACACGCATTCCCGCACTACGCTCCGTGTTTCATTGCAGTGTGTTATTCGCCTTATATTAAGCAATTATATTTATGTTACACGTATTGTTCCAGATGCGTAGTTCCAGAATGCGAGGCCACCAACAGCTCGGAGTACAGCCCGGCGTGGCTGGGCGCCGCGCTGCCGGCCGCGGGCCGCGAGCGGCGCTGCGCCCGCCGCGCGCCGCTCGACACAGCGGAGCCCTGCGGCGAGGGCTCGGCCTTCGCCCCCGACCTGATGCCCTGCGACCAGTGGCTCTACGCTTCGGCTAACACCATCGTTACTGAGGTAGGTACTTATTTGATGGCCTTTGAAAGTTTAAACACGAAAAAAATATATTAGAGAAGTCCGTGTACGTGGATGTCATAAGAGGTGACTATGAATACAGATCAAGTCATGTTTTAGACGACAAGCTAGCAACCTGTCACTACTACGTCTTTTTCATCAGTTTTTGAACCTAACATTATGCTATACGTGACTGCCTAAAGTGTAGACATGGATTTGTCTATAACACGATTCGCGTGCTCTGGCTACCCCCATCTGGAAACACAGGGGTGATTGTATATGTATGTAATTGCATCAGATAAATTCAGGCGTTGACGCTCTCGGAAAACGTGTTTTGACTATAAACGATGTTCTGTAGGCTTAGCACGTCAACACAACACGCTCTAGTCGCGTCGCGCGCGTGATAGTCTACCCGTCACTTTCTGACGCCTCTAGTAAGATAGTGACAGGTATAGTCTATCTCACGCGTATCTCTACTCGCGCCCTGTCTGATCCCCTGACTGAAGCGCCAAATTAGAAATACCCGAAACCGTCGAATGCAAATTAAGTAAAAGAAGTATGTATGTCAAAACGAACGACACTCTGTTGTATCTGCCTACCCCGCAGAGAACAGGACGTTATGTAAATGTTGGACGTTTTTGACAAAACGTACTTATTCCCAAATGGCACGAATTCACAAAATAAACTATTTGAAATTACGTAGCTCGTAGCCACTTCTAGCTATTTTTTAGGTTCACTTAAATTATCATTATTTCTTTAGTCGTCTGGTCGTCTCTTACGACATCAATAGAAGAAATGGATAGGTGTGCTTCTAAATCTGACACCACACCATCTTTTAACACTTGTGGTTTCACATCTTTTACAACGGTCAGTGAGTAAATATTATTTTCACTTCTCATGCTCTTAAAGTGATTCTTTAGTCCCTATATAGCGGGCCTAAAACTCCTTTTTAAGCTCTAGGGGCTAAAGTAATATTTTTTTAATTGGCCTTAGAAACCTCTTAAACAGCCAGTCACCGTGTTTGTGAACGTAGGATTACCGCCATTTTTATAGACGTAAAAATAACCTCAAAATGTCAATGAGGCTATTTCTACGTCTTTAAAAATGGCGGTAATTGTTACTCTGCCAAGAAAACTTTTAAAAGTGATTTAATTTCGCAAAACACGATTATTGATTACGAATAATAATTTATTTCATTATAATAATTATTAACACATTTTATTACGCATAGTGTAATAATAATAAGCTTAAAAATAGTTTAAAGTTAAAATCTGTTGGCTAAATATGCAAGCATTCAAAGAGTCACTTTACAAAAAAAAAGTAAAAGAAAAGAAAAACCGCGTTTTTTTTAAATTTTTCTTAGGTTATGTATATTAAAACATATTTGTACATGAAAAGCTTTGTTGTAATCAGTATTGTAATTTTTTATATAACAGAAAGAACGTCGTTTTTTTCCTCGCATTCAAAGTGAAAAGTAGAGTGTTTAACGCGAGACTAAACAACCATAATGACACTCGAACTATAGCCACCCTCGCTATGCTCGGGTGTCTAAATATCTCGTGACATTATGGCTTGTTTTAGTCCCTTGTTGAACAATCTACTATTAAGAGTCGAACAGATAACAAGACGTGTAGTTTACCTAACATACGTAAACATCACGCATGTATTCCTAAACGAGGTAGGCAGAGTACAGGAAATGTTACGTAGACAAAACCATGACTATTTCACGCTACGTAATCTTTTGCACAGTTTGAGATTTATTATTTGATAAATGGGAGGTACCTAGTCTATAGTAGATTTATTTAGGTAGTTAAAACAATGTAAACAATCTTGACATGTCTTTTTATTGAAATAGGTACACAGTCTAAAAATGAAAATCGTTACACTATACAATTCAATTATGAAAGTAAATGATTTTTTCATACCTAAATTGTAAAATGTAAAGATTTTGATTTATAAAGTGTACCTTTAAATAAAAAGACACGTCAATATTGTTTATATTGTTTTAACTACCTAAACAAATCTACTATAGTGACAGGTTGTTAGCCTGTTGATTAACCTCTCGTAAGCTTATAGTAGCAGATCTGCTGAATTCTATTTAAAAAAACAAGACAATCATGTTTTTAAGAAATCAGTAGGTAGTATTCTGTTTTTATGACAACGCATTAATTAGCAAATATATTAGAGTCCATGCGAAAATGGGTATTCATCGCCAGGTAGTGTTATTTATACTCATTTACATGTTGTGACCTTAACCGTGGTGTCGATGTTGAATCCAATAAGCGCTCTCCGTTTTTAATGCAATAACTTAATCCACAGTATAATTATCTCCTGTTAATAAACACCCATATCACGAAATGTGACATCTTGTTGTGTTAAACCCTACACAGTGTCTAGTGTAACCAAAACGGCTATGAAATGATAACGAACGACAACGAAGTTCGTTTGCGAATTAACGCGAAGAATGTATGGAGACGTGTCGACCGCGGCAGTTGTGCAAATTACGTACCGCTTGGACGCGCTGTCTCTGTTTTCATACAATTTCTTGATTCGCAAACGAAATCGTCGTGATCGATTGAAGACCGTTTTCATTACCATCATTATCATCATCAGCCTATATACGTCCCATTGCAGGGCACAGACCTCCTCTCAGTATGGGAGGGCTTGGGCGATAGTTCCCACGCGGGCCCAGTGTGGATTGGGAACTTCACACACAACGTTGAATTACTTCGTCGCTGGGTGTAGGTTTCCTTTTCCTCACGATGTGTTCCTTCACCGAATAGCTCGTGATAAATATCAAATTCGATATCGCACATAAATTCCGAAAAATTCAGAGGTGCGAGCCCGGGTTTTGAACCCATTACCCTCTGCTTGAGAGGCCACAGTTCGAACCGCTGGGCTACCACGGCTTTTTTTTCATTACACTAAGCACTTAATATTCCGATCCCAGTAACAGCCCTTAGATAATGAATGTGATCGTCAATCACATATCTAGATGTAACCAGAAATTGCGATGTAATGTGCGAAAGGTGTGCGTGCAGTGTGACATGTAACGCCACGGCCAGCACAAGGTGGTGTTATGTCCTGTCAAGCAATAATTGTTCTCATTGTTCGCACGCTTTGATAAGAATACGAGCGAACAACTAGCATTAGATAACAACTCCATGCAACAGACTCGTCGATTGATATGGTCACCTGCTGAAAGAAAGAAAAACGTTCCTGTGTGGTATTGGGATACAATAACCTCTATTTCTACCGTGGATGTCGTTGCCGACTAAGGAAATAGGTTCAGGTGTGCTTTAGGCGACAGGCTGGCAACCTGTCGCTAATATTATACTACCTCTTCTATCTGTTTTCAAACCCAAAATTTTGGTAGAGGTGGCTGCGGACTGTGAAAAAGTCAAAATCATGGTTTTGTCTATTACGTTTCGTGTGCTCTACCTACCTATACCTACCTATTTGGGAACATATGCGTGGTTGTATGTATGTAAAATCATTTTAGTAACACAATTTGACACAGCCCCGTGTGGTGCCGGGTTAGAATAGCACCTCCCCCTTTCTTCCCGTGGGTGTCGTAAGAATCGACTCTGGGAAAGGGTTAGTGTATTGTGGGCGATGGGCTAGCAACCTGTCACTGCAATATCACGTTTGACCACCTGGTTACCCTGAAATTGCTAAACGTGGCACTGGATTTTTGAATTCATGTGCTCTGCCTACCCCTCTTGGGAATACAGGCGTGAGAATATGTATGTATGTATGTAATTTGACACAGGTAAAATATTGTTGTTGATCTAATAACAAGTAATATAATCTTAATGCTATGTGTACCTTAAATAGTTCAATTCTCTAAAGTAGTAGTTGCCCCTAACTAACTAGAGTTACTGTAGAAAATAGAAATGGAGAAGTGTTATTATTCTAAACCCGACACCACACGGCACTACGGACGTGTTTTATATCGCTAAAACGATACTTATGACGCTTGTTTTAAAAACATCGTCGAATTTCAAAATGTTTTGCTCCATCTTACCTAAACAGAAAGCACAGGTGCTGCAATTTCACACTTCTCTATAGATTTCCATCAGCATTTACACTAGTCATTATAAAAATCGACCCACCCTGTTTTTAAGCACTGTTACCTACCCATAAGATTTTAAAGATAATTATTATTATGCATTAATGGATGCGGAAAGCACAAAACCGGGAAGAATGGCGTGCATTAGAAGAGACCTACACTCAGCATTGGGTGGTGAAAGGTTGAAGAAGAAGAAGAAGAAGAAGAATTAAAAAGTACACGTTGTCTTTTACCCGTGTGATGAAGGGCTATGAATAACATCTCTCGATTTCTTTCATAAATGTTGCATGATGCGACTAACGATTATGTAGGTGTAGTTACGCTTTAGGCGATAAACTAGCGTCCTATCACTATTAGCTTAAAACCTAAAAATATGCTGGTAGTGGTTTCAAAGAGTGATTTGATTTTAGTGAGTTTTTAACGATATATCGTTACTTAAACTCCGCCGACCCCATTTGGCAATGCTGACGTGATGTGTGTGTGTGTGTGTTATTATGTGTATGATCGATTTTTGCGGTGGCGGTTTATAGCAATCTCACCATGAGATCTGCGGATGCGCACGAGTGCCCAAACGGTCGCGTGAAGCGTGACCCTGCGCGCGCATCATCAGTAGCTCCCTCTATCAGCGGCCTTATTGCCAACTAACCAATACATTACGCATTATTGCCGTCGACCGATGTTAATTAGCCGTGTCGACTCCGCAATGGAAATAGAACAAGCTTGTCTTTACTTTGTTTTGGTGAAATTTGTAGCGTTCATGCTGCGGCCTTCACCTCTAAACGCAGTCACCAGGTAACGCCACTGATGCAGCACGGTTTTGACAAAAACAACAATGATAGGCGCGGTTCAATAATAAATGGTGTTTTGCTTACTCATGGTCGTGTTACTGGGTAGCTAAAGCGACCTGTAATGATACTATAACGATAGTGTTCAGGCTCAAAAGAGAGCCTTTCAAAATTATTAATATTTTAGTCTAAAATTACAAACATTGCTCATAAATATCCATAGGCGCTTATTACTTCTCGCAAGATTTACATATACCGCACCTTAAAATACACATTCGATAACCTTTATAACTATACTATACTCGTAAGCACGATACTCTGTAAGTTATGAGTATTTTTTATAATTAAAATCAAACGTACGTACATACTGAGAGGAGGCCTGTGCCCTGCAGTGGGACGTATATAGGCTGATGATGTACATACATACATACATACAATCACACCTGCATTCCCAAATGGATTAGGCAGAGCACATAATCCGCTACATAAACAAGACAATGACTATTTCTTGTTTTGTGGCCACTTTTAGCATCGTGGTGTCGGGTTTAGAACAACATCTCTCCATTTCTCCAGTGGATGTCGTAAGAGGCGACTAAGGACATAGGTTAAGGTATATTTTAGGCGACTGACAACCTGTCACTATTATACCTGCCAACTGTAAACCTAAAAAAAAATGTATGTGCTAGAAGTGGCCACGGCACGTGAAATAGTCATAGTTTCGTCTTAGTAGCGTTTCGTGTGCTCTGCCTACCCCATTTGGGAATACAGGCGTGACGTTTGTATGTTTGTATGTATGTATCAAGATCAATATCTTTAAGTGACGGATCTCGTTTGCTTGCAGTTTAACCTGGCGTGCCAGGAGTGGAAGCGCACCCTGGTGGGCACGGTGCACAACATCGGCATGCTGGTGTCGCTGCCCATCCTCGGATACATCTCCGACAGGTAATACCTTGTGGCTAAAGACCATTCGTATTAAATGAGTATAGAAGTAATTTGTAGCAGTTTCAATACAGATCTTGGAGTCGAAGTTTAAGAGCCTTTGTACAGACAGCTGCTCTTTACATTCTGATTAATTTCTTCTATCTAATAACGATAAGTAGTTATCTACCTTAACATAGAAGCGTAAGGTTGTTTTTTAGGGTTCCATACCGTAACTAAAATTTCGCTGTCTGGCCATTCTGTCTGTTGTCTGTCAACAGGCTGCCGAGACAGGCTGTACGTAGCTTGAAAAGAGTTGTAATTTTCACAAATTGCACATAAAACTTTTACGTACGATTCTACTCCTACCAATATTTTAGTTATAACTTCACTAGAAGCATGAAAATTATTATCAAAATGTGCATAAACAGTGCGAGAACAACATTGCGTTTCCCTACTAGTCAATAAAAAGAATCTAAAGTACGATTAGTACGATGACGTCGTTTATATAATGAATTTCTTGACACAAAAATTTTAAAGAACGTTACTTTGTATCTACCAATCATAAACTATCGAATAAAAAATCTCAAAAAAATGTGTGTTTTGTCCACTTAATTGCAACTGCAGTATTTATGTTCGTTTTTGAGCGTGAAACATAAGTAGCGCCCAGTTTAAAATTTGGTTCAGTTCACCTATTAAGCTGCATTAACCCGACACCGATTGGCGTCAAAAATATATGGAGTAGCACGAGCTCGGCATTCAAAGAGTTAATGACTGACATTCCCATTGAACGCATTCCAGATGGGGCCGCAAGACTGCCCTGATCCTGAGCTGCGTGCTGCTGGGAGCCATCGGCACGCTGAAGGCGTTTTCCGTCTCCTACGAAATGTACATCGCCGTGGAGTTCTTCGAGACCGTGGCCGGCGCCAGCGCCTTCCCAGCCGCCTTTATTATGAGTAAGAAACTGACAATTTTCTACTACGTAATTAAAGCCATCACAATATTGTCATCATACTATTTTTTGCCGTGTGGTTTCGGGATAGAACAACACCTCTTCATTTCTTCTGTGGATTGTGGATGTGGAGGCGACTAAGAAATTGTTTAGATAATATGCTTTAGGCGACATGTTAGCGACCTGTCGCTATTTTACCTCTTCCATCTGTTTGCAGACCTAAAACTATGCTAGATTTGGCTGCAAAGCGTGAAATAGTCTATGTCACGTTTCGTGTGTTCTGCCTATGATGCCTATCCCATTTGGGAAAACATCTGTATGTTTGTATGTATGCATTATTATAAATCAATTAAATAATCCATGTAATATGCCTCGCTCCCGTAATACACCGTACATCAGAGTTTAACTAGCTTATTTTTCAATTACAGCTATCGAGCTCCTCGGCCAAGAGAAACGCGTGCTGACAACAGCATTCCTCGGCATTATGCTGGTGATAGGAGGGTTGAGTTTCGCCATCCTCGCCAAGACCTTCCAGTACTGGCGTACCTTCATCCTGGTCGTCTACCCGCCATCCCTTCTCTTCCTTCTTTACATCTACTTCCTCCCCGAAAGCATCAGATGGCTACTGTCAAAGGGACGTAAAGAAGACGCTGTAGAAATAATAAACAAAGCAGCTAAAATGAATAACATTACGCTTTCCGATGAGACGTTACGACAGCTCCAAGAGGTGAAGACACCAGTGGACGAGAAAAAAGAAGAAGAAAAAGAAGCGGGATTATGGATTCAGGTCTTTCGTTCTCCTATCATCATGACTCGCCTCGCAATCTGTTCCTGGTGGTGGATCACGTGCACGTTCGTGTTCTACGGACTTGCTATCAACTCTGTGACCCTGGCGGGTGATAAATACACCAACTACATGCTGGTGGTGAGCGTGGAGGTGATCGCGGTGGTCACCAACGCCTTAGTCCTGGACCGGATCGGCCGCAAACGGACGCTGCTCATCGCTTACCTCGTCTGCGGAATCGCTTGCGTCGCCATCACCTTTGTTCCTCCAAGTAAGTACCATTGCTTTAGTTAGATATTAGTTGTACTGTAAATGAGTTGTACTCCTGTCTCACTCTTGAATTAGCGCTCTAAGGTCTATTTAATCGAAATAGAATATTAATTATTTGTCTTGGAATAAGTCACTTTTAGGGCAAGGCCTATGTTCAGCTGTGGACGCCTTATGGCTGATGATGATAATTATAATGATGATAAACAAAACCATAACTCTTTTGCGTATCACACCCATTTTTTGCATTATCTTGATGTTCAAAAATAGACACCCGCGTGGTGTTGGATTTATAACGACACTTCTCTATTTCTTCCATGGGTGTTGCAAGAAGCGACTAAGGTTTAAGCATGTTTGTGGCGACTAGCTAGCAACCTGTCACTATTACATCTATTGTTATTGCTTGTTTCATTAAATTATCTGTATCTCCCTTCCAGCGATGTCCTGGCTAGCGACTCTCCTATACCTGGTGGGCAAGATCGCCATCACGCAGGCGTTCAGCGGCGTCTACATGTACACCTCGGAGCTGTTCCCGACGCACGCGCGGCACAGCCTGCTCGGCTTCTGCTCCATGGTGGGCCGGCTCGGCTCCATCGTGGCGCCTCAGATGCCGCTGCTGGTAAGCACTCCTGCCTTATAATCTGTTTATTTTAAAGATGATAATTTTAACAGTAGAAATCTCAAATATTTTTAAGTAAACCATAGGAAACGCCGTAAATTATAATGACGATTAGGATTTTGTATTTTGAATAAGTACACTAGTAATTGCATTAATAATTTCCAGTTTTATCTTTAGATTCCAGAGATAAATTCAAATCATGTCCGTCGAAATTCTCATCTTAAAATTAACAGAGTACAGGCAGCAAGTACCATTGGTCCAATTGATTACTGACCAACCTCACCAACCACGCTCGATATCAACCCTTAATCAAAAAGGGCTACTGTTTTCAAACTTAAAATATGTCTGGTGTTGCTAACTCATTGATTTAAATACATACATATTCTCACGCCTGTATTCCCAAGAGCGGTAGGCAGAGCACATGAATTCAAAAATCCAGTGCCACGTTTAGCATTTTCAGGGTAATCAGATGGTCAAACGTGATAATTAGGATTTAAATAAAAATTAATTAATAAAAAAAACTCGTAAGCATGCATTAATCTTTATGACCTGATCTTGCTGCGATATACCTAGACGATTGTGCTTCAGACCTGCCATCACTATGCCATAAAGCCCTCTATCCTCAAAAACAAAAGACAATCACGATCATCTCTTAAAAGAAACAAAAGTACCAGTGGCATCCTCGATTCCAGGCGATCTACGTGGAGTGGCTGCCATCAGTGCTGTTCGGGTGCGCGGCACTGGTGGCGGCGGCGCTGATGCTGACGACCCCGGAGACGCTGCACACGCGGCTGCCTGACACCATCCAAGAGGCGGAGCAGCTGGCGGCCCAGCAGAGAAAGCCACGGGACGACTTGGAGATGAAGGCCAACTGCTGATGACGGGAGGCGCGGACAGAGCAGTAATTTAAAAATTTTAAACTACTGTGAGACTCACTTATATTGAATTTAAACAGATCTACGCACGTTTTTGTATCGAGTTTAGCTCGATGTTTCGGGCCAATGTGGGTAGTTGTGAACCACTGTCAGTTGTGGAAAGAGCAGCAGCGCACAGTGCGCGTCAATCCGCCGCCATAGCGAATACCTTCAGATGATGGGTCACCAATTGGCCCGGAATATGTCGAGCTAATCTCGATGTAACCATGTGACTAGATGCGTTTAATTTCACTTAGAGCAATAATTTTAGAAGACGTGTTTGTTCGGTTAGAGTGTCACCTGAACTATGTAGTTATTATAATGATATCTATAGACTTAAAGAGACAAAAACTCAAAAAAATTACCACGAAATGCGTAGATACTACGGCATCTACATTGGCATTTTTGATATTCCATCAATCGCTAATATTTTACACTGCTAGAGACAAGGTGGTCCTTAGTTTATGGAGTCGGACTTATGAGGAGAGATATGACAGAGCTAGTAGGCTAATTGACTCACGATCAGTAAGTATTAACCAGACGAACGCAATAGTTGTAATTTGGGAGTTTAGACTATGTTTGGTCTGTCATAATATGATGCCAATTGCGAAGGAAATGTATACGAGTAAGGGTAAATGTGGCTCTCTCTTTTCATATTTTGCAGAATGTTAAATAGTAAAAAGCTCTTATTCTAAGTTTTAGTCGTAAGAACAGTGAGTTCATTGGAATGAAATACCCTGTCAGTGATATTGTTTTGACTCTATGCGTATGTAGGTAGGTACAGATGCATGAGAATTTTGTTAATATTTTTGCCACGACATTTTTTTACATTTACTGAATTTTTTATGGTTCTTCCATATGGTTCTGGTTGGGAGAGAAAGTGGTCCCGAACTATTTTCCTATTGTTTTATCAATTTAAAAACTAAATTTACATGAAAATTTCATGACTCCTTTTTTTTCTATTGAAATAGAAAGAGCATCGTGAATCAAGGTCGGAATAACAGAAAAATTGCAGAAATATCACAAAGGATGTAGTCATAAATGACTTGCGCTATTTCAAATTGTTTAAACAATTCCAGATGTATTTATTGCTATGGACATTAAGATAACGAATGATTTTTAAGCTAAATCATAATTCCATTTTTTCTGTGACGAATTTACTAAATCACTAATATTTATTTTATTGTTACGTTACTTATTTATTTCTCTATTTATGGAAAAGGTTATTGTTACAATGTTGCGTACAAAGTTACTCTGTAGTTTTACTGTGATAAATAAGAGCCGTCGGTATTATACTTACATCTAACGTGTAAATACAATATATTTTACAAGTTTTGTTTTATTTTTACTGACTGAGAGGTATTAGTATAACGAGCCGTGGTAGCGTGTGGCGCTTCTGTGGTTGAGCCAAATCTGTCTACAAGTCCAAACGTTCAATCATGTTAGTCTAATAGAAAATGGTGGATTCTGTACGTATTATTTTTGCCTGATCTCACTATCCTCTACCTGTCACTGTCTAACTAAAAACGTCAGAAATACGACAAAAGGATTAAAAAAAAAAATAGTAGAAAGTTACTTAATAACTTTGATTAGACAAGAAACGCCTAAAAATAATTTAATTGGATACAACTTAAAAAAAAAACCGAGCAAAACGTCCAATTTTGAATATTCACGGTACTCTTCCCTCACATCCCATAGTTTTAAGGCGCGCTAAATGCGATCTGTGGTACGAATAACTACGAAAATATTTACGGGCCAAGTCACTTAATCCGTCCAGGTTATTGCCACAACATTACTTCGCATAGGCCGTTCAGCCACACCGCTGGTCTCAGTCCCCTTAGCACGACAGGGCGCGAGTAGAAATACGTGCGAGAGTGACTACACCTGTCACTGTCTAACTAGAGAAGACAGAAAGGAACAGGTCGACTATCCCGCGTGCGACGCGACTAGTGTGTTACCGCGATAAGCCTACAGAACTCGCAAACTATTTCGAGGCAGCTTGCGTCTCACGCGCAATGTTTAGTTCTCCATATTTTGGCGTCGCCGACCCAAATACGCTCTGTCGCTGATCGTAAACGCTCGCCCGCCGGCACCGGCAATCCCTGCGCCAATAATTCACAAAAGTAAATATTTGCGCCAAACATATCATAACATGTCTATTTGGGATTGAAAGAAATATGCAGATCGTGTTTTATTAGCGGGATTACGCGCGGACGCAGTGCGGCGTGGGAGCGGGCGCTCGATACACGCCTATGAGGTCAATGATTTAGGAATTCTAAGGGTTTTAGCAAGTTTAGTGATCGTGAAAATGTGGTAGTTTAAGTGCAAGTCTTTCTAAGGTCTTCCTTATGTGTGTGAAGTGTGGTAGATGACCAGTGGTCAATAGTGTGGTGAGATGTCGCGCCGCGACGTGGTGCCGCGCGGCGAACGCGCCGAATTCCCCGCGCCGCCGCCTAGCAAGTGTGCTAAGGTAAGTCGTGTTTTTGCCTTTAAAAAAGTCCAGTCGGCTTAGCACAACATGGTGCGAGTAGATTTTACCTGTCACTGTCGAACTAGAGACGTATGAAAGTGACAGGTAGTGTATCCCGCGCGCGCTGCTGTGCTAAACCTACAGGCACCCTCAGGGCAGAAAGCTGTACAGTAAATTTATTTTCTAAAATGAATCTGTTTAGATGAGAATCTTGAGATGTTGTCACTCTCATGAGAATCAACTTGTCTGAACTGAGGCAGAACAAAAAGTGGGATAGTAAATTCGTAAGGTACGTTTTAGGCGATAGGCTAGCAAACTATCACCATTTTACTTTTCAGTAATCAAACCTAACATTATGCTTTAAGTGGCTACGAAACGTGAAATAGTCATAGTTTTGTTTACGCCACGTTTTGTGAGCTCTGTCTATTCCTTTTGGGAACATAAACATGACTGTTTAATAATAATACATGCATGGGACACCACGTTACGAGTAGAATGTGTCACAGGTACATGAAAAAAGAGAATCTTTAGTTTTTAAATTGAACTGGTCACTTGACATTAAAAAAATGCATTTTCTTGCAAAGTCTTCGCATTCAGTTATTCACCTACTGGGCACTCTTTGTTATTGTTAAGTGTTCTGAGTAAGAAAAACATAAGAAAACTAACCAGATTTTAGCTAGAAAGGGCCTATGTAGAGACAGCCACTTGCTTTTTGATTGTAAAAGGTAATGGTAGCCACCCTGCCAAAGAGTCACTTGTACAATCGAACCAACTGATTCCTGACCCATCGCAGAACGTTGTCACAATAAACGTATAAAAGATTTCCTTTGTCAAGCAATGCAATGTCACTATGACGTTCACTGTGTATGGGTTCTACAATGGGTCAGGAATCAATTGGTTCGATGGTACAGTCACCAGCACCAATATCTGATGAAACAAAGCTGCATAAATATCTGATACGACTCTATTACTGGAGACAGAAGGACGTATCAGATATTTTTTGTTCACCAACATTAATATCTGCCTGGGAGGAAAGCGCGAAAATATCTGATACGTCCTTCTGTCCCCAGTAAAGAGCCGTATCAGATATTTATGCAGCTTGGTTTCATCAGATATGGTGCTGGTGAGTCTGGTGACTGTACAATACCATGTCTCCCGCATGGCTGGGTGTTGACGGCGATGTGTGCAGGTGCTGTACTACACGTGGCGGCTGTGCTCCGTGGTGTTCTCGCACTTCGTGATGATCAGCCTGGTGGTGGCCTACTGCATCCTGGGAGCCGTCACCTTCGAGCAGCTGGAAGCCGCGCACGAGAAGGAGGTACAGGCACAAACAGGGATTGTTGAGCCACTTGCCACTGTTCGCAATTTAGACGTGTAATCAATGACCGATGTGACAGACTAGATGTCAGCTATTGGATTAGTATTACACGACCAAGTTACAAATATAGGTAAGTGGCTCAACAATCCCAGTTCGTGATGGTACTCGCTCAGTACCCCGAGTGTAGTCGTCATCATCATAATCATCATTTCAGCCATAAAACGTCTACTGCTGTTATGTTCATAAGCCTCCCCTTTAGACTTCCACAAGTACCAGTTGGAAGCGACCTGCATCCAGCGTTTTCTGGCGACCTTTATCAAGTCGTCTGTCCATCTTGTAAGTTGACGTCCTACGTTACACAGTATGTTTGTACTCAGTTCCCATACTAACTGATGCGCATTCAGCGTATTAACGCAGACGAGGGTGACGCGTGTTTTGATCGTAATGACGACACATAAGGTACAGGGCACAGATAAACGTAACAGGTAAACGGTTGAGCATAAGTTTAGACTGTCATCATGTTACGCGATACCATTCGTTTCAATATTGAAACAGGATTCAAAACCAGGATGTTTTAAAGGGATCGCGATTCTGTGCGTGTTAGAGAATGCCCTGCGCCTTTATTTTTACTATCCACACATTCGGGGAATCGATACTGTTGCATAATTACATACGTCATACATACGTCGTACATACGTCACGTAATTACTATTAGTCTATTACATACGTACTCTTTAGTGAAAAAAAAAAACTTTGTGCCAAGTTTCTTGGGGCATATTGGGCCAATCACCTTTACCAAGGGCTAGTTCACAAAAAGTAAAATGTGCTAAAGAGCCTGATACGGTCTACTCACTTAGGTACATTAAATCTTTTTTTTGATACACTTAACTAAAATC
The DNA here is from genome assembly GCA_005406045.1 of Adoxophyes honmai. NCBI lineage: Eukaryota > Metazoa > Arthropoda > Insecta > Lepidoptera > Tortricidae > Adoxophyes > Adoxophyes honmai. Next base: position 130,401 of record BHDV01004867.1, read on the forward strand.
ACGTGCCAAAAATTATTCACTACAACCCGAAGCCCAGGGTTACATAAACATTGGCTTCAATAAAACATCATCCTAAGCCTAAATGGTACTGCAAAGTAAATACAGTCATACATCAGGCAATGTGTCTCTCGGCGCCTGCTCTGCTTCTTGTAACGGCGCGAGGAAAGCGCGCGTCGGCGAGTTCACTATTAGCACGTGGCACTAGTATTACGAAGTGATAACTTTATTTAGAACGTAGTTTTATCTACATCTAACGCAATAAGCAAAAAGTCTACATTAAAAAATCTGTATGGGATGCTAAAATTAGATGTTACTCTTTTTCGCGGTTTTCAACGAAAAATTCACAAGACTACTTGAGTTAATTCTCCTTTGTTTACCCTCACGTTAAATAGGTAATTGCTATGATGCTTCTAAGCGCTGAAAAATAAATTATCCATAAAACTTTCGTGAGACTCATTCACGTTTGTACATCAATATTTGCTGGACACGTTTCGGGCCAATTCGTGTCAACGGCTGGACGCACAGTCGCTCACTCGTCACTCACACATCGTTCCTTCCGATGATGGGACACGAATTGACCAGAAAAATGTCGAGCTAATCTGGATGAAAGAGGCGTAAACGTATTATGTTTTGTTCTCTATAGATATTTTTTTATAAAAAAGGCGGGACAGTTTGGAGATTAAGTTTCATTTTAAGGGCAATTGCCCTTAAAATTATAGTCGAGGATCTGTCTCCAGGTGAAGATGAACATCTCCCGGCTGCGGCGCAACACCACCGACAGCATTTGGACCATGACGATGAACTCCACGCTCTTCAACGAGTCCAACTGGACCTCTGACGTCATCAGCATGCTCAAGGTGAGGACTGGAGTTCCTGCACGACTTAAACGCATGCGAGATTGAATGTCCCTGTCAGTGTTTAATAGGAGACTAGAAACGATGCGGGTGCACATTTTTGGGCATGCAGGGCTCACAATCTCACATCTATCTATCAGTCAAGATCTTTTTTCTCAGATACGTGTGTATATATATATTTTTTTTTATTTCACATGCTTACAACTATTTAGCGTTATACAAGATACAGTATTAAAATTGATACCAAAAGTTTGTGGGCCAATAAAGCTGTGATCAAACCACTAAAGGGCATATCCAGAAACCCAGTTATCAAATTCCTTGATGAACTCCAAGGACCAGAAAGTACTGAATATAAACTGACTATGCCTGAATGCAACTCTCCGAAATGTAAGATGGGGTTTAATAAGCAGGGTCTAAGTTTCATACTATTGCAACCATATTGGGAGGAATGCTTCCTGGTATGGATTTTGTGTTTTTATGGTAATTTCTCTCAAAAAAACTTAGGTACTGAAATAATGTGTAAAGACTGAAATACTTTATGATCATTGATGACACTTAACTCATCATGAGCTTGCTTAAAACACACTTGACGAGGTTTACTATCTAATTTGTATTTAATTTCAAGCTATACTATTACAAAATCAATAATGTGTGTAATATTCTAGCAAAAACATTTGCCTGGTAGTTTGGCCAGGCGTAATTGCTATGTCTCATTCAGTTAACGTTAGCCCAGTCGTCTCACACAATGCAAGGACTTCGGTCATGTGGATAGACCTATTGCAACTAGACAAAATGATAGATAAGAAGCTATCTATTGTGTAATCTAACTAGCGATTTGAATTAATTACGTATTAGGTAATGGACCTACCATAATATGGGTCGTGTAAGTACAGTCACGAACAGGGATTGTGGAGCCACGTGCCACTGTTCGCAATTTAGACTGTAATCAATGACCGATGGGACTGACAGATGTTATGTATTAGATTAGTATTACACGATCAAGTTACAAACATAGGTAAGTGGCTCAACAATCCCGGTTGGCGATGGTAGAAAATTAACTCTCAAACCTCGATACCATTTTAAAATTCAGCCGGTAGTAATGGTGAGATAGTATCTTATGAACCGTGACAGCTAGAGTTAAAATTTTAATAGATGATTTATTTCTATTGCTGCTATGATAACTGATGAAAAGGGAAAAACCAATTAATTAATGTTTTTCATTGAGTTCACAGGCATTCAGGGCTTTTATTAAACTTGTATGAGGATAATATTTGGGGTATATATCCACACTGGTTGAAGAAAACAATCTTTATATAGGGTCCTTTGGAACTGTTATATTATTGAAAAGCGCACAGAGTGCACTTTTTACACAATTTGATCTGCATAAATTTTACTGACTGTACATAGGTACCTATACAGTCAAAAAATTTGATAACGGTGCCACTTTGTACCTTTTCACAAGAAATGTCACTGTGACAAACCATACTATCTACTAATCAAAGCAATATGACGGTAATTCTCCAGACTTATGTCAAAATTCTAATTACCGCGTCGCTTTTTTTCCGCTTACTTTTCAGTGAATATGATGTCAAATCCTGAAAGACATAGATCATTGAAATGTTTAACTATTTATATTCCAATGATCTATGTGTTTCAGGATTTAATACCATATTCACTGAAAAGTAAGCGGAAAAAAAGCGACGCGGTAATTAGAATTTTGACATAAGTCTGGAGAATGACCGATGAAACTCATTATAAAAAGGTTCAAAGTGGCACAGGTATCACTTTCCTTGACTGTACGTTTACACATCTGGTATAGTCAACAAATCAATATTCCTTGACTGTACATCGCCTGGAGCTCTTTTAACATGTTTCGACTTGTACTACATATTTGTTCTGTCTTAGGACTTCGAGAATGCCATCCTACTGGAGATGAAGGTGCGGGGCTGGGACGGCTCCGAGAGCACCGACCATATCCAGTGGACCTTCACCGGCGCGCTCTTCTACTCCATCATCGTCATCACCACCATCGGTCAGTACCACAGTCATACCGTCAACTAGAACATTTAATTTGATTCATGGGGTACATTGATCTAGGACCTAGGTGATCGAGCGTTTTGTACGTTGCCCCCCTCGCTATTTACATTTTATTTTGGTTATTATTGTCAGATTAGTACCTATTGCGAAAAAAAATTCATTGACAGACAAGACAACGACAACTTGACTAGACAAGCAGTGTTTCCTGAATATAAAATTAGTTCCTGGAAAACTCATGACCGCAATTCAATGTGAAGTGGTCAGACTTTAATAAAATTTATTAACGAAAAATTTTTTTTGCGAGTTTTTACCTGTAATGTAACATGCCAGAATGAGCCTAAGACGTAGAATGTTCTAATGTTTCAACACCTTTAGGCTGCGTTTCATGAAAGATTTTGCGATTTTAATGTTCTGTTTCAATGAGGTTAATTTTTTGGTTCATTTCAAACACATCACGTGGATCTCTGCATCTTTGCTTGTGCGTGGTGGACATGCGGTCTAAATAGAATTTAGCATGAAGCAAGCACTACGCTATTGTCACCACGATTTACGGCCTAACGTCGAGTAGTAGTTTCAGAATATTTATAAGTAAATCTTAAAACAGTCGAAAAAACTTTGAGGAATATGAATGATGCCTCTCATACTTAATTTTAATGGACATTTACTGTCAAATTAGCATCAAACGTTCAGCATTAGTACGCCAAAACATTTTTGTGAAAATATTCGTTTTGAAGCCGCGCGGGAAGCTGCGCGCGCTGGCCGCGCGCCAACCGCCGCCGTCTATCAAAACTTTATGATTCTCTTCGCACAGAAACTCGCCGGTTTTATTTCTGAAATCACTCGACAGATTTACGATGAGACTACACAAAAACATTTCGATAGAATAAAAATCAACGTGCGATTCGGAACATTTTAATGAGTACATTTGCAGTCCTTGCACGCCTGGCTCTTCGGCCGCAATTGGATGTTGTTTTGGATTCGTCGCATTCCTGACCGTCTTTCACTGTGCTTTCTTCTCAATAGTCCTGCAAAAATGATTCATTAAACCATTCGTTTAATCGGGCGCTAGCGCTAAGTCAACAGAGAGTGTTAGCGGCGGTAGGTATTTAGTGACACGGGAGGACGAGACGTCGGCGCGGGTGTTGCAGTTAGCACGGGGGCGGCCGCGGCCGCGGCTACACTAATATTTACACAGCACTCGGCGCCGCGCACGCGCCGTGACGCAATAAATTAGTCTTATTAGTCACTGCACACCGGACGGGACTCAGAAATCGAACTGACCGTAGTCGCGGGGACCGATGTGGCCTGTGGGGCCGCCGGGGCCCACCAGCAGGCGCCGGCCCGGCCCGATGATGCCGGTGGGGCCGCCCGGCCCCACTAGGAGCCCCGGCTGCGCTGCACGGCCCCCCTGGAATCCATACGGGCCGACTATCCCCGTTGGTCCCCCGGGCCCTACTAGCAAGCCTTGTTGTCGCCCCCCTCTTCCTCCTGGTCCGATGAGCCCGGTGGGTCCGCCGGGGCCCACTAGTACAGGCCGCTGTCCGAACTGCTGGGGACCAATGTATCCCGTGGGGCCTCCGGGACCGACCAAAACTGGTCTTTGGGCTGATTCTTGTGGACCGATTTGTCCCGTGGCTCCATCCGGTCCGACTAGAATTCCCTTATTAGATTGATGCTCCGGTCCAATGTGACCTGTGGGGCCGTCGGGGCCGACGAGCACGCCCTGGTTGTAGTGGGGAACTTTGATAGCGCTGTTCTTTTCGCCTCGTCCACTGTGTGGTCTACTGTCGGGTCCGATGTGTCCGGTGGGTCCTTCGGGGCCAACGAGTAGGCCGTTGTTCCGCTGGGGCGGGCCGATGTCGCCGGTGGGTCCGTTGGGGCCGGCAAGGACGGGTCGTCGCAGGGTCGTGAACTTCGAGAGGTCGGGGCCGATGTGTCCCGTGGGGCCGCCGGGGCCGGCCAGCACGCGCGGCGCGTCGTCGCCGATCTGGATGCCCGGCGCGTCGGGGAAAGCGCCTCCTTTTTTCTCAAAATTGGGCAACAGCATGGGGCGTTCGTCGTCTATTTCGTTGAAATACTCTGAAAGACCAACCAATTCAGGAGTTCAGAATCGAAAAGCTATTTCACATACAAAAGCTTCAACACAACGTCTGACTAACCTGTGTTCCGATGACTCTTGCTCGGTCTCTTGTAGCAGCACAGAAACATGCCAGAGGCGCAGGCCATCTGCAACACAAAAGTTTAACCGACTTCAAAAAAGGTTCTTTATAGTATTTAAATTTCTTGCAGAGTTGGTAGCATAGTTACCGGTAGGTCGGTGCGCGGGGTGCACTCCGGGGTCGACACGCATTTGCAGTACTGCTGCGAGTCCAGAGTGCCGTCGGACTGCTGGTATCTGCAAACACAAAATGATTTTGAAATAAGTCGATACTTGTTCCATATGTGGTCGTGCTTGTGGTTAGGGAGGCGCAGAAAATTCCGTTTAGGAATTTCGTTAGATCTAAGTATCACTTTTAAGTACTTTGTGACCACAAATTACACAAAGTGGAAATGGCATGTGCTGCATTCGTGTGAGGAGCGCACAAGTTTCACGCCGCTTTAATAGTGAGTCATCCATTAAAATTTATAGAAACCATTTCGTTAAAACAGCAATAGGCAGACTAAATTACACAGAGAATCACGGACTCTCAAAATCAGGGTGGGACGTCCACCAACGAGGTGGACAGGCGATTTTATAAAGATCGCAGGTTCAGGGTAGAAGCAAGTTGCTTCCAATCGTAATAACTGTGCATGTACGTGGGAAATCTATGTCCATAATGTCAATGTATATGATGATGGATAGTAAATGTGGTCTTTCCTTGTCTGGCTCATCTCAAAGTCGCTCAACGAGAAATGGAGAGGGCTATGCTCGGGGTGTCTCTACGCGACCACCGATGTAGCCTACCGGATTAGCAAATGAAGTGGCAATGGACAGCCATATTGCATGAGGAACATATGGCCGATAGGGTCGAAAAATGTTTGAGTCAAGACCACGGACCAAGTAAGGCAGCGAAGGACGTTTATCTACAAGATGGACAGACGACTTGATAAAGGATGCTGGAAAACGCTGGTTGTCGGTCGCTTCCAATAGGTATTTATGGAAGTCTAAAGGAGAGGTCTATGTTCAGAAGTGGACCTCTTATGGCATGATGATGACATTGTCATGATGATGATGAGTTGTTACCTGGTGTAGGCGCCAGCGCGCACGCGCTGTGGCTCAGCGCGCACGGGGTAGCGGCCAGATCCAGCGCCGCTGGGCCTGTTGTAGAAGCCCTCGGTGTCAGTCGGTTCCTTGATCTCGTCGGCTTGCACGTTGTTGCGGCGATGGCTGGAAAGGTGGTCCAAAGTTTTATACTCATAGTTTATAAAAACAGTTTTGGGTTAAAATTGGTGACGACATGTTTGTGAGAACTTATCTTTCGTTAAATTTTATGATACAGGTCAATGGGAGTAATTTCGTCACCTTCTTTACAAGGGATCCGATTTTTCATTTTAAAACCTGTATTTTGTCCCAAATAGCACACGAAACGAATAGATTAAACCGTAACTATTTCACGCATGGTAGTAGTTTTCTCTTCTGGCATTTTTCTTCATTTTAGTATAATACCTAATACATGGTGAAATTAAAACTTTCAAACGTACACAAAATATAATAATACGTGTACAAAATATATCTTTTACAGTACTATCGAACCAACTGATTCCTGACCCACCGCAGAACGTTGTCACAATAAACGTCATAAACATTTCCTTTGTCAAGCAATGCAATGTCTCTATGACGTTCACTGTGAATAGGTTCTATGTTGGGTCACGAATCAATTGGTTCGATGATACATACAGCAAAACTTTACAGACTTATCTGACGCAAACCTGCAATGTAAACGATTTTAACATAACAAAGTATTCCAGTAACCATCGAGTTTAATTACCATCGAACCAATTGATTCCTAACCCACCATAGAACCTATTCACAGTGAACGTCATAGTGACATTTCATTGCTTGACAAAGGAAATGTTATGACGTTTATTGTGACAACGTTCTGCGATGGGTCAGGAATCAGTTGGTTCGATAGTACATTTATTTCACTATGGTTTAGTCTCAAGGTAGTCTCATGTAGGCTATTAGAAATCTTCTCACTAAGTAATACTGCAGTAATTAGCAATTGTATGATTGCCAGATTAATTTCAGCTACATTCCAACTAACCGAGCATAACGCAACCAACTCACAATGCAATCAATCTAGACATTACTAAACACACCAATCTGTCAATCTGTCGCTTGCGGAAGCTTGCACGTTTTTTGCTCGATATTCGGCGCCTGCGCCGCGTGAGGCAACTCTGATTGACCAGCGAAAGGTAGAAGATAAGGCTGTGTACACTCTGAAGAGACCTTGGAGTTTTGAAGGACAAAACACGACTTTCTTCGGTAGCACTTCGGATCTTGTCGAGTCTGCCATTCTATTTTGGAAAACATGTAGCCACGGGTTACGCAGGAGAGTGGAGTAGCAGAGAGAACTGGTTGAGCTAGTGCGGCGCTAAATAATAAACTGACTTCATTTGACCTAAGTATTTTAAAATTCATGTTTTTTGAAGTAATTTGTCCATGTTCAACCGTTTCTTTGGGCATATGAAAGTCATTCGAGTCGCTCCGCTGTCAGCTTGCGTCTTGTCCGCGGCTTTAGTAATATATTTTGGAATACCCTGCGAGCGAACATGCGCAACGGCGCCAAATTATGAAACCGAGTCAAAGGAAACATCGCAATCATTGTAGCTTGTTACCTATTACATATATTGAGCTAGTTTTGCTACTTGTGTGTAACTTGGACTATTTGAGACTGTACCTTTGTCTAACTCCGAAATAAGCGGCGCATTTATTTTGGTATGCGGTCAGTTTACGCGTTTTTGTTTATGATATATATGAGTGTGTGTTTGTGGTTTTGCAGATATTCTTTTTCAAGAGGCGCTTTGGCTAATTGAAGTTAGCCACCAAATTTTGTATTTATTTTTGTCTTTAGCGATTTGACATAGTTCACTCAATCCTAAATACTTCGAATCCAGGACTTCTACAGTCTTCTTGTACATTCAGATGTGTAACTATAATTGACTGTTGCCTGTGTTGGATATAAGCTTAGTTTCTTTACAATTATTTGTAAAATAAATCATTTGATCTCTCTCTAACCGAGAAAATGGTGTAGAAAAAGACCGGGGTTTTATTTTGTGACTTTAGGCTACGAGTTTCTGTAAGCTTCTGTAAGCTGCTTGTAGTTTTCAAAGAGCTCTCCAAAGCCAACAACAATTGAAAAGCCATTTAAAACCGTTGCATCTTACCTATTTGCACTTATCTACTTATCTACTTCTATGAAGGTCAAACATTCAAAATCATGCCAGGAAACACCTTCGCTTAAAACTACGAGCACTCTTTTGTCCGTAACAAGAACCGATACGCTTGTCACTGGCCGAAACCTGTCTATTCCTGTCGTTTTACCACAATACAAGCAGCCAGTACTGATTATATTCTTTGGAGTACATGATAGGCCAACAAAAGTGTTGCTTCCTAGCAGACGCGACTGAGACGTCGTTGGATGGCAGTGACGCAAGCAGCGGGATTACTATTGTAGTGTCAGTTGTTTGCAGTAAGTGCAGTAACGATATCTTGAACAATAGGGTGTGGTGGCGGATAGGCGTTGGAGCGTGTGGTGACGTACATAGGACCTAATTATGGGAAGATTACCTGACTTCTTTTCATACACTTGAGACCAATTAGGTTAGCCTAAAATGCAAGATAACAGTTCTCTATTTAAAAGTTGATTATCTCTTAATCTGGGAAACGCAATTTGGGTACCATGCATTTTTCCGGGAATAATATCAGATTGGTTTATTTTGACTTGAACTATCTTCATATTAAGCGTTAGATTCCTCGCGCCTGTGCGGACGACGTTGCGTGCCGACGCATGCGATGCTAATGATTAATCAACTCAATAGGGTCGAGGTGGAATTATAAAATTGCAAGATTAGGTTAACGTTTCCTTTATAGATTTATAATTGAAGTTAACACAGTTACGTAGGATGCAATAATTCTATTGTTAAAACGCCAGCTACATTGAATACTATTAGCGCTTAAAATATGACTCAATTACCATACGTACATACATACATACCGTCACGCTTCTTTCCCATAGGGGTACGCAGAGACCATTTTGTTCCACTTGGTGCGATCCTCTACGATACCTCTTTTGTTTCATCCACTTTCAATAATCTTTTCATACATGCTCGTCGGTTTCAGGTACTTTTAACCCAACTTTGTTCTAAAAAGTCCTCAGTGTGGTTTTGGAACGTCCTTGACCATGACATGTATGTAGTTAATGCATATTGTACACGTTTAAATGGCATAAATGGGTGATGCAGGGCCTGGTTGATTAACCCTTAGTTTAATTAGGCTGTAGTCAAGGCGCGAGGATCGATGGGTGGGGAGGGTGGAGCTGAAATCATGTCTTTGCATGTTGATAAGTTGATCTACCATCATTGGATCTACATAAACGTTCCCTATTCGCTGCGGGGTAGGCAGAAAAAACAGAGCACCATTCGCTCCTATTCTGGTATACTTCTCTCTTTTCACTCACATTCATCACGCTCGTCATACGTCGACGGTTTCGGGTACTCCTAATTTGACCTCTTTTTAGAACATCGCCGATCTGGTCGATATAAGATCTTCTAGGGCGCCCTCGTCCGATTTTGGATTTTAGACATTGGATCTACTCTACATAAATTACCCTAGGACGGTCAGAATGACGTATGTATCATGTAGTATGGTCAGAGACCAGATGACGTATGTGTGCTGTAGAAAGTTTTGTAACCTGCTTCCACTGTCGTCCACAAAGCGCACTTTGGTGTCGATGCGCACGGAGGCAGAGCCGCCGGCGTCCTCCTCCCACCGCCAGCGCTCGGCGCCGCCCGCGCCAGCCAGCGCCAGCACCAGCGCTGCTGCTGCAAACAGTTAACCATTAACACCACATATTTATAAACCACGAAAGTATGTTAAACGTCCCTATGCTCGACACTGACCCAATACATGGCACTTGCAATCTTATGTCATTGTAAGACAGGTGACAGATGGGCGTCATCTACTTTCTAGGGTTGACCTCTAAAAAAATTAAACTTTTTTGAGATAATTTCGTTGTATCTGTCTGATTGTCACTGCGTTGCTGATAAAAAGAGACTTAACAATCTGTTAAGTTAATTTTTTTCTCATGAAAGCGCAAAGATATAATATTGAATTAATACCAAATACGGTTTACTTGCGTTCTCTTAAAACTGTGAATAAATCAAATCTGTAAATCAACGCAATCAAAATATAATTATCACGGAGGTTTATGTCCCATTTGTCGTAAATTTCTAAGGGACGCTAAACATAATGACGCAAAGACGCGTAACACAAGTAAAGGATTGTAAGTTGGTATTACAGGAATCATGAGGCAGAGCAGGTGTTGATAATAAAAGCACAACGACAAACTTTAGTTTACGTGTTTCTCTCGACTAAACGTGATAACGGCTATTGTTGTGCTCATAATGGCACGGGATCCTTTGTTTGCAATTCCGAATTGCACTTGACCAGTTTTTCATCAAGGACTACGTGACAAGTAACTGAAGATTATGAGTCATGTCTGCAGATTAGATGCTCGTGATAACCTGTAATTAGGGATGACACGCGGCCCTGAAGGTAGTGACGAAGGTTTATTATTAGTTAGGTGGAGGTGAATCAGCCGATCGGTCACCGGGTTACAACGCCGAGTTTACAAACAACCAGACCCCACATCACCGTATTATGACAGCCGCCATTGTCAGCACAACCGTAGGGATTGTCTATTTTATCTAAACATTAACAGAGAGAAAGATTTGTTTATCCGCTGGTAGAAAGTGTCGTTTGATCTGTAACACATCAGTGATGAAATGTTGAACAGTTACATTGTTTTGGCAGCTCGCTCAACTGTGACCTTACCATATCCGCGTTGTAAAATTATGACATGAATGTTAGGACACGAAGTTCCTAATTTAGACTAGCTGTAATCTAAAATTTGCTTACAACTAGCTTTGCTTTCGTGTATTGATCGCCATGCTTTGTACATTGCTTGGGAGGTTAGAGACATCCTACGTCATGTTGATTGGGAAGCGGCAATGTACGCAGTGCGTGCGCGTGCGCCGGCGTCACCTGTATCGTGGTAGCGGCGTGGGCGGGCGGCGGGTTTCGCAATTCTCAAGGATCCTGAGGCAACGGAACCTTTTGTGGTACTTGTTCGGCCACATGAGCCGAAACGCGTACTTTGGATTCCACAATAGTTACATGCCAATGGGGATTTGAGCTTGTGATTTTAACCATAAAATTAATACTTAGTCGTAAATAGAAGACTTAGTTTTGGGAACGCGTTTTGGGTTACAACGCGGCCGAAACGTCGAAGTAATTGAGATCATACTTACGTACTTATAATAATATACTATTGCGTATAGCGTCATAATAATATGAGTTAGAATTAGAATCACGGAAGTTAAAAATATTATTAGTTTTATGAAGTCAATATAAAAGTTTGGTCTGATTTTTTGTGTAAAACTACGTATAATATAATATAATTTAATAGAAAAATAAGAAGATAGTAAATTGTAATTATAATTATAGACTCGCGATGTAAAACGAAACCCTTCGCCCTAAAGTTAAGAAAAAATTATTTTGTTGAAAAAAAGTTTATTTCTTGGTCACTGACTTGATATCGATCGTAAGCAAGTTAGGGGATAAGTTTGCTTTTTAGGACTGACGTTATAAAGTATAACAGACCTAACGGCTCTATATACATACAAGGTTAAAATTTACAAGATTAAGAATTACATTACAATTTTTGGTTCATAATCTTCTGATTATGAACCAAAAAATTGTAATTAATTATTTACTTAATTAAAAAAAAAATTAACACGGTGTCATTTAACCAACTGTGACTTTTAACGATTGTATTGAGTTTAAGTTAATATTCGCAAACAAAAAAAAAACTTTCTATAAAAAAAAAATACAAACCAATAAACATTTCGAATGATCCCACTGTCACAGCCTCGACTCTGAAGGTACCGTTACGCAACTTTTCAAAAAAATTATTCGAAATTTAAATGGTCAAGTGTCTCTGATTGCGGCTGCGCGCTGCGCCCGGACTGCTGCAACTGAGCCTGCGCAGGCGCCGCGGACCTTCCTTGCTGACGGTTGTTACGGTGCGACTGTAAATAAAAAATCTCATTGACGGACAGCGTAAATAATCAAAGGAAGCATGGGTTTGCAAAAACAGCCAGCAATAATACGACCTTATGGGACTATGGGCACAGAACTACCTCTTCCCGGTCATCTCAACGTGCTGAAATAAAGACTAAGCAATTTATAAGCCAGACGGTGCAGTGTAAGTTTATTTGAAAAAAAAAAACATTGCTGCCTTGAAGTATTTATTATTGGTAATTATGATTTTGTCCCGTGTGGTGCCGGGTTAGAATAGCACCTCCCCCTTTCTTCCCGTGGGTGTCGTAAGAGTCGACTCTGGGAAAGGGTTAGTGTATTGTGGGCGATGGGCTAGCAACCTGTCACTGCAATCGTTTAACCATCTGGTTACCCTGAAATTGCTAGACGTGGCACTGGATTTTTGAATTCATGTACTCTGCCTACCCCTCTTGGGAATTACAGGCGTGACAATATGGATGTATGTATGTATCAGCTTTTTTTCAATGGAAAAAATATTTACTCGCTGGTAAAAAGTAATTTAGACCAAGACTAAATTTTCTAAAACAAATGTTTTTTTTTTTAAAATCATATGATTGAATGTCAGAAGAAGAAAATTTAAAATCTTATGTCAAACGAAAAAATTAGCCCTCAGTTTAGATTAAAATTTTCATACAATGGAGTCTTAACGTTCTATCAAGCAATGGACTTAAAAAACAAGCTAAGTACATAATTAAAGATGCTATCAACGGAGAAGAAAAGAATGTTATTGCAATACCTCTGATAATAATCAACGATTATCAATTAACTCCTGAGTCAGACGAAAACATAGACCCGTCGTGGATCCTCAATCATTTTCAACTCATTATCCTTTTCCTCAGCACGCAATTGACGTAATCGCATATTCAGGCACAAACACGAAGGTGAAAAAAATTCTGGTAAACCCGAAGGTTTAAAGTAAGACACTGGTCTGCCGTGGGCAGGGTTAAGGTCACCAGGTCACTTGATGCATCAGAATTGCCAAAAGTGTCGTCTGACGCGAAATGATATTATATAACCAAGTAGGTGGGTGTAGATTCGGGCAGGATTGATTCATTAGCTAATTCTGTGGCGTAACATAGTTGCAATTAATCAAATAGTGCAAACATGATAATTATGAATCAATAAACTATACGTGTGTATTCCCAAATGCGTAATAAAGTACACGAAAATTTTCATAGACAAAACTGAGGCTATTACACGGTTAAATAGCCAATTTGAGCCCAGTTTTACGTTGAAAGTTAGTCAGAAGGGCTTTAACAGTAACAGAGGTGCTACCATAAAAACGTCGTAGGTTCGCAATTACGCGCCAAAAATCTGCCATTTTGATTTTCAAGAATTTTATGTGCCCTGTGTCATTTGCATCATCTAAACGAATCCAATGACTTCACAAATACCAAAATCGAGTAATTACGAGAGGACATAGGAAAAGACTTGCGTACAAACATACGGTTTATTCAGATTAGTTTGGCATAGAACCTTTCCTTCTTTGCAGTCGAGAAAAAAAAGTACTCTTAGGTTTCGTAAAATATATGAAAGGTTTGGCACAGAATACGTTGCTTGTATTGTCCCTGGCAAGTTAGATGGCACAATTGTAGAGTGAAAGAGAAATAGTAAAGTCGGAAATCGTGCCTTCTAATTTTACAGTGTCTGCAGGGGCCAACTCGAAAGAAATGCCGTAAGAGGGGATAGTGGGAACACCCAGAGACCATGCCAATGATGCAAGGCGATTGTTACTTATCGCTGCTCCAATTGCCGCCGAAGGTCACCAGTGGGTCCCACCAATTGTTTTCGGAAGGCCGTCGGTGTTGCCAGAGTGATGGCCCGTTACGAGTGTTACCAGATCCATTGTTAGGACAATTGAATTGCTGTTTAGGTCTAATTGAGGATTACGGACGTATTGTTAGAATCTATTTGTTAGGTGTTGCTGTCCTAGAGTAGTTCAATCATTAGTTATGAGGACAAGACAATCGAGATTGCGTTGCTATTGAGCAAGGATTGGTGAAGATTTAGATATGTGAAGTTAAATGAAATAATTTAACTTAGAGATTATAAAAGAGTCCATTTCTTCCGTGGATGTCGTAAGAGGCAACTAAGGAAATGGGTTTAGATAATATATGCTTCAGGCAACAGCCTAGCAACCTGTCACTATTATACCTGTTCCACCTGTTATCAAATCTAAATTTATGCTAGAAGTGGCTGGGAAGCGTGAAGTAGTCAATATCATGATTTTGTCTATGTCAAGTTTCGTTTGCTCTGCCTACCCCGTTTGGGGACTGTATGTATGTACCTATGTATTATAAAATAGATTATAATGTTCTGCTGTCAAATTGGTATTTTGTGCCATCGAATGATTTCTGGCCCACATAAGAACGGTGTCGCGATATTGTCACATCGTAACGAAATTTTCCTTTGTCAAACCACGCCAAGTTGCTACGACATACATACATACATACATACATATTCCCACCACTTTATTTCCAAGAGGGGTAGGCAGAGCACGTGAATTCAAAAATCCAGGGCCACGTTTAGCAATTTCAGGGTAACCAGATGGTTAAATGTGATATTGCAGTGACAGGTTGCTAGCCCATCGCCCACAATACACTAAACCTTTCCCAGAGTCGAATCTTACGACACCCACAGGAAAAAAGGGGGAGGTGCTATTCTAACCCGGCACTGCACATGTTGCTAAGATTACTGTAATTAGGTTTTATGGTGGGTCAGGAATCATTTGGGTCGATGGTAGGTACAGATAACATCAGAACTTCAACATCAGACAAAACCACTTAATTTTTTAGGACCACAATTATTGACTCAAATTTTTTCGGCATGATGAAATAATAGATACGGAAAAACAAATGCTACTTTTTGTTAATAATATTAATAGCAGACAGGTAGGGCCTGTTCTGTGTCGGCGGCGATCGAGGATTCATTGCCTAACTCCATTGCAATCGCTATTGCTTTCATTTTGACTGTTCGAAGCCGTTTACGCCTTCATAAAGGTAGAAAATGTTAAGCTAAATGTCTGTCCACTCCATCTGTCAAGCCGATTGCGATGTCAAACGAATATAACAACTGCTGGAGACGACGGCCTCGGTACGTCCGCCGGAAACTCACGTCACTACATCGATTAGCTAAAAAATACACCCAATTTAATATGTTAATTATTAGATCAAAGATAATATTTGTAATTTGATAAAAAATCCCACTGTTTGTATTGGGTTTTTGGGTTTTCCGTAATGGGAGATAATAATGGAGGGATCGCTGTCGCTCGCCGTGACCTAGTTAGTGGTGAGAAGGATGATATCCGGCATGTTAGCTGCCTAAATTGTAAATTAACTAGCGAACAAATGAACAAACACGAGCTATAAAAAGGAGAATAATTTAGACCCTAGGCCTGAGAAGAAAATAAATAATTTTAAACAAAAAAAAACCGACTTCAAATTAGCTTTATCCCGAAAGGAAACTTCTGTTTATGTAGAAATATCCA
>BHDV01004867.1:147379-179877 GCA_005406045.1 Adoxophyes honmai
AACCCTTTCCCAGAGTCGACTCTTACGACACCCACGGGAAGAAAGGGGGAGGTGCTATTCTAACCCGGCACCACACGGGGGCGAAGGCTAGACGTTCAATAAATATTGTTATCCTTCAATATTTATCTCATATTGTGATACATATTGATTGACTAGTCTTGCTATATTGATGGAGAATACACTGAATTCATGAACAGATTGTGATCCATCAGTATGTAAAAATATGTTTTACTCTCAGTGGCATTTAATTAACGTGTCAATTTTATTAAAGCCAATCGTCGATTGTACAAAATTCCGTTCTTGTTTATTGACAGTCCACAAAAACCTGACCGGTAGGATATAAACTGTTTCAAGGTGAATTCTTGTGTAAGTCGCCATGACTCAGTAGGAATGGCCATAATTTTAACTAATTTAACTTTTTTATTCAAATTGATATTTAATTGAGGCTATAATTATTAAGAGTCGTTATTATTATGATGATGTAAAATTACTAACTTTTATTAGTAGTCATCTGAAAAATTATGCAATAATCCAGGTATAATTATAACGAACTATCATGGCAGTCAATATGAAAAGGCCAATGTAACGTGTCGAGTTTCATAAGGACACTATTTAAGAATAAGAACTTGCAGAAATCGACAAAAAATAAGGGCAGAATTCCTTTGCCCCAGGGATAAAACCTTCACAATTCAAGTCATGTGATTTTTATTACAGAAAAAAAAAATACAACAATATTTTGTTAAATCCTAAGTTAAAAATATTGAGATCCTTAAAAAAGTTATTGAAAAAGTCTTTGGTTCTTTTACTATTTCTACATTTTTCACATATATCATTAAACAATTAATAATAGAGTAATTGTCAAAAATATAAGTCTTATAAAAAAAGGATGCATCGGCCGGGAATCGAACCCGGGCCGCCCGCGTGGCAGGCGAGCATTCTACCACTGAACCACCGATGCTCATGTAGTGGCTGTCTAAATTATTATTATTAACCTACTTCGATCGGCACGCGGTTTCGTTATCGCGTGACGTCACAGCTGCCGGCGCCGCACGTGGCGTCCACTTCTCACGCGCTCACCTAAACAACTTTTGATCTCGTTTCATTCATAATTCTTTTGTGTTTAACAATTTTGTGAATTACGCTAAGTAGTTTCGTAAAAATGAAATGTATTTTTGCGCAAGATTTCTTATACATGCTATAGTTAGCTGTTTAATTTTAGCCGAGGAAAATCACTGTAGCAGATGTTTTGCAATAAAAATAAAAGGAGTTTGATTCATTTTTGTTTTGATTTTAAGATTAGTTTTTGTTTTATTAAGTCTTTAAGGTTGACTATGTGAAATATTTGTTGTTACTGGTTACTAGAGTAGAGGCTAAAGTTTTAAACTGAAGGACATGGCCAGTTTTTGTTACTTTCCTTACATTCCTCACACCTAGCATAATTTTAGGGTCAAAAACAGAAGAGAGAAACCCTGTTATCAGCATATTTTGTAGACATTGAAACAAAAGAGATTGGAATGCACACAGCCCGACATTTCATTAACAGGAATGAAACTTCTAATGTTGTCCTGTCGCAGGGTATGGCCACATCGCGCCCAAGACCCAGACGGGCAAGGTGGTGACCATCTTCTACGCGATCCTGGGCATCCCGCTGATGCTGCTCTGCCTCTCCAACATCGGGGACGTCATGGCTTCCTCCTTCAGGTATCTTCAGTTTAGTACGAGTTTTAAGGCTGGTCTGCAGTTAATTTTGTTTATGTTAAATAACCCACAATACAGTCAGGGAAATAGGATGTTTATCAGATTGAGATACTTCTAAAATTGGCCTTATTACTATTTCCAGCCAGTTGCATGCCTAAAATACTCAATATTGAACTTCACGGTGAAGTTTGTGTTTGTCCTATAATGCAAACAGATTATGAAGACGGTCAACCTGCTAAACATTGAGATTCCCTGACTGTACACAGTATAGTAGCAGTAGTGGTAGTAAAGTAGGGCTTCTAATCCCGCAATACTGAGATCTCGCTAATGCGGGATTACGGGCGCGGGATCCGTAGGAATTGCGGGACTGAAAGAAGCCTGCATGTGATGACATTCGGAAACTTTGTCAGTTAAAATTAAAAGCTGACAAACTTAATAATACCGGTTTAACATAGCAAGGGGCGAGTAGAGGTGCGTGTGAGACAGATTATACCTGTCACTATCTAACTTGAGACGTCGGAAAGTGATGTTCCATCCCGATTGTTCTTTCCCGCACTCGTGACCTGTCTCGCGTGTTGCTGTGCTAAGCCTACTCGAAAAGTCACTTCATTACTGTTGCAGATTCCTGTATTGGCGCGTCTGTTGCTACGTCTGCACGCGACCACCTAAGCGCCGGCGCCGGCATCATCCTTCTATCAGGTTCACAGCGTTTTATACCTTCAAGTGGCTTTTAAACGTTTCTTGGGACTCCTGTTATTGGCGACCTGCTGGCTACCGGCATTAGGTGTATTTTTGAAGTCATCTGATATTTGATAAAGACTAGCAAACTTCACATAAATGGAATAACATTTATTGATAAAAATTGAATTCAATGATACAATGGTTTTTATACAATGGATTACGTATAGCTTTTTTGAGAAATTGTAATATTTCTTACATGTGGAAACATAACCCAGAAACAGAGCCCTAGCCTATTGATCTGCCAACTCGTGGGGCTGCCACCTGAAGGCTTATAGATAAAAACTAGGATCAAATGATCTTTGTAATAAGTAATGAATCAAAAATTTGTTTGCAACATATTGAAAATAATGATACACTTCTAATAGTACACCCTGTTGATTACAGGTCTCCTATCAGCGCTTAATTCTCATACTAAGTGGATTAAAAATTGGAAATCTTCACACAGCACATTACCTGCTCCTTTTAGGTAGCTCATAAATTCCAATGAACTAAAAAACGTAAACTCAGACTTTAACATGTCATCTCCTGCTGAAAAGGCCGTTGGCCCAACCAACTGAGCCACTATCGAGGTATATCTCTGTAACATAAAGAACTCTGAATACAATATGTTTGTGTTGCAGACGCTCGGTGCGCGGGAGCACACGGCATGGTTCGACGCGGCGCAAGCGCCCCGAGCGTGCGCACTCCGACACAGAGTGCAGGTCAGTGGCCACAATTACTTTAAGGGTCTCACCATGTTAGTCGACGCTTTTTCGGCAAAACGCGGGCGGAAAAAAGGGTGAGATGAGGATAGCCGAGCCGATTGACGCCTTGTTCGCTCTTATTGCGTTGACATAAAGCTTTTTCCGCCCGCGTTTTGCCGAAAAGGCGTCGACTAATGTGGGGAGACCCTAAGTCAGCGTTTCACAAACTATCGCGGTCGCGACTCGCTGATGGCATACCAAATGATGATAGCCAATGGCCACTATGGCCAGCGAATGCAGCTATAAAAGTTCTCTCCTCTTTTACTACCAATACAAAAGGTGAAGCCAGATAGAATATCAAATTTGATCCTCGGTCAACTTCGCGAATATGAGATTTATTTCGAGAAAAATAATCTTCATAGGAGTGTTGGGCTTCTTGAAATTTTGAAACAAGGGCATCATTTCCTCTTCTCGACTGCTCCCACGTCTAAGTGTCAAACTTATTCCCCTAAACGTAGTCCCCTGTTTCCTCGCTGGATATTACCCGTAGAACAATGATTTTTTACATCAACAATCTAATGATATATTAACATGTTCCTATGTTTTCCATTTTTTCTTCATTGATTTATAAAAAGAGATATTAACCTTCAAAAACATGAAAAATTGGTAAGTTTTTTCCGTTGTGTTCAAACCTCTAGAAACCAATTTTAACACAATTATATCAAAATATAAGAACATAGAAACACAGTTATGACATTTCTTAAACATTTAATGAAAAAACATATTTAATCGGTTAAGTTTTGAAGAAGAAATCAGGGGACTACGAAACGTTGTTTTTGAATAATTTTCATAGGTATTTTCGGTCCGAGCTTTAGTTGTTCTTATCGCACTCGACGTCGTCTGGGCAGGTCACGGCGCGACAGCAATAGATTTAGCAAATACCTATTTTTCAATTCCTTCGACCGGCATATTTCCTCTTAATGTGATTATTTTCATAAAATGTATTCAGGTATCGTGACAGCGGCTACAGCAGTGGGCGCGGGCGGCGCGCGCGCGGCCCTCCCGCCGCTCTTCGCACCACCTCGCAGCCGCCACTCACGCGCACTTACGGTAACCCAGAAGACTAGTTGAAATATTTTTTAAGAGAATCCCTTTCTAAATGCGATGATGCTCTTTTCAAAAAGAAAGACTTCCTGAGGTATGACGTTTTGATTTCAGATCCTCGAGGATATGAAAGAGAAGAGTCACCAGTCCGGTACGACCGGTATGAAAGATACGGCCGAGACAATTATGAAGACGAAGGTGAGACAAACTCCGTAGATCAAAAAGAAACAAGATGATAACTATGTAACTTGACACTAAAATTCATGTCCATAATTACAGAAGAGTTTCCAAAAATATCGCTGCCACTGAAAGACTTGGAAGCGGCGCTGAAGGACTTAAACGAGCACCACATGAAGGCTGCTTCCAAAACGGAGCTGCGGAGCAAGTCTCTCCCGCGCCCAGCTCGCCCTCGTCCCGACTACGGCCCGCGACGGGACTTCGACGAACCCCGGGGCTACGAGGATGAAGCCACTGGCGGCGCCCCCAGAGACCGCTTCGAAATGCATGACCTCTACGATGTGGACTACGAGAACTATAAAGAGAGGAAAGCTCTAGAAGAGCGTGAGACGAGAAGAGACAGGGTAGAGGACTACGGGGGTTACAAGGATAGAGAAAGGGATTACGATCCCGAGGACGATGACTACGAATTCGACAGCCCGAAATATAGAACTTGGGACCGACGGTTAGTAGAAATGCTTTACTTCTGACTGAAGAAATAACTATCATTTCTTTAAATGGCTAGATTTTAAATTATAGTTCAGAGACAGCTTGTCTTTCTATATCAAATCTACTACATACATTCTACTAGGTACGTACATTTTCATAGAGTTGGGCTTTCTTCTACAGAACCAGAGTTATTAGATCTCATTTAAGTAGACGCTGCGGACGGGCGTCGTATGCGGCGCGGCATCTGGCAATACATAACGCTAAACGTTTATCCGCCAACGCTCGCACTTATGGCGTTATCGCCATAAGTTTGAATCTAATGCGGGTCACGCGCTCGCACACGACGCTCGACGCCACGCGTCTCCTTAAACGAAGCCTTAGAAATTGGTAAAGGTATTTGTCTAGCATTGAACGTTTTTTGGCCGAAATTAAGTATGACGAGGATTTTCATGAAATTTACCTAACAGTTATGACAGGGCTGATCGCTGTCGTTCGGACTATTACGAGCGCGATCGTGACGACTACGGGCACGAGCGGCGCGCGAACCGGCGCGCGCGCAGCGCCGTGTACGACTACGAGCGCGGGCCGCGCTGGGAGGACGAGGGGCGCGACGTGGAGGCGGGGAGGGGGCGACGCCTGCGCCGACTCAACACCACTGATGATACTACCAGGATACCACCTCATGCGATGGTAAGAGATTTGTCCATTCACTGATTAGAAAAGACCGCCCCCTGAAATGGTAGCGAGATCCAACCTTATCCTCTATAAGGTATTTTTTCTCTTTGACAGCTGGTCACAGACAAAACCGAAGCGCTAGACAGCAATTCAGAAACAGAGACCGCAATTTTAGTAATGCTGTTATCTCCCCTGATCTTTGCAATATTTATTCTGAATAAAAGTGTAGACTTTTTCTGGGTCTATTTTATAATGGTCATATGTTAGCCACTTAAAATGTTAACCGTTCTTGAAGAAGACACGATATTTTTCTTCTTTGACAGCAGGTCACGGATAAAACCGAAGCGCTGAAAATCGATTAAGAAACGGATACTTTATTACGAGGACTGCTTTTTTATGCCCTGATCTGTTCAATATTTATTTTGAGCAAGTGTACCTAGACTTTTCTGAGTCTAAGTTTATTATGATTTTTAACACACTCCAAAAACGATGTTAGTCTGGATCATGTTTACTCAAATGTTTTAACATAAAAAGTCCATAATTTGTTTAACTAACTAAGTCCGAAAATAGTCTACATACTCGTACCCACTCTAGAATTCAGTTATTTAAGACATTCATACACAATTTGACAGACTCCTTCACCTGATCGCGACTATTGGAGCGACGACGCCGCCGTGGTGCCTCGGCGAGGCAGATCCGCAGGTAATCTAAACGTTAATTACCTATGTGATACGTGATTATGTTAAGCTAATTCCTTACATTATTGCTTTATTTTATCCGTTTTATTTCCAGCTGCTTGGGGATCTCGACATTCCGACATCTATGCAGTAGACCCGGAACCCATAAAAACAGAGGTACCTTCTACAATACCCGATCACAAAGTTTGCAAATCAATCTTTGGAAAGTAACAGTTGCCGTAACCAAAATTAAAGCACTCATGACATTGATGTAGAACTGATTATTTCTATAAACCGCCAGAGTATAGCAACAGGAAAGACACAAATAAAGCGTTTTATATCTCTTGCTTGCCAGATCAAGCCTGTGCCAATTTGGCTGTGCGTGTGCCTGGTGGCGTCGTACATCGTGGCGGGCACGTTCCTCTTCAAGCGCTGGGAGGGCTGGGCCTACCTCGACGCCGCTTACTTCTGCTTCATTACACTTACTACCATCGGCTTCGGGGACTTCGTGCCTGCACAGGTAATCGACACCTCTACTAGATGTTGGTGTTAGAGTGGCGTAGTGGAAAAGTTAGAAGCAGAAAGTTAAGGGCGTTTTGTAAATACATACATCATGTCTGTATTCCCAAATGGGGTAAGCAGAACACCACGACTATTTCACGTTTTGTGGCCACTTTTAGCAAGGTTTTGATTTGGCAGGTATAATAGTGAGAGTTTGCTAGCGTGTCGCCTAAAATATACTTTGACCTATTTCCTTTGTTGCCTTTTACGACACGGAAGAAATGGAGAGATGTTGAAGCCCTAATAGACGACCAAATTTGGTTTGGTCGTCTGTTAGGGCTTTTATACTAAACCGGACACCACCCAGTTATACAGATAATGCTTGTTTTTAAAAAACTCCTACCCTATTTTGGATCACAAGCGTGATTGATGTATTTAATTGACATGCGTGTGACAGGGGACAGGCGGCTCTCCAGCAGAGGCGGTGCACTCGATCGCACTCTGCTCCCTCTACCTGCTCTTCGGCATCGCACTCCTGGCCATGTCCTTCAACCTGGTGCAGGAGGAGGTCCGCGCCAACGTGGCCGAGCTGGCCACGCGCCTCGGCATCATCAAGCCTCGAGACGAGGAAGACGAAGATTACTGAAGAGTGTAAAACTCTTTTTGTCTTATGGTTTCCTGGTTCGAAGTTACCAGTAGACATTCACAGATAATAATCTATCTCAAGCCTTGTTGTGCTAAGAAGATTGGTACTAGATAAATTATTCGACAGTGCCATGATTGTTTCTTCTTTCGATTCTGCACAGTTAAAAAAAATACGGAGAATATTGAACAACATAATTATTAAACAGTGGCATAATCTTAGAATAATCCTATCAGACTTAAAGCTGATTACAGTGATTACGGAAACATCTAGTGATGGAGGCTAGTGTTGAAGCTTCGAGTGTCAGTGTTATCATAATCAGTAACTGCATGACTACGCTGATTAATGAAGAAACTACAGTTAGCAGCAGTTCAGATAAAGTAACTTGTGAATGATCGTGACTGTTGTTTGCAGAATCTACGATTATTAATGTAAGTGGCCAGAATAATGACAATGTTCATTTTATGCTCGTCCCGACGAATGTGTTGTTTACTTCAGATGTTGTAAACGTGGTCAAATTTTCCCCAGATAAAGCCATTGTCAATGCAAGAGTTGAGGTTGATGACGACAATTTCTGACTTAAGTGGTGTTCGTGTTTGCATTTTATGATTGTAAGTTGAAAGTGTTTATTATGTTCATTTGGATGTTTATTTTGTAATAAAATGAGAGTGCCTTGAAGTTTATCTTTATTACAAAAATACGCCTCTCTTGGATAATTCATAATCTTTATTAAGACTATGGCCGTTTTTTGCGTAGTGTTTAAGGGTGGATTTTATTATTATTGCAAATGAATAGAATGAGATCAATTATTGTGACAGTGTAATGTACTTTTCTTAGGTATCTGATGCACTGCATACACCTGATTTAACCGATTTCAAAAAAGAGGAGGTCTTTAATCAGTCAGATTTTTTTTATATACGTTTCCATAGCACTAGAAGTATTTTTTATTGGAATAGCTGTACTCTAGGGAAAATAAAATAAGGAGATCGAACCCTCAAATTTTATCAGTTGGTGAGTTGATGCCAGAAGCTCATCTCCTTTGTAGTTAGAAGTAAGGTTTTTTTAACATTACGATATTTTTCACGTGACGACTTTTAGCATTCTTTCAAGTTATTTCACCAAGCTGTAACCGGAAGATGAGACTTATGGAAAATTTACTAAAAAGTGAAAAAAAGAATAAGGAACAAAAAATATCTAGAATCCACTATTTTCTTTTCATAATGACTTCTTTTCATTTTTTCAACGGTGATTCAACTGTTTACTACTCACTCTTGAACTTTCCGAAATCTTTTTTGATTTGGAGTTGGTGTTAGGCAAGTAATTTTTTCTTAAATAATTTTATTTATTTTAGTGATTTTCTTTTGTTTATTTTTCTTCTTTTAATCTAGTCCTTAAAACCAACAAGGACAGTTAAAAAATAAAAAATACTTCTGACGTACTTGTGATCAAGGTTATCACCGCTATCTCAAATGTTAAATTGACACGATCAGCGTTGAATTTATCTTTAATTATTACGACTATCTCAATAATCCGCGATTATTCAAATTCATTTGGTTGGTCACAACGCAACATTCCGGCGTTGTAAATTTTATTATCTTTATCCGTATTAACTTTGATGCGAATAATGTTATCGATGAAGAAGAAAATCGCTTCGATTACTTTATGGGCGGCGGGGTTCGGTGCGGCACGTGCGAATAGTTACAACCTTGAAGATGGCGAGTGATGGCAAGTTAGAAGACGGTCCACCGTCGCCTCCCTCGTCGGAGAAGCCTGTGGACCTGGACACGATCCTGACTGATGAGCTGGGCCAGTTCGGCCGCTACCAGATCATCACGCTGCTGCTGGCCTCGCTGCCCATCATGTTCTCTGCCTTCGCCTCTGGGGAGTACATCTTTACGACTGGCAGAATACCCACCAGGTGAACAGCAACTATTTGTGCTTATGTCTAAGCATCAGAGGTAGTTGGTTTGCTTTCTTATATTTGAGCATTATCATCACAAACTACGAGTACAATTTAAGAGAGTTCGTGCCTGCTTCTTCTACGCATCAACGCAGAACTTTGACACATTGTTATATTGCTTGCTAGTTATGCAAAAGCGTAGAATAGTCATATTGTTTTCGAAATACAGGCATGTAATGCAATATCGTTATTACTGATTGATTGTTATTAGAAGGAAAACATCGTGAGGAAACCTACACGTGGCGATAAAGTAATTCAAAGATGTATGTGAAATTCCCAATCCGCACTGAGAATTACAGCCCAAGACCTCACATACTGAGATAAGACCTGTGCCCAGCAGTGAGACGTATTTAGGCTAGATTATTAAACAAGCTAATTTTTTCTAGATGTCTAATCCCAGAATGCGATGGAGCTAATCCAGAGTTCTCTCCCGTATGGAAGCCGAACGCGATTCCCAGCACTGATGGTTCCTTCGACAACTGCGCGCGGTACGCTAACAGCTCCGAGAGCAACCCTGGCTCCGACACCTGCCCTTCATGGCTCTTCGACACCAGCCGGACTGAAGACTGTCAGGAGTACGTCTATGAGCATACCAACACTGTCGTTTATGATGTAAGTCAGTTTAAATTCAAAGTCTAAGCCAAGTACAGACACAAGACAGTATTGCGTGCATATCACATTACATTTTGTACAGGTTTATCTGCCGCAGCCGCCTTGCACATTACATTGCATTTCGTACAGGTTTATTTACCACAGCTGGCTTAACATGGCAAGGTGCTAGTCAAGTTGCGCGCGAGCTAGACTATACCTGTCACTGTCTAACTAGAGATGTCAGAAAGCAACAAATAGTCCGTCTTGCACGTGTGTCCGTGGTAACCCCACAGCTTGTTTATATCACATTATCTTACATTTTGTGATGTAATAATGTAGGATCCCTTGGAGTTTTGGTATATCTAACCCTCCTCTACACTACTCGAGAAGATCCTCGCCGAACTACTCTAGAAACTTTGGCTAAATTCCAAAGCGACACTACACACTTGTTCAACTTCTTGGTGAGCCCAATGAAGCCCTTTGACTTGGGTGTAAAAACCAACAACATAATGGAAGTAAAGTAAAGCAAAGCTTAGGCAAGGTAAAGTTTGATGAGATAAGCCGAAGAGCCTATCTACACCATCGTATTGGTCTATCTTTGGTGATCTTAGCGAGTAGTGTAAAGGACGCATAAAAATGATAGATAATCTTTAACAGTAGATATGCCTAACTATCGAACTACCTACACTTAATTACAGAGCGGACGAAAAACAGGATTTATCATTTGACTTTTATAATCTTATCACGTAGATAATCTCCACATTTTTGGAAATTCTACGTTCAAATCTAATTACTTAATAGCAAACAAACACAAAGTCATCACACGGATATTGCTCCAGTTTCTAATAAAGTAACCAAATTCTATAATTCTAGTTCGGTTTGGCGTGCGACGAGTGGCGGCGATCACAAATCGGTTCCATCAGAACCATCGGGACTCTGCTGGTGCTTCCGATCACGGGCTACATCTCGGATCGCTGGGGCCGTCGGGTGGCGCTGACCATCAACGCCTTCAACACCGGTTGGATCGGTCTTGTGCGGTCCTTCGTCAACTCCTACGAATGGTTCTTGGCGCTTGAAGTTATAGAGTCCACAGTCGGCGCTGGAGCTTACTCATCATGCTATATTCTAGGTAAGCATTTTGTAGAAAACAGCCATGTTGTCTTCATCATTGAAATATGCTCAGTGAGTATTACTTGCACTACTAAGGTCTACTACCAACGATTACAACTAGACATTTAAAACTACTCATGAACAATACAATGATTTTCAATCCACTGATCGTTGGCTTGAAAGATCTCATAAATCATAATTCATAAACCGCAATATCAAATCTTTCAGTGACGGAGTTGGTCGGACCCAAATACAGAGTGATTGCTGGTGCCACCATCTCAACGCTCTTCGCTCTGGGCCAGGTGGTGCTCGGCTTCATAGCGTGGGGCGTGCAGCCATGGCGGACCCTCACGCAGGTCCTCTACGCACCTCAGCTCCTCGTCGTATGCTACTTCTGGATCCTCTCCGAATCTGTCAGATGGCTCATGAGCAAGGGACGTTACGAAGAATCCGAACAAATCCTCCTTAAAGTGGCAAAGAGTAACAAGAGGGAACTATCCCAGAAGTCTTTGGAAGCCCTCCGTGCGACAGCTGAAGCTGAGAAGAACATGGAAAAGCCCAAAGAAGCGTGGCTGCCAATCTTGGTG
Source organism: Adoxophyes honmai (assembly GCA_005406045.1). NCBI lineage: Eukaryota > Metazoa > Arthropoda > Insecta > Lepidoptera > Tortricidae > Adoxophyes > Adoxophyes honmai. The sequence goes on from BHDV01004867.1 coordinate 159,016, forward strand.
CTGAGATCCAAAACTATCCTATCGCGTTGCTGCGTGTCTCCTATTTGGTGGATAACCAATACCCTGGTTTACTATGGGATGAACATCAACTCGGTGAACCTTGTGGGCAACAGCTATCTAAACTACGTCGTGGTTGCTGCGGTCGAGATACCCGGTTACTGGACCGCTATTCTGCTGCTGGACCGCATCGGCCGCAAGCCTGTGCTCATCTGTGGTTACTGGCTATGTGCTATTTGCCAGTTCACATTTGCTTTCCTTCCTGAAGGTACGTACACATTTTGTACTATTCAATTCCAACATGAAAGATGTAAAAAAAAGAAGCTTTTATTCGACTTTTAAAATAAGGCTCAGCGATATTATCTTCAAATATTTTTTAAAAATCACTTGCTTTACTTGATGATGACAATCGAAAAAAAAACATAGTATTTAAAAACCAAAAGACAACATTGAAAAAACCCCTACTATTTAATACAAACGGTTTTTTAGACGGTAGGATTTTTACAATGGCTAGCCGGTAAGTTACTAACACAAAGTCTAAAAACATCGCGAACGAAAACAAAATCTTCTTTGATCAAAATGTTCTTCATTAAATATTTAAGAGGATTCCCTTCATGTCATCTAGTATTGGGATACCCTGTATTATTTTCTTATTTCTTTATTAATGACCTAAACCTTCTGTTTTAGGCAACGACGGCTGGGCCATGGCAGTCTACTTGATCGGAAAGTACTCCATCGCGGTGGTGATGACGTCAGTGTACGTGTACACGGCTGAGCTGTACCCCACCAAGTACCGCCACAGCCTGTTCGCGTTCTCGTCCATGATTGGTCGCTTGGGATCGATCACAGCGCCTCTAACACCAGCTCTGGTAAGATAATCCCACCACAGACGCTTAAAATTGTATTCCCGATACTTAAAAATTGTTGTTTTTTGAGATTGGTACTTACTTCGCGCATGCTGCGCGCTAAGAGTCCAATGGTCTTTGGTGATTTTTTGCGGTGACGACGGCAGTGTGGCCTATATCTTACTTGAAAAAGTAACCCAAATAAAAAAAAAACCTTCAACAGACAAAAACTACTAGGCTGCTAATCAAGAAATTATTGAGATACTTAGTCTGAAAACACTGCGACCGAAAATTAAGAGTCAAGGATGCTCACTGATTATATTAATCTAAGGAGGAGACTCTCAAAAAAGAAACGCAGCAAAAAACATGCGTATCCTTGTTATTACTAAAAACCCTGTCAAATAGCGGTGACTAACCTGACATTTTCCATTTCCAGGCGCAAGAAGTATGGGAGCCGATGCCGTCAGTCCTGTTCGGTAGCTTTGCTCTCCTGTCAGGATCTCTGATCTTCACCACGCCAGAAACCCTGGGCACCAAGCTGCCCGACACCATGGAGGAGGCGGAACAGCTCAAAAATCGAGGGAAGAACGCATCTTGATGACATCAGCTGATTAGACAATTTAGAGCTTAAGAGATGGGTGAACCTGCGAAGTGTTTAGACCACCTTCTTTTTATGTTACGAAGTTTAGCGAATACCATGAATTAGAAGCAGTCAAGGGCGTAGCTACAGAGATTAAACTTGACGCGATAGAGCTTATTTAATTTGTTTTAGGACTAGTTCTACCAAATGAGAACAAAATTTAGTTTTGGAAAATTTTAATTAGGTACTTGCAAGTAAATTATCACTAGGTTTGAATTGGCCCTTAGTTGATAAAGTTGCAGAATTTTCGTAACATAAAGAAAGGCGGTTGAACTTTACGCATTACTCATGTACAGTCAGCGTCTGATACATGTATACACTTTAGTACCTTTTCTAATTAACCTCATATTTGAACTCTCGCATGAAATTGTCACTGCGATCACAGTGACAAAGTACCAAAGTGTAACCATGTATCAGACGCTGACTGTACTCAATAAAAAGTGTTCTTAGTATAAGGTCCATTGTTCATGACAATTACTAATGTTATGTTCCGTGATTGTGTAAATAAATTATACTCGATTTATATTGAGTTTTTAATGTTAGTCTTTTATAATCTTAACGCCTGATAAAAATAAATTGTACTTGAATGAAATCATTTCTGGTTTGTTGATCACAAACCAATTTGTTCGATCAAAATCTCAGTGAAAATTAAAGTCATTAAAAATTGTTGAAAATTTAACGGATAACTCACGTTCATTACATCGAGTTTAGCTCGACATGTTTAGGACTAATTCGTAGCCTTTCATCTAGGAGCCGCGGCGGCTGCTGCAGCCAAGCGCGAACTGCGCGCCTCCGCTCTCTTCGCGCGACTGCAGACTGCTTTGGCTGCAGCAGCCGCCGCGGCTCCTAGATGAAAGGCTACGAATTAGTCCTAAACATGTCGAGCTAAACTCGATTTAATGAACGTGAGTCTCACGGTAGAGTAAAAATTATATGAAATAGAAAAAAAAAATATTTAGTCAAATAGAAGTGAAAGACGGTAACATATTCCTTATTAATGAGTTATGATTTAAACTGCTCGTCTAAAACCTAGTGCGCTTGACAGCTACATTTCACCATTATAAGGACACATGCACTTGACTTAAGGACACAGACGACGAGAACAATTAATTATACTCGTACTGAGGTAGGTACAAAATAAATAGGTAACACAGTACACGAAAATTACTCAGAAAACATTATCATGACGATATACGCTTCGAAGGAACTTTTAGTAATTTTGCTATGGTGGTCGGCAATATACATGGCAAGTATTGAAGTGGTGGGAGTAAGTTCATGCATCACTTTTTCCAAGTACAAATGACGGACGATCTTACCCCCACCACATAAAATCTTACCAATTATATTACTTTTGCTACTCAGCCCAACTGTCAGTGCTATCAGAATACCTTTGCCTTTCAATCAAGGAAATAACATCTCCGTCTAAAGAATAAACAACGAAAACTTTTATAATTTATTACAAATAAATGTGGAACTTAATACGTCTTTTAAATAATAAACCGTAACAATAAAAGATCATTGTGAAAAATCCTAACAAAATATCCGATACGTTTTAGGCGATCGTCTTTCCTGACACACTTCACCGAGCGTCTTCACTTTAGATCGTCTGTCTTCGAAGGCTGTTTATTTAGGCACTCTCTTCCTCCCAATGTCCTCAGCTTCCTCCATGGTGTCAGGGAACTTGGCTCCAAGAGTTTCTGGTGTGACGAAGATCAGTGCTCCAGACAGCAGCGCGAACCCGGCGAACAATGCGAACGGTAGCTGCTCCCACGTCGACGCTCCCTAGGGGCGAAAACGAGGGGATACAGTTAAACTCACTTAGCATGGGTATGAGTACCAATACCAAACTATTTGGAGCAAGGCTGGCAAACAGATTTCCAGGTGAGCAAAATTTATTAAGACTGTGGTGACGGCGGGCCACAACGATTTTACATGAGGATCAATCAGGTGAAAGCGCTGGCACCGCGCGCCGTCAGTTTGCCGGCCGGTCGCGCTGGGCGGGCAAATTCGAATGCCTTAGCGGGCCACTAGGCCACTACGGGCTTGGTCGGCCTTGATTTAGAGGGTAAAGGACAACCCAAACTGCCACTGTAACCGCGCGCGGTGCGCGAAACCGTTCAATCACCGAGTAACCAATTCTAGCGACATTAGCGCCATTATCGTCCAGTAGTAGAACTTCTTCCACAAACATCAATAGCAATAGATAATAACTTCTTAGCTACCGCGGTTCTTGGGATACAGTCTGGAGACAGACAGACGGATAGACAGCGCCCTCTTAGTAATAGGGTCCCATTTTACCCTTAGAGTTTTTTTTTTCTGCAAATACTCTTTTCGGTTCCAAACCTACTTACGTTTAGTTTCAACTCAAAGTAGACACTCGTATTAAAGCAGATGGAATGAAGCAATGCTTACCAAAGCCGGTGTCAGTGGAGCCAGGATCGAGCCAATCCTGCCAATCATGGAGGAGAACGCGAACAGGCTGTGCCGGTACTTGGTGGGATAGAGCTCTGCCGTGTACACGTACACTGACGTCATCACCATGGCGATGGCAAACTTGCCGATCAGGTACACAGTTAGCGACAGCCCGTAATAACCTGAAAGAAAGTTTTGATGTTCAGTGTGACGTGAAACGTGATTGTTTCGTGTTATTTGATGGCTACGTAGGTAACGCTTAACACTACAATAAAAATATACGATGCAATGCAACGTCAAGAAATAAAGCAATCGATAAGAAATGAATCATCACTAAATGCTCTTTGTAATAACTTAAAACAACACCGATCACTTACCGTCAGGCATGAAGATGTAAGCGATTTGGCACGCAGCACATAACCAGAAGGCAACAATGAGCACAGGTTTCCTCCCAATCTTGCCCAGCAGGAACACGGCGGTCCAGTATCCAGGAATCTCAACCGCAGACACGGCCACATAGTTCAGGTAACGATTCCCTGACATGTTGACAGAGTTGATGGATAATCCGTAGTAGATGAAGGTGTTCGTCACCCACCACACAGGAGATACAATGCAACGGATCAAGATCTGCTTATGCCTGAACACTAGCACAATCAACCAGGGCTCATTTGCTTTCTCCGCTTCTTCTAAAGCTTTCTTCTTCTTCTCTTCCTCAGCAGATTCTCTAAGTGCTATCAAAGACTTCTCAGAGAGTTGTGTTCCGTTCACTTTAGCAGCCTTCTTTAGTACGGCTTCAGATTCTACGTAGCGGCCTTTGCTCATGTACCAGCGGACGGACTCGTTCATGGTCCAGAAGACGAAGATGGTGATGAACATGGGGGCGTACATGACGCGGGTGAGGCTGCGCCAGTTGGGCACGGCCCAGGCCAGCAGCCCTGCGCAGATGTTGCCCGTTGAGAAGAATGTGTTCATGCTGGCACCGCCGGCCACTCGGAACTTGGGACCAAGCAGCTCCATCACTAGAAATAAATTACAGTAAATGGCAGTTGCTGTTTGAATTAGCGGTGATCATTGCGCTCATTGCGTTGTAAGATGGCGAACCGAATGAAACCTACAATCCTTTTGGACTTCACGTCTAATTCCGCCGCGAATCAGGGAATAATGGTAGCTTTAAAATAATACAAACACAACTGTCAACATTTTCATCATAGATCTCATAACACCCAAAGTATTTAATTAATTTTCGACTTGCACGTAGTCAATAATAGTGTATCTTATCTATGGTAATGCACATGATGATTGTGCCGATAAAATTATTAGGAAATAGACATAAACTCGATAAATATCGGGAGGTAATAGATATTTATAGCCGGGCTTAGATATAATCACGTGCGTATGGCGTGTAATCTCTTAATCCATGTGTGAACATGCAATTCACTTGCCTATAATCCGGAGCTATAAAGCTACCTTGTAACAAGACATCAAAATAATTTGCATGAAAAATTCGCTTTGGCTCGGTATCCATTTGATGACATTATTTTCGTTTTGAAAAACTAAACAAGAGATAAGCCAGCACAATGTGGTGATTCTAGCTCAGAAACAGTTGAAGCAGTTGAAAATGTTGATCACGATGATCCTAATGAAGAACATACCAAGGATGTAAGCACAGGAGAAGGCTCCGGATCCGAAGGTAGCCTCGAGGAACTGGAGTACAGTGAAGCCGGTGTAAGTGTTGACCCAAGAACGGACCAGGCCGAGGCAAGCGCGGCTGAAGGCGTTGATGCCGAGCGCAGTGCGACGGCCCCATCGGTCTGACACGTATCCTGTAATATTTAACGTGTTAAGAAAGTTGTAGGAACCGCTATAAAATTGAATTGTACTGAATAAAAAGATGAGAGCGTAAAAATTTTGATCAATGTAAATTGTTATCTTCAATTGGTCGATTCCGTTATTGTCTTGCAAAAGTTTAACGTTATTAAAAACTAGAAATCGGACCATTTTGTCCGTCAGTAGGGAAGATAACTTTCTATTAGATTTTTTTTTTTTTAATTGGTTGAGTGATTGCAGTCCAAAGTTTTTCCTTCTCATTCCAATTATGTAGAGTTGAATCAATTGTTTCTGACCCACCGCAGAACGTTGTCACAATAAACATGTTAAATATTTGCAACGACGAGCAATGCAATGTTACTTATGAAGTTACTGTACATAGGTTCTATTGTAGGCCGGGAATCTATTGATTCGATAGTACTCGTACTTAAATACAATGCTAAAATGGACAGACACATTAATGAACCTTCTATTTGCGACAACTATGTAATTTTATTACAAGGTAGCAGAAGGATTTATTGCCATCATTTATTTTAATCATTGACGTTTTCAACAAGTGCGTTCCAAAGCCATCGAAGATAGTGTTCATATCTAACACTGTAACCGAGAAGGGATTTCAAAGGAAAACCTAAGAACAATTATATTTTAAATAGCTTTACGCGTTGTTGTACAAGTTTACCTGTGATAGGTAGAGCTGTGAGGGTACCGAAGGTGTGAGCGGAGCCGATGAAAGACCGTAGCCATTCCTCGCACGCCAAATCGAACTGAAACGAAAGATTGCGATATTGGTTTGGTACTGGAGAGAATAAACGAAACAAGGGTGTGAAAGCTAATTTACAAGGGAAGTGTTGTAGAGCAAGTTGGGCGAGGGTGCTCTCAAAGGACGTATATTGACCAGATTAACGGTATAATATTTTAAACTTTTCTTGATTCTCACTCATATTTACTTACACGTCGAGAGGTAATTAAACCAAGTGTAACTAAGTCCCGCGTGTATAATAAATATCAGATCAACGGTGTTCTTGTACATGTAATGTACAAGGTATGATTGTAAATGAAGCGCGAGAAGTATGTCAGAACAGAAGCCAGTGGCATTTTGTGGTCTACAAGTATTATTTATGTGTGTAATCCAAACATCATCAAATCAATTAGTTAGCAAACGGTGTAATGTTGATGTCTATGTTGATTTAGGGACCTAAAAATACACATTTTTAGGAGGATTTTAGCAAGTTGGTTGTAATCAGGCGACAAAGCTTCTAGTTGTGGATTGTGTTTCTATTGTTTGATTATTTGTCTTGGATGTCTTTTTATATCTACATCTACATAGATCTGTCATGGCACGCCTAAAGGAGACTGATATCTATAGGTATTATCTACTCTACGTACATCTTATCTTTGAGTACCAGTGCTACATTTTAATCCAAGATGTAAATTTGTCTATCCTTCGATAGCCAGGTATGTTAGTCATCCCTCGTCGCCCTTCAACCCGACATTGTAACATACTTACATATTTTCGTTTTGCTTATACATTTACTTTAAGTAGATCAAGTAAAATAAGAATACAGGCGTGAGAATATGTATGTATGTATGTAAGTAAAATAAGTTGGAATAAAGCAAAACTTACACGTTTATAAAACTATCCTACAATATTGATTTAATAGTAAGTACCTTTTATTTTAGGGAACATTGTTACTTTTCTAAACTTTCTAAAAAGTTATTAAGGTAAATACCAAAATAGTAAAGGGTTTATAATTGCATCAAGGTAAACACAACCACAATACACAAAACTTGGAATTCTTTGAAAAGATTAACACCTACCTGTACCGCTTTATTTAATAATTGTTATCCGTGTAAGCTTCTTTCTGCTAAGTTGTTTGTTTACCAACAGTAGTAACTGAAAGTATTCGATCGATTAATTGGGCATTGACCTTTCAGAACTGTTCAAATACCTACCGTTGTGTGTCCTTATGATTGCTTTTTGAGATATAGTGACTCTTAGGGCCAATTCAACATAACAAAAATACTTTAATATATATATTTTCTAATGATCACGCCGAGAGAGATACGCGTATTGTTGTCATCTATATTATATCATCCAAAACATTATTGAAACCTTCGGGTATACCCGACTACTGGTTAAAACATTTACTTACGGTAAATTCCCGGCCACCCTCTATATTATAATCACACCATGCTAATCATAATAATCACCATTTTAATCATAATGGTCACCATAACAATTAATCAAAATAATCACCATAATCAATCATAATTATCACCATAACAATGAATCATAATAATTACCATATTAATCAAAATAATTACCATAGTCAATCATAATGATCACCATAATTATTAATCATTATCATAGATGATATTGACACTTCGACGCTGCAATAACTCTATATTTTGTATATCACTTGACAGAATAACGCCAGAACGTTTAGTAGCCACTTCTAGTATATTTTTAGGTTTTAAATTCATTGGTCTCATAGTGACAGGTAGCTAGCCTTTCGCCTAAATGTATCTACCTTACAGAAGAAAATGTAGAGGTGTTATTCTAAACCCGACACCACAATCACCACATGCCATTATTTATGTTTACAACTAAAATTTTTCTAAACGTAGTGACGATACGTAAAATAGTCGGGCGGAATACACGAAACTTTCAAAGCTAAATCCATGACTAATTCACGTTTCATAGCCACATTTACCCAATTTTTGCTTTAAATATTATATCTTATAAAATACGGATAACTCACGTTATAAATCGAGTTTAGCTCGACATGTTTCGGACTAATTCGTAGCCCTTCATCTAGGAGCCGCGGCAACTGCTGCTGCCAAACGCGAACTGCGCGTCTCGGCTCTCTTCGCGCGACTGCTCGTGCTCAACGAAACTAACACTGGCTCAAGACTACCCTCGTTATTATCGTCATTTATATTATTGTCAAAAATAGGGTAGCACACAACACTAACTACATCACTTTGTAAAGGCACCTCCACACTCGCTGTTGTTGTTGTTGTCGCTGTTGTTAAATATTATAGATGAAAGAGGTACAAAAGTGACAAGTTCTTAAGGTTCTTAGCCTGTCGCCTTAGTAATTTCCTTAGTCGTTTCTCACGACATCCACGAAATAAATGGATATTACACGGTTTGGGGAAAACATAGAATAAGATAAACATCTCGCCTTTATTTCCAAATAGGATAGGCTGAGAATACAAAAATGTAAAGGCCTCAGTTCTAAATATCAAATTGAGTTGATTTATCCTCATACCTACTTAATGCGCGCTCTACACTCGCGACGCGAACACCCGCGAACGCCCGCGAAAGCCGCGAATCGCGAGTGTAGATGTTGTTCACGCCTTGCGTTCGCGCTTAGTTATTATGCGTGAGCCGCTGCGTAAATTCACGCCGTGAATTCACGGGCTTAAGGGCCGGCGCTGACTGCCGGCATGGCACGGCAGGTCATGGCAAAGGATTTGTTACTGATATAACTATTGTAAATCTTATTACTATGAGTTTAGAATTCATGTTACTTTATTTTGATACAACGATGTTGAGAGAGGCCGCGGCATGTCACAGCATGCCGAAGCATTCCACGGGTTATTTTACAGGATGCTGCAGCATAACTTACCGTGCCGTTCCGTGCCATGCCGGCAGTGAGCGCCGGCCCTAATGCATTTTGTGAACAACAGTACCAAATACGTACCTACTTTAATTTCCTAATGATTATTGTTGTCTAGCATTACGATATATTAAGTACACTTGGAATTAATTGTGACAGGGTTCCAAAGTGGCTCACGAATCTATCGATTAGAGCGATAACGGTAATTTTCCGCGGCTTAGCTTTCATGTGGTTTGACACGTTTGGCTTGTTATCGTGTTTGTTTTACAGGTGCCCAAAATGCGGATGCTTTAATCTTAGTCACAAAGGTTTCAGTAATCTTTTTAGGTAAGATTTTATATCCTTAAAGTAGAATTTTACGTCACTAATTCTTTGACATTAACTAAATCAACGTCAAACAATATGGCAAATAGCGGACTCCAAAACGTAACTAGATTGGTTATAAATATATCTGTTTCGGGCCAATTCGTGACCAATCATTGGGAGCAACGGCGGTTGCGGGGAAAAGCGCACTGAAACATGTCGAGCTCATCTCATTTTTGATCGATTTTAGTGAGAATACTAACTTAAGTGAATTTTTAAGCAGAAGGCCCCAGTTATAGACAGTTTAAGTTGACACGCACTAGTAATGAATACTTCATTCTTGATTTAAAGATCATATGATTGGGAATCGACTGACGTAAAATAAATGACTCTCCCTCTGTGGGTATTTTATAAAAGTCACTGTTCATTATTAGTGTCGTTACCCTAGGTTAAGCTGTGCTGTAGGTGTCAGACTAGCAAACTGTCACTAATATACTTCTTCCATTTATGTTTAAACCTTAAGTTAAGCTAAAGCCACGAAACCTGGTTTTGATGTATAATACTGCATGTGTTCTGCCTACAAAATGGTAATACAGGCTTGATGTAGGTGTATACATACGTATGTAAAGGTAAACCAAACAAACTTACATCGTACACGATGGTGTCAGTATTCGCGTAAACATACTCCTCGCAGTCGAGTTGCTGGTCCCTGTTGAACATGTTGGCAGGGCAGGTGCCGGGTGTGGGGGCGGTGGCGGATACGTTGGCAAACCGGCGGCAGTTGTCAAAGGAGCTGCCAGAGGCCGGTACAGCATTCAGGATCCATGAGGGGGAGAAGCCATCAGGCTGGTCCGAGGACTCGCATTCCGGGATGAGGCATCTGAAAAGAAACATACGTCATGCTGCCATTTCCAAAGGGAGTAGTAGAGTGTACGAATCGGAAGCGTATGTAGATAGACAATACCATGACAAGCTGAAGAAACTACTGCGTAGAGATTTTAAGTTAGGAGGTATAAGGTTGCTAGCCTGTCGCCTAAAATACGAGTATACCTTAACCTGTTTCCTTAGTCGCTTCTTGCATCCCTAGAAAGAGTAGAGAGTTGTTACTCTACAGACACTAGACGGGCAAAAAAATACGTGACGGTCTGTGTGTGTGACTGTCTCCCAGTGACGTTGTCAAAGTTCCGCAGGCATTCGAACGCATAAATATGCGTTCGTGGTATGAAAAAGATTCGATTTTGAGAGGTAGTGCGTTTAGAAGTGTAAGTGGCCCGGAAATAATTTCCTGTCCAACAAAGCTGTTGCATTCTACTGTGCCTATTGTTACTAGTTGCTCTCCTAGAGGCTGTTTTTCTACAAAAATATTATATTTTGAAAAATATTATCCACCACAAAATTTTACTTAACTTTTTTTACAAATTATGTCGTTACTTCTTAAGCTATTTTATTTTACAACCGTGAAAGCAGACCGTTTAAAAATCGGGGTACCTACTTACTTTAAAAATCATTCTACATATACACAAAACAAATTCGCCGGAATTAAATGAGACCCTTAAATCGTGGTCTTTTGACCTTATTAGTAAGAAAAGGATGTCACGTATGTCTCACCTTGTCTCAGCGAAAGCAAATCTCATTATTCTACAGAAAATCAGATGTTACGAAGTTGTAAAAACCTGTTCCCTTATCTACTACGGAACTGTTTAGAATCGTGACAAAGGCATTACTTACATTTAACGATTTTGAATTCCTAATCAGTCAACAATTACTCAAAACAAACAAAAGACAACGATCTGTGCAGCAGATAATTCTTGAATACTTTTTGTAATCGCAATCAAAATACTTACCGAGTAAAGTTTTAAAACATTTTCCCGTGATCATTTTTTAAATCTATGCTTACATTGTTATAAAAAAATAAAGTAACTTTTGTTTGTTTTTTGACTAGATCAGATTTTTTTTCTTGACAGTGTTCTTCTCTTAATTGAATACAGATAGAGAATCCTGCCTTAAAAACAATGCCATGGATGCAAGTTTTTGCCATAAAAGGTTACCTACAATGAATCAAATCCTCTCGAGAAACGAAAAATAAATCTGTAATACTAATAATAAGGTTATAGTGATAAGGTGCTAGCAAATGCAGATATTTTCAGGGTTTGTAATGGGTAACATAAGAATTAATAACATAAATTACTTAAGTGTTTTGTGGTACAAAAACAACAGCGTGTGGTGTCGGGTTTAAAATAACACCTCTACATTACTTGGTTATACTAAGAGGCGACTAGGGAAATAGTTTCAAGTATATTTACACAGGCTATCAACCTGTCACTATTTTTATTAATTAGGTACCTTAAAATGGGATAAGTAAATCACACGAACCGGTACATAAAGAAAACAATGCCTGTTCGCAGCGTCTGCTGGCATAATTTTAGATTTTAAGTTAAGAGGTACAAAAATACAACCGAGGTATTTCCTTAGCCACCTCTTAGGACATCCACAAAATATGGAGAGGTTTATTCTAACCCTAGACAATAAACAAACCTTGTGCTAATCCTCGACGTGGTGAACACGTATTCGCTGGACGCTATTCCTCCGAATACGACGATCAGAGCCGCCAGCGCGACGGTCCTCGCCTGGTACCACCCGAACTGACCCAGCTCTTCCACCAGGATTGTATCCAGATCCACTCCAGCCTTCTTCTCTCCTCGCTCGACCCCCACATCCTCAGGTATACCAGTTTCTTTCTGCGTCATTTCTGATGAGGATTATTGCGCAAAGTGACACTGTCCTTTCCACTTGCGACTGTTAAATGACATCTAATCAACGCAGCCTGTCTTTTTATTTTACAGCGATTGATAACCGATTGTAGATGGTATGTGGAGCAATAATTGATGCTATGGCTTATCTTTATGGCGTCTGGCATTTATATATTTGGCGAAAGCACGAGTCATCGCGATGAGTCCAGGGTAGTAGATTAATTGGTTTTTATTAAAATGGTGCTGCGTGCACCCGCTAATTGATAATTGTTTAATCAGGGTTGTACAATTGACATGCGTCTTTGTCTGCGAAGCCACACTTGCGTAGCGAATGATGCTCATCAATTAAAAATATAAGTATTTTTTCTGGAATTGGTTCTTGATTTTGTTTTACCCAGGCTATTAGGCTTTATATAATTATACAGGGTTATTTGTAAATCACTGACACCCTCTTAACCCTAAATTCCTATCACATAAACAAACGTTTTTTGTTTTACGACTTTTTAAAATTGATCAGTTTTTTTTTTCATACTAATAAATAATAATTAATAAATCCTTGTACAAAATTTTCGTACTCTGTTTTTTACCACAACACGTACACAACAGGTACACACTAAAATACGCCGAATCTCGCAAGACAAGGACATCACAAACTTTAAATGAGCCGCACGGCATGTTTGTAAGGGACAGCGAATGGGAGGCGGGAATGCGTACCTACAAGCCGGCACGCCGACAGTCAAAGGTACCGCCAGTGTTGCGGTATAGAGTATTGAATGAAACAGAGTGAGTCTCAAATTTTCAAAACGTTACTACTCGATAAATATTGAGTTATGACAAAAACCGTAAAACAAAAAACATTCGTTTAAGTGGTAGGAATACAGGGTTAAAAGGGTGTCAGTGATTTACAAATAACCCTGTATTGAGCTTTAGAGACTTAACATCTCTAAGTGGTTTTAGATTCAGTATTTGATAATAATAATTAATTTTGGGACCTTAGATATACATCGCTATTATAATTATAGAAAGAAAGAAAGAAAGAAAGACATTTATTGACAACAATTTGACACAGACATAACAATGAACTTATCTAAAATACATAAATTAGCCTAAATAAATAAATAATAATAAATTTAAAATATGCATGCCAAAAATGCAATATAATTATTTAATCTCGAGACCCTATACATCTCTTGGTTAATGAGATCGTGTCTATAGAGTACCTGTGTTTATAATTAAAGCCTGACAACTATCTATTTAGCCCTGGCGCAGTGTCGCTACTATCAGTTTTCGTATGGCAATAATGTGCATACGTCATGTATAGTCAGCATGGTGTGTATTGGTTTGTGTTGATATTTGAATAATACCAAAACATTGTTTACAGAAAATCAGACATACATACATACATATTCTCACGCCTGTATTCCCAAAAGGGGTAGGCAGAGCACATGAATTCAAAAATCCAGTGCCACGTTTAGCAATTTCAGGGTAACCAGATAGTTAAGCATGAGATTGTAGTGACAGGTTGCTAGCCCATCGCCCACAATACACTAACCCTTTCCCTGAGTGAAAGGGGGAGGTGTTATTCTAAAAGCCCTAACAGACGACCGAATTCGGTTTGGTCCGAACCACGAACTTGGTTGGCTCCAAACCAAATTCGAACGTGTGTTCAGCGGTTTGGTCAACATTTCTGTTAGGGCTTTAACCCGGCACCACACGGGGATCTAACCCAGAGAATCAGAGCTTTGTAATATTATCTATTCGTCAAAATTCGATTCCAAATATGTACTCAATATTTAGAAGTATTCTTCATATTCTGACTGAGTTTGATCTTCGTCAGATGTTGTGTCGCTTTCAGGACCACCAACCTCGATTATAAATCGTTCAGTCTGGGATTCGATTATAGGACTTTTATTCCTTTATCGTGGATCTACATACACATTATATGAGAAAATAAAATCTATTAAGTTTAAGTATAACAATTAACCAATTCAATACAACCGCACTGTAAAGTGTCAGTACCAGTCATGTCAGTAAACAATTGCAAAACATTTTTCAATGGAATACTGTTCAATCCTTCGTCCTTTCTTTGCTTTAAATACTTAATCGTATTTAAAAGGTTTTTCTTGCATCTTTTGGAATATTTTTCGGCATTTTTATGATAAAATCGTTTAAATCACGATATATTTTCGTTTTGTTTACATCGGTGACATTCGATGACATCCAACGTCTGATGTCAAAGTGTAATTATTGCCAGTAAAAGAAATTAATACCACTGAAAATACGCAACATGGCGAGGGCCAAATAGATAGTTGTCAGGCTATATATAGCAGTTGCTATTGAATTCAAAGTTTTTTAGTTTAGACTCAAACAAAAGACACCCAAAAGATCCTTGTGCGGGCTTCTTGCGCAAGTAAAAAATTGGTTTGATTTTTAATGATAGCTGACAATAACCACTTACTGTTATTTTGGACTTGGACCAGATGTTATTTATCTCACAAGTCTTTATAGACCAAAAGCTCTCCCACGCAATTAATCCCGACAGACTGTTCAACAAGTAAATATGTTACGTATTTTTATTAGAAGGTCCGGGTAAAGAGATCCGTTACAACATTCACCAAAGAGGTGTTATACTAAGCCCTACATGGGGACATCGTAGAAAGACTCATAGTTATTTCTAACTAGCTTTTCGCCCGCGGCTCCGCCCGCGTGGAACTCGGTTATATTGCGGTATTAAGCACAACTATAAGAAAACTTCTCGTTTCAAACGACACACGGCGCCATCGATCTATCATCTATCGATCGGTTATCGATTGATATCGATCTATCGGTTATCGATTGATATCGATCTATCGTCGATCGATATCGATCTATCAAGCAAACTATATTTTTATTTTCCCTCGGGAACATCAATTTTTTCCGGGATAAAAAGTAGCCTATGTCACTCTTCGCGCCCTAAACTATCTCTACCTAAAAAAATCACGTCAATCCATCGCTCCGTTTAGCCGTGAAAGACGGACAAACAAACAAACAAACAAACAAACACACTTTCACATTTATATATTGGTAAGGATGCAAGGCCAAAGTATCCAATGGTAGCGAACCATTTACACTAGGGGAGGGGCGAGGAATCCCAAACCCAGAATGCACGGTGCCTCTACGGAGGGGTCCCACTCCGGAGCAAGTGGGCGGACCGAAAGTGTCATAACGGGTTCCCGGACCGCCCACACGAATGGCCACGAAGGTCGGGGTTTTTAGAGGATACCCGCCATAAATGGGGGAGTCCTTTATACCCCGATGCGTAAGGCGCATTTTCAACTTGTTAAAAGTGCTGTATTACTGTCGAGTTGCTGTATTATCGTCGCCTGAAGTGTAAAGGTGTATTCCTAAATTCTACAATAAACGAAGAAAAAGTAACTTACGTCAAATAATAATCTACCCCCGATAAAAAGTAATAAATATAGCTATACTCGCGATTTAGTTATGCGTTGATTTCCTAATTGGATCTATTTGTCTATGTGGTGTTAGGTTTTGAATAACACCTCTCCATGACTGCTTTACCAAAATATCTTTGATTGTGGGAAGAGTGTATTTTTTAATGTTTTTGATGTACAGTATGTGCCCCCACTTACCTATCCAGGCAATTCGGTGTTTTGAACGCGCACCACTACTAATACAAAGTTTGTCTAACTATTTTTAGCGAAATATTAATATCATGAACTACCTCATTTTGATTTTGCTAAAAATAGTTAGACAAACTTTGTATTAGTAGTGGTGCGCGTTCAAAACACCGAATTGCCTGGATAGGTAAGTGGGGGCACATACTGTACCTACAGTTCAGCCCGTGTGGTGCCGGATTAGAATAGCACCTCCCCCTTTCTTCCCGTGGGTGTCGTAAGAGTCGACTCTGGGAAAGGGTTAGAGTATTGTGGGCGATGGGCTAGCAACCTGTCACCACTATATCACGTTTAACCACCTGGTTAACCTGAATTCGCTAAACATGGCACTGGATTTTTAAATTCATGTGCTCTGCCTACCCCGCAAGGGAATACAGGCGTGAGAATATGCAATGCATACAGTTCAGCTACCTTACGTATCTTAGCCAGACGCCGCTTCGCAACCATAGAGGACAACACATTTGTCGCACACATCTGTTCCTTTTTTTGTCAAAAACCTCGCACCTCTGAGCCGTTTCCTAAGCTAAGCGAGGTTAAGTAAATGAAGCGTTTCTTACATACTTGTTGATAATTGTTGCGTGTTTAGGGAGAAGGCCACTTTTTGGTCACTTACTTTACGTTCTACTGAATTTCGGAACTCATTTTGCGTCGTCGTGTGCCACCGGCTGCATTTTTGTATGAAACCGAATGCAGCCGAATTTTTGTGGCCGAAATTTTGCTACTCATGAATCACAAAATTACGCTCGTTTAGCCCCATCCTTAGGCTTTGTATGTTCTTTTTCAATCTCCTACATTATTTTAATAGTGATTAAACCTTTGATAAATTTTGCTATAAATATTATTAAAGGCGCTGAACATTAAGGCTGCCTGACCAACAAAAATTGCGCTCTACATTAAAAAAAATATTGCTTAGCTTAGTTGATAAAAACTAACAAGTTTAGCCTTTTACTTTTATACTATTTTCTAATATATTTTTTTATTTTTCGCATACTTTTCATCTTTGCCGTTCAACCACATAAAAGAAATGAATAAGATAATCAAGACAAGTCATGGTAGTTTGTTGAGGTTGTTTAATAAGAAAATTAAAATACTGGAACCAAGCTTTGCTTTAGCTAAGGAATCAATCACGGAAAAAGTTGAAGTGGGCTCCATTCCGATTTATCTTCGTACGGAAACTTTATTTATTACCTACCGGACGGATTTCGGCAAAACGGATAGGAGACCGGTTGAAGCGGATCACCCCGGATGCTTGATGCCGATTTAAGACTGATAATTCTCTACTTCATTTAACAAAGGCTGAGCCAGTTATCACACCACGCTGGAAACAGATAAACCCTGCGGCCCTGGGAAAATCAGCCAAATCGATTTTTGGCTTCAACCTTCACTTCCGATCAATATATGTAATACATAATATTTCTTAGATAGGAACCGTAGTCACAAGCACATCTAAAATGAATAGGAATGTAGTCTGTCCGGCAAAAAGTATAAGCATGAAACTTTGCAAATAAAGTTTTGCTTCAAGTACAGCTCTGACTATTTGACCGCTCTTTTAGTTCTGAAGCAGTGGCTGAGCTACCACATAATCTGTAGGCAGGGCACTGCAATAACTATTTTAACTTGCATAGAAGGGGAGCTCGTAGGAGCAAGCAATTTTGAAGCACCGTGGGTTTGGGTTCTTACTTAAATTAATCTAGGATAATAAAGGTACGTTGGCTTGGATCCTCCGGATCCCACGTCGCCTTCCCAAACCCGGTAAGACAACGCCTGAGTGGTTTGGAGTAGAGTGGTCCCCTCTCCCTTTTCACTAGGGAAGAAGACGGGGAAAAGAATCCAATATACATACAGTTATATGGGATTCTTTCCCAGTGGTCATAATACTAAACAATGTTAGTCCGCGTCTCTTCTGTGCACTTGACAAAAGTTGAGGGTTTATATCCGATAATTGTAGTCGGAAAGAAGTTAAAGTTATAGAGGGAGTTTCTCCTGTGGATATAAAATTCATGACTAAAGCTCAACCTTGTGATTTCCTTGAACGGACTAGCTGGGGAGGCGTATTTTACATCAAACATTTTCTACTATAAACATTTAACTTTTGTCATGTCCACAAAAAAAAGGCAAACTAACATTTATGTAAGACCTAACTCCCAGCTCTCCTCAAGCCCATAATTCATGCATAAAACACTTTGACTCCATCAAAAAAAAGAGACAAACGCTACTCTTGAGATACTACAAGAACAATGCATACATTCGACTCTAGAATGCTTTCCACGTCTTCTGCCATTGGTTGTGTTCCATTCCGTTGTTCTTCGACAAAGAGTTGATGGGATCCTGGTGAGTGGCACGTAGGACGGCTTCGTTTGCACTGAAGCAAAGCACAGATAGTGATATCCTCGCTTCGGCGGGGATAAGCTGCTTCGCTCGGGTGACCGCCAGACTTTATCGGGCATTAGCTGCGCTCAAGCGAAGCGAGGAATTAGCGAACGGATAAAAGAACTTTGATTTCGCGCGTGGTGAAATTGAGCCAAGTTTGGAGCCATTTCCTTGTTATGTATTCGATCCTCGTATCCTGAATCGGATAGAGGTAGTTTTGTTCAAGGTAGTCATGCTTGCTCACTTCACACGCTCGAAAGTGCAATTTTGTATTTTTATTTCTGGGCGATTCAAAATTATTAGGCTACAGCTGATTTAGGAACGATCGGAAAGGCGCCAGTCACTGTGATACTAGAGACGTCAGAAAATAATGAGTACTTAATCTGCAAAAATGCACAGTCAGTTTGGATACTCAGTATTCTACCAAATGAGGGCACCCTGGTTATTACGCACTGTAAGTAAAATCTTATCTTGTAGTTTCCGTATCTAGTAAAAATTAAAAATTAAAAATGAATTGATAATAATCTGACATTATACCAGAAGATTATAAATAGATATGATATGGCACAATATCGAATGATGACTTTGAGTAGTTACTTTGTTACTGATGGTGGTGAAATGTCTGCAGCTGAAAAGATTCCCCTGTCTTTCATGCTCCTCACCTCAACCTCAAACAATCTGAGACATAGGAAATAATCCGTACCAATATATAAATGTGAATGTGTGTTTGTTTGTTTGTTTGTTTGTTTGTTTGTTTGTTTGTTTGTTTGTCCGTCTTTCACGGCTAAACGGAGCGATGGATTGACGTGATTTTTTAGGTAGAGATAGTTTAGGGCACGGAGAGTGACATAAGCTACTTTTTATCCCGGAAAAAATTGATGTTCCCGAGGGAAAACAAAAATATAGTTTGCTTGATAGATCGATATCGATCGACGATAGATCGATATCAATCGATAACCGATCGATAGATGATAGATCGATGGCGCCGTGTGTCGTTTGAAACGAGAAGTTTTCTTATAGTTGTGCTTTATACCGCAATATAACCGAGTTCCACGCGGGCGGAGCCGCGGGAGGAAAGCTAGTCTTGAATAATCTGCAACATTGGTACATTATTGCTTGACCATTTAATCATTAAAAAATTTACAACAATATTTCATTTTTCAAAAATGTTACGTTGTTTGCGTAGGTTGTTCTCTATTGACAGAACAATCATTTTCATTCATAAAAACAACTAAAATTTGGTGGCCAGTATTAAATATTTAAGTATTTTATTTAAGTGGACTACATCAAATTGTTCTTTGAAGACAGCATTTTAAGTACTTAAGTCTACCCATAACGAGTTAGCTAAGCTTTTTTTTTCTTTGGTAAGACTCCGAACCTAAACTGATTCAATCTTTTGTTAAGTCGCTAAGCAAGTTACCATATTTATCTAAGCTTTATGAAAGGATAACACCGATTTCTTGCATTGAAATTATTATAAATGAGGCGAAAAACGTATGCCAGAATTGACGCCAATAGCGCTATATTGTTTCTGTCTACCTTACAGGAAATAAGGAGTGATGTTAATGTATCTACGATGCCAATTTGTAAAATTAATGTACGCATTTTACAAGAAATCGCGTGGAATCTTATTGTGTAGAAACACATCAAAATTTGCTGAAACTTGGCTTTTTAGCACACGCTGTGTTTTCAGCTAAAAACCCAAAATACAAATCAAATTATCAGTCATTATCTACAACTATGTTTAATAAGAATAAAACCACGATCGTTATCCGTACTATTTCGTGAGTTGTTGACAAGAGCGGTGAAATCGTTGCGAGTTGAGTTATAATGGAGAAGGAAGACTCAAGTGTGGGTGTGGAGAGTGGGAAGGGGAAGGTGGATCTGGACACCATTCTGGTGGAAGAACTGGGTCAGTTCGGGTGGTTCCAGGCTCGGACGCTGGCGCTGGCTGCAGTCATCGTGATCTTCGCGGGGGTCGCTGCTAGCGACTTCATCTTCACCACTGCTAGAATCAACACCAGGTTTGAACGCTTCCTTGACTTTTAACCTTCTTTATGACTTCTTAAGCAGCACTGTGGGATTTATTATAGCCCATCGAGGACAGTTTTCCATGTCTGTTGAGTATTGGAAATAATAAACAGTTTTAATTGTTTCAATTGTTTCATTGTTTAGTTTTAATTGTTTGTATTCAAGCACCATAATAAAAGCACCATTATAAAGTTATATCAAATGGTAAATAACAAGCTCATCTTGGCATTGTACGATTTTATCCACTTTCTTGTAATTAAAATTGCGTATGAACACATCTTTCGGTAAAGAAGTATGTTAAGTACATACATACATACATACATAAATTCTCACGCCTGTATTCCCAAGAGGGGTAGGCAGAGCACATGAATTCAAAAATTCAGTGCC
>BHDV01004867.1:183246-194836 GCA_005406045.1 Adoxophyes honmai
GTAGTTTTTCTTTAAAAACTTAAGGATTACAGCTTTCTAAAGCATTTGAAAAACATCAAAATCACCGAATTTTGTGTGCACGCTCGACATTTGTACATTATAGTTAAGTTTAGGCTAGTTAGAATATATTTTTTATAATAATTGAATAAATGTAACGTAAGATGTTACCGAACGGTAAAAAAAAAGAAAAACATTGAATGTTGTTTTTTTCAACATTTGGAATCAATCACGAGCAATAAATAGTAGGCTTAGCATGGCAACCACGCGAGAGTCGAGTCTCGCGTTAAATAGATATACTTAATCATCTAATAAGGCAGAGACAGGTATATCTCTGTCTCGTACGTCACTTGACTCACACCTTGGTACCTACTGATCTAAAAGATAAAAAAAAAACATATAATTCTGTGCTTCTAGTTACCATCGTGATCCTTTCATCATGTACAAAAGTCACGTAACGCAAGTTTTTATTCGTACACTTTTTTATCATTTAAATCGATACTGTTAAAAATTCTGAAACAAAACAAAAACCCAAATTTTAGTGCAAACCGGTAGACTTAGCACAGCAACACGAGCGAAACGACACGTAGATACGAGTCTTTAGTTAGACAGTGACAGCTAGTCTTCCTCAGCTCAACTCGCCATTTACCGTTGTAAGCCGAATGACATGAGGAGATTAATGAATGTGGACGAAGCAAAAGAGGTTTGTCAGGATCGTAGCGAGTGGAACAAAGTAGTCTCTGCCTACCCCTGTAGGAAAGAGGCATGACGTTATGTATTACATTTTCTTCCCAATCTAGATGCCTCATCGATGAATGCGAGTCCAACCCGCCAGGTGACTTCTCCCCCTCCTGGATCCTCAACGCCGTGCCGGCCGATGGCAGCTCGTTCGACGCCTGCCGGCGCTTCGCCAACGCCTCCGTGGCCGTCACCGACCCTGGCACCTGCCCCGCCAACATCTTCGACCGCGATGACATCCGCGACTGCGAGAGTTTCGTCTACGAGAACACTTACACTGTTGTTTACGATGTGAGTAGTCTGTGCGTGATTTTTTATTGGTGTTGTACTCGTAGAACTGTGATCAATCTGAAATGCAAAACTAACTACTTCTACGCAAGACAGAAACCAAATATAAATTAAGAAATAAACAAACTGTGCATTGGCCGCAAGAGTTAGGTTCGGTTAAACCTAAAAATTTCACATGTTTTGTCAATCGCTTGAAGGTCAGCAGGAAGAGATCCCTTAAAGGGATATGTTCGCCTTTGTACTTGTGTTTTGTTCTGTGCTAGTTAATTTGTCAAGTTTATTTTGTACAATAAAGAGTTACATCCATACATTTAAAAAAATGGCAATTAGTGTCTTCAAACTGTGTAACAGTGGTTACGTTTATGTACAAAAGCAGGAGAGCCATTTCCACCTGTCCGTCAACTAAAATTAAATGGTGATGTACTGATGTAATGTAATAATTATGATAATTTGTGATGATTGTACTTAAATTATTAGAATTAACGGACTTGAAATTGCAATACCTATATAAATGAAAAAAGATAAATTTGACGCTACGCTTTTCATTAATCTTTATTTATTTAGCGTTGAATAGTTTCGAGTAATATTTCTCTCTTCATATTTCAGTTTGAGCTGGCTTGTCAAGAATGGTTACGGTCACTCATTGGCTCGGTGCACATCTTCGGAACACTCACCGCCATGCCTATAACAGGTGAGGTAGATTTATATTTATTAGGTTCCAACCCTGGTACTGAAATCTGATCAATGTGGTGGTCTTTACATTGGACCTTCACTGGGAGCAACACGCCACGGCAGCTGCTTTTTAAACGCCTGCTTGACAACAATCAACCTAAATCATGTTGAGCTGAACTCAATATTAAGGGTGTTATTATAACCGTTTGTACTAAATATCCGTGTGGTGTCGGTTAAATCGTTGAATTTTTCTATGGATGCCGTAAGAATATTTTAAGTAGTAGAGCAAGTTCGCGCATCGCTTTTTCGTGGATAATGCTACTTAAGCCCACTGTTAGATCAAAACAGAGCTAACTCAAGATAAGTATCTCAATTCAAAACTAAGCTCGATACATACCTAATTAAAGCTCATTTTTGAGAAGTGACTCATCTCGTGATAGCTGTGTTTTGACCTAGCAGTGATACGTGATGGTAAAGTATGACCATCTTTCCCAGGCTACGTATCGGACCGCTGGGGCCGCCGCACGGCGCTGACGATCTTCGCCTTCGTGCGCGGCTGCTTCGGCTTCGTCAGGTCCTGGGCTGACTCTTACGTCGTCTTCATCGTTCTCCACTTCCTCCAGGCTACCTTTGGTTTTGGGGCCTTCTCCTGCGCCTATATCTTAGGTAAGTTGTGCTGAAAATTCACTTCCTGATTTTGTTTTTTCACCATTGTTGGTTTCAATTCTTCATTTAGTAAAAAAAAAAAACAGTTATTGCTTTCATATTATCAACCCTGTATTTTTAACAGGAAAATAACTTTTAAATATACCTCCTTTCATCTAACTTAAGATCTAAAAAAAATTATGCCAAAATTGGGTCATAAAATTAAAAGATTCATGATCTTGTCTATGCAGAATACAGGCATAGTAGGTATACGTATGATATTTTTTTAATGATGTCCACATTTTCAGTGATGGAACTGATGGGTCCCAAGTACAGAGTTGTGGGCGGCGCATTCGTGAACACATGTTTCGCGCTGGGCAAGGTCACCGCTGGGCTGCTGGCCTGGGCCGTGCCGCACTGGCGCCAGTTCCACCGCGCCATCTACGCGCCCATGTTCATTTCCATCATTTACTACTGGATCATGCCCGAATCAGTCCGCTGGTACATGAGCAAAGGGCGATACGCAGAGTCAGAAGCTCTCCTCAAAGAAGCCGCCCGCATAAACAACACACAACTATCTGAAAGATCTTTGACAGCGCTAAAGGAATCTGAAGAAGAAGCGAAAAGGCAAAAGGCGGTTGAAGAAATCGAAAGATCTAAAGAGCCACTGCTCATTGTGCAAGTATTCAGAAACAAACAGATACTGCTCCGGTGTTTAGTGACACCAGTGTGGTGGGTGACTTACACGTTCGTGTATTACGGACTGTCGGTGAATGCGGTGAATATGTCGGGGAACCGCTATGTGAATTACGTGGCTGTGTCCGCGGTGGAGATCCCAGGGTACTGGACCGCCGTGCTGCTGCTGGGCAAGATTGGAAGGAAGCCTGTACTTATAATTGCTTTCTGGCTATGCTCCGCCTGCCAAGTTGCTTACATCTTTATGCCTGATGGTAAGTAGAGGTATTTTTGGAGTTCCGTATTTTTTTTTTGTTAGTCTGTCTTTTACTCAGGAACCAGAGATTTAAAATTATAATGGCTACTAAATACCAAAAGTTCTGCGAGAAAATGAAACCTAGTCTACGCGATCAACAGATATTGCTATTTATGTCCAATTTCCTATACATTTGCAAAGTGACCCAAAACCTGAGGCAGGTACTATCACATAGGGAAATTCAGCATAAAGCAAAATCGCGTAAGACTAGCTAAAGGGAAAACACGTTTTAAAATAGTGTCGTATAAAAGAGTACAGGATTCCGACATCCCCTAAGCCAGTATTTCATTTTAGTTACATACCAACTCGAAAGCCATATTATGTAAAATTTTCAAAACCCAGCCTCATATCCTAACGAATAGATCGTTTACCAAATGAGAATAAAATTAAGTTTAGGAATAATCTTAACCCCTTTTTTCTTATAAAAAATCTACCCGCAAGTAAAGAGTGACTTATATCCAACAATTTTGTCCTTGTTTGCTTGAACATGCCCTTACCAGTGGTTGCCATTCCAGGGTACGAAGGACTGTCCCTGGCGGTGTACCTGATCGGCATGACCTGCATCGCGATGGTCATCACATCGGTGTACGTGTACACGACGGAGCTGTACCCCACCAAGTACCGGCACAGCCTGTTCGCCTTCTCATCCATGGTCGGCAGGGTTGGCTCTGTCCTGGCTCCTCTGACACCAGCTATGGTAAATATTGTTTGTTTCTGATTACGACCTGCATTTCAAAACGATAAATATAATGTCGTGTGGTGTGGGGTTTAGAATAACACCCCTCTATTTCTTTCAAAGATGTCGTAGGAGGCGACTAAAGGAAAGACTGGCAACCTGTCACTATTTGAACCTCTGAATCTATATAAATATATAAATATAAAATAAATCATGGTTATCACTTCATCTAAGTACCCTTTTCAAAATTAACACGAAATGATTAATGATTCTTTTAAACGCACTTACCTCGTCTATCTTGGCTTTATGTACATAATATATATTATGTACTTACTACGTACAGATCGTCGTCCACTTTATTTGTTTAGGCTTAGGCGTAAAAATATTTATTTTGTCACTTGCTTGCCGTAAACCTTTCACGAGATCTAGCTAAGAGTACCCAAGCTGTGAAGTTCACCTTCCCTGGCACTATTTGAAGATGATTTTGCTTTGGTTACAGGGCGCGTCGACGTTTGAGCAGTTGCCATTCGCGTTGTTCGGAGGCTTCGCTTTGCTCTCTGGTTTCCTGGTCTTCATCTTGCCTGAGACGCTGGGCGCTAAATTCCCCGACACCATGGAGGAGGCAGCGGAAATCGGCCAGAAAAGACGGGAGCGAAAATGAACATAAGTTTACAATACATTCCGACAGACTAACCCGTGAGTGTTCCTGGGAGTGAGGGGGTTGGCGGGGGCAAGATACTTAATAGCTCGATACCACACGGGGCCACAAAAATTACACCTAAAAATTAGTTGTTCATTAATACGTGCTAACACTTCTGAATTGATTTTAATAAGTTGGTTAGAAGTCCAAATTATTTTTCAACTAGCTTTTGCCCGCGGCTCCGCTCGCGTTAAATTCGGGGTATCACAGAAGAGATAGCACACATACCAATTTTATAGCTTTCAACATTGGAAACTTCCACTCCTCACTTTAGGGAAATGGGGGGTTTTGAAGAGACAAAATGAAGCCTAAATATATCACTCTCCATGCCCTGAACTATCTCTACCTAAAAAATCACGTCAATCCATCGCTCCGTTTAGCCGTGAAAGACGAACAAACAAACAAACACACTTTCACATTTATAATATTATAATTATATATTATATTGGTACGGATTTTCTGACGCGTTGCACGCAGAGAAATAAGAATAAAATATACAGACGTAAAATAAAATATAATTATATTGTATTTATTTTTGTATGAAAGTCAACTGTATCAAATAGGTGTAATGTTAGCAACCCAGTCTTGCGATGTTGTTGATGTTTCACAAATAACCCTGCAGATTGATTTATTGTACCTACTTATTTATTTGTAGTGAAGTGGGCACATGACTAGCCGTTACTTTCTTGCATTATCTTGTTGTAACCAACACGGATACCGACATGTTCAAAGTGCCAAAGTCTTTGTAATACGCTCAATAAGCTTCTCGTCTCAATTTTAAAGTCGTTTGTATTTTTGGCACTCGGATGGAGTCGATATTTTTGTGGATGACTGTACCATTAGACAAAGAAACGGAGGATGCAGATGATGCAAGTTGTTAGATAATGATCACGCTGATTGTGCGTAGGTTTTTAATGACTTTATATTTGTAAATATCTGTAATTAGAACTTATTTGTAAGCTTTCCTTAATTCTTAAAGACTGTAAAGTAATAATAAAATACAAAGAAAATATATACTCTTCTTATTATTTTGTCCCCAACGTTTGCCCATGTATTTATTGACTATCAAGTCAAAGTTTACGAACAAACTTGCTTACAAGCAGACCACACGAAATATGACAAACACAAAACCATAACCATGTCACGTTTCGTAGCCACTTCTAGCATAATTTTAGAATTAAACAGATGAAAAAGGTATAATAGTGACAGACTGCTAGCCTGCCTAAAGCAACCTAAACCTATATCCTCAGTCGCCTCCTACGACAGCCACGGAAGAAATGAAGGTATTATTTATGAAAAGCTATACATATGGATGAAATTCAAACTGAGGAAAAAATTTATTCAACTTTGTGTTATATCAATTTGGCAAAGAGTGCTCTATTTGGTTACTATACGTCGAGTACGCGACGCCAATCGTCAGAATGGAAGAGTTTGGCACGCTTGGCAAAACGGCCAAGCTGCCAACACGTGCCATAACGAACAATGAACTGCACGTGGATGATATAACTGACTTGAAATACATTCCTCTGTCGCTCTTATGATGCGTGCAATCTTAAGTGCTTGTTTATCCACACGATAGGTATTTATCTGCATCAAAATATTGGGCGAACAATAATATTCAGAAACTGTAAGCAAAATAAAGTTACATTTCAATTTGGAACATCTTAAAACAGATGCCGATTCAACATAATATTAAATTAGGACACGGGCCGGCGCGGCTGGCGATGTGAGCTTGGGTCACCGATGCGCGATTGTTTGCGGGATTTCGCATGCCGCTATTTTAGCCTTTCTGAACTACGTCGTATGAAAAGTTATCTTGAAAATTATCAAAAATGTTTTATGAATGTAGATATATAAAAATGTTACGTACGGGACTGTATAAAAAATAGGCATTGAAATACTTGTGATACTTTTTGAAGAAATATAAAATAAAACAACCATGCATTGCTATTGGTTAAATAAAAAAAACGTCAGAAGTTTTGCTGTATCTTTCTATGGACTACGTCGGAACAAAGATAGTGTTTCGGAACAAGGAGTCAAAGTCTAAGTGGGTTTTTGATGACGATTGATCTACATCCCCCATAGACAAATGCAGTAGTAGATGGGCGTCACAGATATGTTTCTAACTCAGAGGGATGATTAAGGGGAAATGGTACGGTCGTATTTATGGAAACGTAGTCCTCCGATTCCTCGCTGGATATTACCTGTAGAATAATTATTTTTTTACACAAAGTATTAACAATCTAATGATATATTATATTAGCATGTTCCTGTGTTTTAATTTTTTCTTTATTGAATTATTATAAAAGATATTAACCTTCAAAAACACGAAAAATTGGTGAGTTTTTTCCGTTGTGTTCAAACCTCTTGAAACCAATAATTTTAACACAATTATATCAAAATATAAGAGCATACACAGCTATGACATTTTTTAAACATTTTTTAATGAAAAAAAAATCGATTAAGTTTTAGAGAAGAAATCAGGGGACTACGAAGCTTTGTTTTTTTGTAATTTTCATAGGTATTTTCGATCCGAGCAGCAGGGCAGAGCGCGAGAGCAATAGATTTAGCAAATACCTATTTTTTAGGGTTCCGTAGCCAAATGGCAAAAAAACGGAACCCTTATAGATTCGTCATGTCTGTCTGTCTGTCTGTCTGTCTGTCTGTCTGTCCGTCCGTCCGTCCGTCCGTATGTCACAGCCACTTTTTTCCGAAACTATGAGAACTATACTAATAAAACTTGGTGAGTAGATGTGTTCTGTGAACCGCATTAAGATTGTGACACAAAATTTAAAAAAAAAGCAATATTTTTTTAGGGTTCCCCATACATGGAACTGAAACTCAAAAAAAAATTTTTCATCAAACCCATACGTGTGGGGTATCTATGGATAGGTCTTCAAAAATGATATTGAGGTTTCTAACATCATACTTTTCTAAAGTGAATAGTTTGCGCGACAGACGCTTCCAAAGTTGAAAAAGTTGTGTCCCCCCCCCCTCTAACTTCTAAAATAAAAGAGTGATAAATGAAAAAAAAATATATGATGTACATTACCATAAAAACTATCAACGAAAATTGGTTTGAACAAAATCTATCAAGTAGTTTTTTTTTATTAAATAAAGTTAAAATTTATCATTAGTTCGAAAATCTGTCACTAGATGGCGTTGTAATCGGTTTGTACGGAACCCTCAGTGCGGGAGTCCGACTCGCACTTGGCCGGTTTTTTCAATATGAAATAGTCATCGTTGTGTCTATGTAGCGTTTTGTGTGCTCTGCCTACCCCTTTCGGGAATATAGATGTGATTGTATGCATGTATGTATGTATGTATTTTTCAATTCGCTCGACCGGAGAGTTCCTCTATGATAATAAACCCTTTGTGACTGTAATTTTACGACTTGTTTTACTATCTATGCTGGACGGCAAAAGCATGAGGATTTTAAACGTGATGCACAGACTATTTTATCTCGTTTATCAGCAACTACTTACCTTGACTTACAATATTTATTTGGCCTGCAACATTGATAGCAAACAAATTTCATATCAAGCATAATGTCAAACGATCACATCCAAATCGAACTGCACGTCTGTTACTAGCTTCTTTTGTTCCATTTCAAATTTAGAAAGAACTTCAGTTTTAAATAAAAAAGTGAATATCAGAAGTGCAATGCATAAAACAAAAGACGATCCCGCTAGCGAGGAATCAGAAAAAACTTTAAATTTGAATCTGGACACGATTCTGGTGGAAGAGATCGGCCAGTTCGGACGCTACCAGCGGCGGGCGCTGGCCCTGGCGTTGCTGGTGGCGCTGCTTGGTGGCTACAGCGGGAACGAATATGTCTTCACTGCGGCTAGGATCGCCACAAGGTTTGCTTTATCATCGTGTGTCCAACAAAAGTCAATGATACACATAATATATACACACACACGTTTTCATTATTTCTTTACACCATTTTCCTGCGTGATGTCGGGTTAGAATATCACCTCCTCATTTCATCCGTGGAAGTCAAAAAATAGTAAAGTTACAAGGCGTTGCATCCTAGAGATCTATTACAGCCTACTTTTCAGAGATAACTATTCAAACAAAAAGAGAGGTTACAGTCGAGTTCATAATTATATTATGAGCAGACAAATGCCAAATATGAAAACTTTTGTACCTTACTGTCAATGTCATGAAGGTGTAGAGATATTTTTGAACCCTCAGTTTTGCTCATAATATTATATTAATGACCTCGACTGTACGGTCGGCCAAGAAAGCGGTCTACCACTTTTGACAAAAGTTTCTGTGAGATAAAATTATCACTAAGGTTGACATGACACATGACATGACGTAACGTAAATACAATAATAATATGGGAACTATTGTCAGTGTCATAATGTTATGGCAAGGGAAAACCTACTTTGTTGTTTCATGAGGTTCAAATGAACATCGATCTTAGGGGGGTAGACCAATTTCTTGGCTGACTGTACAACAATCAAGCTCAGTTTTATTTACAAAATTTACAAAGTTTGCATACATTTTATATAGACATAAATTAGGTATTATAGAGACCTAGATCCTTCGATACTTCGTGGCGTTTGTCACTTGTTTCATCCAAACATTAACTTTAAACTTGAACCGTCGGTTCATTTGTTTCTTTGATAACGATTGAAATATGATTATTTAACTGATTAGATAGTTCACTGACGAGCTGACAACGGATAAGCCGCACTCCTGTTTCGTAATATTTCCTCTGCTTATTTTTATCTTACAGATGTACAATGTCCAGTTACCTAAAATGTGAAGTAGAATCTCTGACTAAATAATGTATGAAAAATAAACACAATTCTAAAAAATGCACACTCACACACACACACACACACACACACACACACACACACACACACACACACACACACACACACACACAAACTTCAGTTGTATTCCCAAATGGGAAAAAGAAACGTATGTAGGTATTTAGCCACTTCCAGCATATAAAATTTTTCGGTTTTAAGTGAATAGGTACAATAGTGACAAAGACGCTAGTGCTAGACTATCACCTAAAGCATGCACCTATTTAGTCGTCTATTACAATATCTACAGAGAGGTGTTATTCTAATACATACATACATACATACCGTCACGCCTCTTTCCCACAGGGGTAGGCAGAGACCACTTTGTTCCACTCGCTACGATCCTGACATACCTCTTTTGCTTCATCCACATTCATTAGTTTCTTCATACATGCTCGTCGATTTCGGGTACTCTTGACCTGACCTGTTTCTAAAACGTCCGCGATTTGGTCACGGAACGTCCGTCTAGGTTTTCCCCTCCCAACACATCCATTCACACTTCCAGCATAGATCTGTTTAGTCAATCTTCTTTCATCCATCCTCTCTACATGACCAAACCAGCTAAGCATACTTCTTTCTATTCTAGTCACTACATCTACTTTCACGCCAACTCTTTCCCTTATCACACTATTTTACAGACAGAATACGAAATAGTGTGATAAGTGTGATAGTGTGATAGTGTGATAGTTATTCTAAACGTGTGAAAATCCGTTTAATTCAATAATTCCAACTATTGTGGTATACAGATGCGAAATACCGGAGTGCGAGGGTACGGTGTCAGAGTTCGTGCCGCCATGGCTGTCTCTCGCAGTCCCCAAATCTGGAGGGACCTTCGACAACTGTCAGCGGTTCAACTCGACCTCCGTGGCCCCAGGAGACAATACCACCTGCTCTGCTGACGTGTTCGATCGAGACTCCGTCATCCCTTGCGACCAGTATGTCTATGAGAATACGGATACTGTCGTTTATGAGGTTAGTTGGAATGCTAGCTTATCTTGAAGACCTAGTGTTGTAATGACGGTTAAATGGGAAAGCTGCAAAATTACAGCAGACGAGATGTTAACCTGTCGTGTCATTTCATGTCGATGTCGTGTCGTGCTATTTTAAAGAAATCCATAAAAACAATAGAGTATGTGGGTGAATATTCTCGAATGTGCATATTGGGCGTCCCAAAAAAGAATCCAAAATATCGGCTCAATCAAGGAGTTTTATTGGTTCATGGGAAAGCTTATGGTGTTAATATAGTAAAAAAAATATTTGCTCACTTGTTACGCTATTGTAAAACTAGAGTTTTCAAATTGAATATTTTCGACGATTGGTAATGAGAAACAAGGCAAAATGGTAGGGAGAATTCGTCGAATGGTAGGGAGAAATATGATTGGTAATGATAAACAAGGCAAAATGGTAGGGAGAATTCGTCGAATGGTAGGGAGAAATGTGAATGGTAATGATAAACAAGGCAAAATGGTAGGGAGAATTCGTCGAATGGTACGGAGAAATGTGAATGGTACCTAATGAGAAATAACAAGGCAAAATGGTAGGGAGCATTCGTGAAAATGGTAATGGTAGAGGAATGTGAATGGTAATCTAAACTGCAACTACCTAACTGAAGCTCATTAAACTTGAACCAAAACTCCGATTTCGACTTCCGACTTCCGATTCTGACTTCCGATTCCAACTTCCAATTCCTACTTCTGATTCCGAATCCCGAATTCCGAATTCCGAATTCCGAATTCCGAATTCCGATTTCCGATTCCGAATTCCGAATTCCGAATTCCGACTTCCGACTTCCGACTTCCGACTTCCGATTCCGATTTCCGATTCCGACTTCCGATTCCGATTTCCGATTCCGACTTCAGATTTCGAATTCCGAGTTCCGAATTCCGAGTTCCGAATTCCGAATTCCGAATTCCGAATTCCGAATTCCGAATTCCGAATTCCGAATTCCGAATTCCGAATTCCGACTTCTGACTTCCGATTCCGATTCCGATTTCCGATTCCGAATTCCAATTTCCGATTCCGATTTCCGATTCCGACTTCCGATTCCGATTTCC
>BHDV01004867.1:207559-238966 GCA_005406045.1 Adoxophyes honmai
CCCATTTACATTGCTTACTAGATCTGTAAGAAAAATGCCTTCTCAAAGTCGCCACGTACCCAAAGGGTAAAAACGGGACCCTATATATTACTGAGACTTCGCTGTCTGTCTGCCCGTCTGTCACCAGGCTGTATATCATGAACCGTAAGAGCTAGAGAGTTGAAATTTTCACAGATGATGTATTTCTGTTGTCGCTATAATAACAAATACTAAAATTAAAATAATAATAATAATGCTCCCGTAGAAAGAAAAAACGTGTTTTTTTGCTGTGTTGTGTCTATTTAAATACCTAACTGTAACAGGTAAATACTCTGAATAAAAGTCGTTGGTTGGCGGTTAGGCATAGACTAAACTTTATTTTTCATTTAACACACAGACACATTCTACATAGACAATGTAGACAGTTTCATCCAATACGGCAACAGATGTCGCTACTGTGAGTAATATAAAGTATATTTTGATAACTTTCTAACAAATACTTGAAATGCTCACAGAATATTTAATATCTACTTCAAAAGGAAAAAATTAAGTTGAAATAAAATTAGTATTTGAGGGGGCTCCCATACAAAAAAACCTGATTTTTTGCAGTTTTTGATACGGAATCCTTAGTGCGCGAGTCCGACTCGCACTTGGCTGGTTTTTTGTTTTTACGCGGTTCTTATATTCTTTATATTATTAGTAGTCCCATAGTATGGGGCGTGCCTCATAAGCAGCAATTAAAGTTTCTTGGACAAAGGACATTGTTTTCTTGCAAGTTCTCAACTTATCAATTTATTTTGATAAGTTGAAAGTCGCTTTCATAAGCAAACTCGATCACGTTTACACTTGAAATTTTCCAACTTATGAAAGTTGTGAGAACTTACGGTAAGTTACTCAAAACAAGTATTTACACTTGAAAGTTTATCGAAAGTTGCTTTCGTGAGTGACTTTCATAAAAAACTTTCATAAAAACTTTCAGGTGTAAAGGCCGCCTTATATACAGGGTGGAAAAATCGAATGCCACATGGATGGCAACTACCTTAAATATTGTAAACAGCGCATTTGGTGTAAGGGAGACTATACTTTGTTTAAAAAAATAATAATTTCTGCATTTAAGGATTTATGAAAAATCGCTTGCCTCAATCGGGACTCGAACCGGTCAAATGTGACAAAAAATAAACGTGCCGTATTTTATGATGCAGATAGAAAGAGTTACTGATAAGGTTCATTTTTCTCTAAATAACTAATACAATCAGAATAACGGAAGGCCATGAAAATTTAGAACTAAAAATTAAAAAACACATAATAAAATAATATTCATATAAAATACTTAGTAAATTTTAGCGATTTTTTTTAAATCCTTAAATGCAGAATTTATTGTTTTTAAAAATAAAAGAAAGTCTCTCTTTCACAAAATGTGCTATTTACAATATTTAAGGTAGTTGCCATCCATGTGGCATTCAATTTTTCCACCCGGTATATAGATTATTGTTTTTTATGTATTTCCTTACAATTTTCTACCGTCTTATTTATTTGTTTTAAGCAACTGGGTTTTTGGGTCACTATTTTTTACTATTAACCTACCTAACACCTCCTGTGTAGTGTCAGGATAGAATAACACCTCTCCATTTTATCCGTTGATGTCCTAACAGTCAACTAAAGGTGTTCTTTATTATTTGGGCGAGAGGATAGTAATCTTACCAAAGTCACTGTTCTACCTCTTTCAAACCTAAAATTAAGCTAAAAGTGGCGGCAAAGCACTAGCTACCTTGGTTTTGTCTATGTAATTTTTCGTGTGCTCTGCCTACTCCATCTGGGAACACAGGCGTAATTGTACGTTTGCATAAAATTGTAATAGCGATTTTGACTTTGATTCCAATTTTGACCGCTAGAAGCGCTGTAAAATACAGTGCCCAGTCACATGCTCATGGTAATGATACAGTTGAGGGGTAAAGGGCAGACGGACAGTGATTGCCAGGTTTATTGCGTGCGCGCAGCGATTAGGCTATCGGCCGACACGCGGCGCCCGCGCTCGCGCTTTCGCCGCGTCTTCCACTACTTCTACTCCTCTAGAAACCCGACGTCAAATAAATTGCTCAACATTCAAAATTGCTATGTCACTCTGAAAAAATTAAAATTATTGATTTACGTGCTAAAGACCTATGTACAATAGAACCAACTGATTCCTGACCCACCGCAGAACGTTGTCACAATAAACGTCGTAAACATTTCCTTTGTCAATCAATGCAATGTCACTTTGACGTTTACTGTGAATAGGTTCTAAGGTGGGTCAGGATCAGGAATCAATTGGTTCGATGGTACATTGGTGGCCGGAAATTAAACGTAAATATTTTAACTAGTGGTTAGGTATACGCGTCTGAAGAACCCAGCTCCGTTCTTTGTACACCGGTCCTCATCATAGTATGCTAGAAGTGGCTACGAAACTTGAATGGTCATGTTTTGTCTAAGTAGCGATTCGTGTGATCTGCCTGTCCTACTTGGGAATTCAAGTATGATTTATGTATAGTTTTGTTTAGCATAGGCGTAGGTTGCGATACACAGGGCACATTGACCTGAAAAGCATTGAAACACTTGTCTCCCATAAGGTGAAAATTTTCAGGAAATATATTCCAGGGATTTACAAACGCGTATACCTGGCCTCTGTTCAAAATATTTGGGGTCAATTGCAACGGTTTTACGGCTAACTTGTATAAAAATTAAGACTTCTGAAATACCAAAAAATATCACAGTTCAAAGTTACTGTGAAAAAGAAAATCAACAAAAAGGCCCAACAAATCGGAATAGCTGATAATAAACGTAAAATTACTAAAAGGCCAAGTTAGGCGCACACGCTAACCGCTACCACCGTGGCGCGTTGCTCCCGATAATGGGTCACGAATTGACCCGCAACGGGCGAGCTAAATCTCAACATAGACAAACATACATATATATTCTCACGCCTGTATTCCAAAGAGGGGTAGGCAGAGCACATGAATTCAAAAAGCCAGTGCCACGTTTAGCAATTTCAGGGTAACTAGATGGTTAAACGTAATATTGCAGTGACAGGTTGCTAGCCCATCGCCCACAATACACTAACCCTTTCCCAGAATCGACTCTTACGACACTCACGGGAAGAAAGGCGGAGGTGCTATTCTAACCCGACACCACACGGGGTTAAAAATAGAGTCGAGAAAGTATCCGTTTTGTTTCTCTACGAGTGACTCCCACGATAGTTTTATGTTTAACGAGATTTATTATTTATTATTTAATTATGGACATTGAGTTAAGTCTCTTTACTAGCGAAGACTGCGTTATTGTAATGCCGCTATAGCGCGGCGACAGCGCTGTTTGTAAACAGCTGCGCGCGCTTCCTGCCTGTACAATGCGCAGGCGGTGGTTTAATTGTCTAACTGAATTGCAATCGGTATCGCATTCGATTTGAGAGGTCGAAGGTAATAGCGCTTTCAAAATTTTAGGGTCAAAGTGTTAAGTGCTTTTATTTTTACCTAACTGCCTAGAAAAGTTATTATTCTTCGCACGTATGTGTTTGTAAATTTCTTTATTCACACATACCTACATACACATACATATTCTCACGCCTGTATTCCCAAGAGGGGTAGGCAGAGCACATGAATTCAAAAAACTAGTGCCACGTTAAGCAATTTCTGGGTAACCAGATGGTTAAACGTTCTTTATTCCTATGTCTTTTAAACGTCTGTGTCTTTTTTTCGGTTCAAATTGTCTAACGCAACTTCAATCGGTATCGCATTCATTTTGAGAAATCAAAAACATTTGGATTTTGATATCAAAAAGTTAAAAGGGTATTTATTTGAGGTAGTAAGTTAAGTACGCTTTTAAACTTTTATGTGTATGTACCTGACTGCCAAGAAGGGGTATTATTCTTTGCATAACCCTCTCATGCTGAGAGGAGATCTGTACCTAGCTGTGGGACGTATTGAGGCTGGATTGCTATCAGTGATTTCTAAGATCTGTTTATATACTTTACTTACGCATTGTGAGGGGCCAGAGATGCGCTGGCGACTCGAATCGGCCAGTCACGATCGTTAGGCCTATCTGTCATTCACATGATAATACACCACGCAAGTACGAGTAAGATACTTATACACGTACTTACGAGTAGGTACATAACGGCTGAACAGCCCAGTGGTTAGATAACTTAACTGTGAAACTTAAGGCACAAAATAATGAGTTCGAGTGACCAAAGTGTTTGTACTTATGCATACGAATGTGTTGCTGCAATATCTGAAATTAGACAAAAATGCTTAACAATTTAACAATTTGGGTATTTTAAACAAAAATGACATGAGACTCACTCATAGTTATTCAAATGAATACTCTCGTTTTCATATCGAGATTAACTCGACATGTTTCGGGCCAATAATTCGTGACAAATCATTTATTTTGGAACTACGTGCCTCGGCAACGGATAGACGCGCACTAGCTGCATATGCTGCAGATGATGGATCACGAATGTAACGAAAACATGTCGAGTTAATCTCGATAACAAATGAGAGTAGATCAGCAGCGCTATTTCTTAACGCACCAAAAATCTACAACGTTTTTAATTTGACAGTTGAAACCAAAAATCGCTTTGAAATGTTTCAATTTCAAAGCGATTTTCGCTTTCAATTGTCAAATTAAAACGATGTAGATTTTTGGTGCGTCACACAATAGCGCTGCCGTTTTAAAAATAATTTGGATATTACGAAAGATGGGAAGTGTGAAACTGATATCGAAAGAAGAGTGAATGCAGGAAACATGGTCAATGGAGCGTTGCGCGCCTTCATGAGCAGTGAGAAGGTGTCGAAAAAGGCACGTCTGGCTGTCCACAGAGGGGTGCTCGTTCCAACACTTATGTACGGTAGCGAAAGTTGGGTATGGCAAGCGAAGCATAAAAGTAGAATAAATGCGGTAGAAATGAGTGTTAAGAAGTATGGAAGGTGTATCAATGAAAGACAGAATTAGAAATAGTGTGATAAGGGAACAAGCTGGTGTGAAAGTAGACATAGTGACAAGGATTGAAAAAAGTATGCTTAGCTGGTTTGGTCATGTAGAGAGGATGGATGAAAGAAGATTGACAAAACAGATTTATACGGGAAGTGTGAATGGGTGTGTTGGGAGGGGAAGACCTAGACGGACGTTCCGTGACCAAATCGCGGACGTTTTAGAAACAGGTCAGGTCAAGAGTACCCGAAATCGACGAGCATGTATGAAGAGACTAATGAATGTGGATGAAGCAAAAGAAGTATGCCAGGATCGTAGCAAGTGGAACAAAGTGGTCTCTGCCTACCCCTGTGGGAAAGAGGCGTGACTGTATGTATGTATGTATGTATTGGATATTGGTATCCAACGAAGACGTGTCAGTATGGTTAACCCCAATCGGTGGCCTGTGCTTATCTTCTGCAAATACCTACATCAAATAAACACGGATCATAAATCAGCACAGCTGTTTGCATGATGCCTCAGTGTTGTTGTTATTAACCCAATTAATACATACATACATATCGATACCTTTAGGTTCAAATGTCGTAAAGGACAAAATACCGAAAATGAGTTAAATATACAGTTTTGTTCAGAATTTCAAGCTCTATCTAACTGCATTCTTAGAATTTCGATATGTCGTAAAATTTGTCCTTTACTCCCCAAATTTCTTGATAGCTCAACATCAAAAATTGTTAAATTTGTGGGTGTAAATATCACACCTGAAATCACTTGGAACGTAAAGGAGATCACAAAATATAAGCGGCGACGTATGACCATAAATTACCCATGCTGTCCTTTAAGACCTACTATTTGCATGATTGTACTGTCAATAATTGTGACAAATAGCGGTGTATAGGACACAATTTACTTATTTGTCCTTTACGACCTTTACTTCTGTAAAGTATGCTTTAATATTAAATCCAAATTGTGGGCGTAAAGGACGTATACTATACCTACGTAAGTATTTATTTATTGGACAATACGACCGGATTTAGGAACAAACGTGATAATTTAGGTGGTTAGATGGTCCTTTACTACTTAGAGTTTTCGTTTAAATATCTGAACTGACAAGCAATTAGCATAGGCGTAAAGGGCGGCAAGGGCGTTTTCTTTGTTTATAGCAACGAATGGAGCCTATGATTAAAGCCAACTAAGTCTAAATTAGGTAGGTAAGACAAGTATTAGTAAACAAACTCCCCTGCAGATTGTCATTGCAATTGTATAGAGTAAAAGCAAGACAAGTGACAGGATTCACCGACGCACACACAGGTCCTTGCTTGCATAATGTTTAGTTTTATTCAGTGTTGCCCACTTAGTGGATTTTCCACTAGATCTGGTGGTGTAGTCGCGTGTTTTAGCGGGAAAATATCAGTTTTAGTGGCTAGTGGATTATTTAGTGGAATGGATTCTTTCAATTAGTGATAAGTTACGAATTTAACTATTAACACAACTCATAAAATGCTCAAGTAACACAACTCATAAAGTGCAGGCTTAGCACGTGAAGGCATATGTTTTAATAACTACATAATACCTAATTCAGTAATAAAAAAATTGGCACTAAAGAAATAGGTGTATATTCTTAACAAACGGAGCAACAGATGATGCCGATTCTTCGGAAGATGATCATCTTTTGTTAATATCATATTATTATGATCAGCTTCACCTGCTTGTTCTGTTTGTAAAGAACAAATTTCTTCAGTGTCAATTAATTATTTTGTGTTAAAAAGAAAACAATTACGTATAATAAGACAGCGGATATGATAGTGATAATGAAGAAAACGAAACAGAAATATATATAGCCGAGTTGTTTTTTTCGTTCTTAAAACAAAATCGAGACATGTACAAACTCTTTTTAACCGACTTCAAAAAAGGAGGAAGTTCTCATTTCGATCTTATGTTTTTTTATTGTGTATGCTACTCGAGATCCTAAGGGTATAACTCCGAATTGGTCCCATTGGCACTAAGTTGAGATCTGATGATGGAATCTTAGAGAAATCGTGGGAACTTTTCAAATGTCGTAGGAGCATGTACGGCGCTTTTGGTAATTTATTGATGAAATCAAGAATTTACATTCAGTAAATAGGATTTGGTGTAAGGAAACTGATGATGAACACCACAGATGGCCAGTAGAACTTTACTTCTGAACGGTCAGTGTTTCGAAGGTAGCGATTAGATGTGCCGATTTGGATAGTGAAATTACTAGGAGGAAACAAAATGTACATGGTGCTATTGATTACAGTACCAAAAAACTGGTCTGATGCTGGAACCGAAAAGTACCCTACAGAAGAAGGTAAACAAACAAGGTAACCAAGTCATGTTTGGTGTTACTGGAATTGTCCTGACAAGCATTCTGAGCACAAAAGATAATTTTTTTAATCGACTTCTTAATCGATATTTATAACATAATAACAGTACAATATCTACATTCCTTCATTTTCTATATTCCTACCCTGGTTAGCCTACATGTTTTTATTACAAAAATAATAGTTGATGAATATAACTAACTGTGAACCATGTCTTTAATGGTATTTCAATACTACATAAGCATTAATATAAAAAGATAATGGTTGCTAACGCTTAACTTCAGCAAATAGTAAAATATTGAGCATAATTCATTGCTTTAATGACAGTTATCCAAGGAAAATAACGATAAAATTGGAAATTACAGTGAGCTATACATCCCAAATTTTTATTATTTTATTTAAAACTGACCTTCACGACCTAAAAACTTTTGAATTCTTTAAAATGATCTGGGTGTAAGGGACTAGCGATGTATTTTTCCGGGGTGTAAAAGACAGCTAACTTCTATAATATCCTATTTATCGATATGGTTACCATACTACTGCGAAATCCGAAGATTTATAAGCACTTTCGTCATAGACATCGAAGATATAGGTCCACAAATAAAAAAAATACAAAGGTTTTAAAAAAAAACGAAACGTTTTTTGCGTCTCCTGAAAAGTAGCATTTTGTCCTTTACGACAATTGAACCTAAAGGTATCGATATTCTCACGCCTGTATTCCCAGGAGGGGTAGGCAGAGCACATGAATTCAAAAATCCAGTGCCACGTTTAGCAAATTAAGGGTAACCAGATGGTCAAACCTGATATTGTGGTGACAGGTTGCTAGCCCATCGCCCACTATACACCAACCCTTTCCCAGAGTCGACTCTTACGACACCCACGGGAAGAAAGGGGGAGGTGCTATTCTAACCCGGCACCACACGGGTAATTAGTTAATTAATTAGTTGTTAATTATGTTTGAGAGCTCCCGGGTAACAGTACGACTAAAAAATCGCAGTATTTTGTGGTAAAAGTGGAATATTTTTTGAAGCCAACTCAAAACGCGATGTATCTATGTATAAGCAATGAATAGTACTTAGATTGTACAACTAGGGCATAAAATGGGTTTTATGCTCTAGTTTTACACTCCGCTTTTCATTGCGATTGCAAGTAAATAAATCAAAGATTAAGCATAGTAAGGAAAAAATATTTATTTTCATCGTCACCATCACAACAAATTTACATAAATGGTCCTTCTTTTTTTTCTTTTTTTTAATTACACATGTAAGTATATATAACTAGCTTTTGCCCGCGGCTCCGCTCGCGTTAAATTCGGGGTATCACAGAAGAGATAGCACACATACCAATTTATAGCTTTCTACATTGAAAACTTCCACCCCTCATTTTAGGAAAATGGGGGGTTTCGAAGAGACAAAATGTAGCCTATGTCACTCTCCATGCCTTAAACTATCTCTACCTAAAAATCACGTCAATTCATCGGTCCGTTTAGCCGTGAAAGACGGACAAACAAACACACTTTCACATTTATATATTGGTACGGATTATAACAGAACAGCAAACATCATCAAAAAACAATACATCACCAACATTTACCAGTTAACTACACATTTCCATTTCTTCCATGAATTTTGTAACAGGTGACTAAGGGTGCAATTAACCAAACACGATAAAAATTTAATCTAATTCGCTTTTTACTCGTGAGAAAAACAATTTTCACATGAAAAACGGCGAGTAAGTTACATCGACCCTTAGGTAATCCTTAGGCAAAAGGCTAGCAACCTGTCACTATTAATATATGTATACTTTTCTTATCTAGTTTGGAATCCAAAAAATATTCTAAAATTGGTTGTGTGAGGCAAAATTACATAGTACTTAAGTAATTATTCATTGTACCGAATCTATTGATTTCTGATTCATCATAGAACGTTGTCACAATAACCAAACAAGGATTTCCTTTGTCTAGTAGCGCCATGCCTGTCATTATGACGGTTACTGTAAATTAGTTCTTAGAGTAGGTCAAGAATCAATTGGTCCATTTGTAATAATGTTAAGTATAATAATATACAATGCGGAAAAACTAGCGGGGTTGATCGGGGGCAACGTGGAGAGGTGAAGTGCGATTGGTCTATCAATAACGTGTCGTCCGTCCCCGCCGCTGTCCGGATACCAAATAGATCTAAAATTCCTTCAGAGATATTTTCTATTGCCTCTATACTATAATAGCAAATTTTTTTGGTACAGAACCCTTCAAGCGCTCGTCAGACTCGTCTGACTCTAGACTAGATGGCGTTATCAACACATTAACAAGGTTCGGTATTTGCCATGCAGTGGAACTAAAATCACGTTATTTGTAACACTGCCGAAACGTCAAGGATAAACGCTCCAAACGCACTGACAGCGGGAGCGAGGAGCGCGGCGCGGTGGCGTCACGGTACCAGTTGTAATATTAGAAATTATACGAAAGAGGGCACACAAAACACCAGCCGGAAAAAAAGCGTTTCGTTCAGACATCGCCGCGCTGCTCAGCCTCCGCTGTCAGTGCATACATACATAATACATAAGATATAATAATAATAAGTAATATAAAATGAGCGAAAAGCAGATAAACTTAAAACATATTCGAGAGAAGAAAAATAATGGATAAAAGTAATTACTAGTAATTTGTAAGTTAAGTAATTACAATTAATGACAGCAGCGGAGTCAACTTATGTAGACGGTTAATTGAAGTATTGTTTAGTCAAGGCCACATGATAATGGCCGAAATTCCCTCGAATAAAATAAATAAATAAAATAGAAAACTCCTCTGACAATATGACATCGTATAATAGCTGTTTTGAACAGATAAAACGGTGTTTTGATCGTCCATTCATAGCGCAAGAGTTTAATAAAGCGATAAATATGTCCTGTTGTTTCATGAAATTTAATTATTGCTATGTAAAATTTATATGTACTTAGTATGATTTACGATTTACACTATGAGTTATCTGTCATTTAATTACTGTTAGTGATTTGATTACGGTATAATTACACAGATACATCAGTATCTGTAACCAACCGGCTTAGCACGGCTTTGTCGCGAGTGAGATTTAATGTACGTACCGACCTACCTATTTGTCATTGACTAGAAAAATGAGAAAGTATCAGGGGCTCCTCATTGCGCGCGTCTCATTTCCATGTAGGGTAGGTAGAGCACACAAAACGCTACATAGACAAAACTATGACTATTTCACGTGCCATAACCACTCCTAGCTTACTGAACGCGCACATCCTGAACGCGAGAGCACCGTCTATTTCCCCCCTACAACCCGTAGTTAGAACCAGTCACTATTATATCTCTTTCTTTACAAACTGGCGACAGACGGACGGACGGACAGTGATGTCTCAGTAATACAGCTTTCACCTTTTAAGTAGG
This sequence comes from Adoxophyes honmai, assembly GCA_005406045.1. NCBI lineage: Eukaryota > Metazoa > Arthropoda > Insecta > Lepidoptera > Tortricidae > Adoxophyes > Adoxophyes honmai. The sequence goes on from BHDV01004867.1 coordinate 218,258, forward strand.
AAATCCTAAAAAGAAAAGTGTAGAACAACTTAAAAGTACACACTATCGTTTAAGTTCTATGTTATGTTTACTAGCGACTTCAAAAATAGATGAAAAAGTGACGATCGGTGCGATACCTCGTAAAGAATAAAAAAAGGCAAAGAAAGGACACGAAGCACAATGCTTGTTTACTTTGCGATAGCCGCTTTGCGATAGGTCGCCGCTGTATGAAGATAAATCCATGACTATTTCGAATTTCGTAGCCATTTCTAAAGTTTTTCTTCTTCCCGTGGGTGTCGTAAGAGTCGACTCTGGGAAAGGGTTAGTGTATTGTGGACGATGGGCTAGCAACCTGTCACTACAATATCACGTATGACCATCTCACCATCTGGTTACCCAGTGTTTGCTAAACGTGGCGCTGAATTTTTGAATTCATGTGCTCTGCCTACCCCTCAAGGGAATACATTCGTGAGAATATATGTGTATGTTGTGTTCTAAAGTTTTGAGTTCAGAGGTACTACTACACACAGCAACAGGATGCTAGCCTATACCTGTATCCTTAGTCTCTTCTTACCACGTCCAAGGAAGAAATGGACAGGTGTTATTCTAAACCTGAGACACTACACGGCAGATTTAAATTCATCACCATTTTTATTCCACTAGTATTCCAACGCTGATTTGGATCGCTAGACTGGAATGTTACAGGAATAATGTAAAACAGGCATTAGGTACAACAATTATTTTTCCTGATGCGCATTTTGTTTTCAAATTATAATCAAACGTGTGATGTCAGGTTTTTAATTAACACCTCTCCATTTATTTTTAGGCGACAGGCTAGCAACCTGTCATTATTATACTTGAAAGTGTGAAATGGTCATAGTTTTGTTTTGTGTGATCTGCCTACCGCATTTGGAAATACTGGCGTGATGTATGTATGTGTTTTCAAAACATAATAAAAGCGAGCGTAAAATGAATCACACGATGTAGTGAGACCTCGTTCCCGGTAAATCCTGTAAACACGTCACAAGAGGTGATACGTCGTCGACACCGCACCGTCTATTGTGCGGCGCAGACGCCGCATGACACACGCCACACTGGACGAACATGCGTACTATTAATAAATTTGTTTAATAAAATTAATTGGAAACAGAACTGCTTGAGATTATCTGTTATCATTACAGCTATTGGGTTAGTAAACGATGCGGCGATTATAAGAATTTGTTTGTTCTAATTTTAGATTTAGCTTTTGAAAATAAAATGCTTAACTTTAGTCAATTAAACGCCAAGCGCAGTTTACTTTGAGTACAAGATGTTGTGGAAATTGTTTATCGTACGAAGATTATTTAGAATTTTACGTCTTCTTTTCCACTTATCGATGACTTTCGGTTTATGAATAAAATTCTATCTAATCAAACACCTCTCCATTTCTTCTTTGGATGTCGTACGAGACTACTAAGAATAAGTAGTGTTAAGTATGCTTTAGATTACCAACTGGAATCCTGTCACTTTATATGCTAGAAGTAGCTGCAAAACGTAAAAAAGTCATGTATTTGATTAGGTACCATGCCACATGATCCGTCTACTTCTACTCTCTTTAGGAATAAATGCATGACACAGTATATGTATGTGTGCATACTGCCTAAAATATACTAAATGTAAAATAAAGAACATCATTAAATTTATTTATGTTATCTTTCCTTTATTTTTTTGTGAACCGTCTGTGGCATAACACGAGTGGATGAACTTTAGATTGTGGGATTTAGTTTACTTATTTTAATTAGTGGCCATTGATAAACTGACCAAGTTAAAATTATCACACGCGGCCTGTGCATCCGTAAATACTGTTTTTATTTCTTATCAGCTTCGCGTGACGCATTTCGTCTACGTATACATTTGTAACATATAAAACAGTAAATGTCTTCTGACGTAGAAGAGTTTCCTCGTTCAGTAGTGTCTGGATTTCACGGATGGTGACAGAATTCTAGGTGACTAGTAAAGGGGCAAAGGTATTGTTAAACTTCCACGCAATTCCTATGCCTACTTTTACCTGTATTCTCAAATGGAGTGGACAGGGCACACATGACGGTACATAGTCATAACCATGTATATTTCACGTTTTGTAGCCAAGTCCGGTATAATTTCTAGGTTTTAAGTTAATAGATACAGTGAGAGGTTGCTAGCCTGTTGCCTAAAATAAACCTAAACCCCTATGCCTAGCACCTCATCCAACATCTACGGGAAAAAAGGAGAGGTGTTATTCTAAACTCCACACCACACGGCCAACATTAGCCATGACAGTTTAACTAGCCTTTTTCTAGCGTTTTAATATTCCACTCTCGCGCCGTATTAGCAACAAAAAATTATACATTTGCACCTGCATCGTTGCGTCAAGTCAATAATTTATAATTTCTGTATATCCAAATCAACCTTTTTAGTTTTACCTGTTCAAGCAGGTGTTTTATAATCTCATCTATCCCCATAAAGTTCACGTGAATTACCTGCGTCAGCATTCTAACTTGAAACAACCTCACCAACATTTGTGATTTGCACTTTTTTGCTAGCTTTAGTTTATTGTCCCCATCATGGAACCTATTCACGGTTAAGGTGAAATTGACATTGTATTGCTCTACAACGGACAACTTTCTTACGTTCATAGTTACAACATTTTGCGATGGGTCAGAAAATCAATCACAACAACTATTAAAGAGTTTTTTTCAGCAATGACGGTCTTGCAGCGGACGGAGCTGCAGACGGAATGCAGATCAAATATAATATGCAAAATTCCAACAAACATGAATCGATAGGATCGAAATGCTTGTAAAAAAAATACTTAAGTTTTAAATTGTAATAGTCTCAAGACCTTCTAATTCAAAGTGCTAAAACTTCACATGCTTTCAGGGAAAATAAGTAAACGCATCCAATTCGACTCATCTATTTAAAATAAATAGTACAATAGCACAATGGAACAGTCATATTTGACTGGGGGTTAAAATGGAGGTGCGTAAAATTAGCATACAACCTTTTATCAGAACATTTAATAGCTTGTGGTGCGCTGAATCAACGCTGTGGATTACTTGCGCCTGCGCCTGAGTCACAAGACGTGCCGCCGCATACTTAAGGCGACAGGGATTCAAAATTACCCAAACATACGTCAATGTTTTTACCTTAGCTAAAAGTAACTGTCAAACAAATAAAATGTTAGTGGATTAAGCTCTGTGATTCAAAAGGAAGGAAAAGTGGGACCTTAAAATCCATCTATTACTTACAATCATGCCTATGTTACTATGATTACTATTTCACGGTTCGCTACTTTGGCAAAATTTTAGGTTTGAAAACAGATATAGTAGTTTAATCGCGGCAGGTTGCTAGCCTATTGCCTAAAGCATACCTAAACCAATTTATTTAATCGTCTCTTTTGACATCCACAGAATAAATGGAGAGGTTTTATTCTAGGCCCGACAGCATAAATCAATTACAAATAAACGTAACGTAAGTTACAAAAACTATTCGAAAAATATTTCAACTCGGACTTTGCTGGTTCTAATTCACGCCCTTTTCAATTTATTTATATTTTCAAACTTGAAAACATTTCGCATGTCTACACCATTTCTAGCTCACCATAAGATTGAGGTAGCAATACAATTAAATATAAATTTTAAATCGTTCATGCAGTTATTCAACCAACCGTTCATAAATATCTTATCACAGACTGTAACGTGGTTGGCAATATTTAAGATTTACGTTCAGCTATTTTGAACGGTTCAAACTTAATTTATTAAAGATATATGCTAGCCCGTTAAGATAAATTAATTATTGTCATGATGACCTATTATTTAGACAGAAGAAAATTATTTCGAAGTATGAAAATCTGTTATTTAATACCATGAATCCTATTAAGTTATTATTGACGTTTTTATTACAATTTGAGTTAAGGTTGCTGCTTAGACTGTCACGACTCTGCAGTGCATTAGGGATGTTCGTAAATGCACAGATGGTTTCAGCCATACTTTGCAAAAGATTGGCACCTCGGGTGCAGAGGATTTGGTACAGTCCAAACAAAATAATAAGCACTTTTTTAGTATCAGTTAAGCATGCTGTAAATCAGTTATATTGTACCTTACATTAGTTCTAGTTGACAGTGTGTTACTAACCTCTATAGACATTTTTACGAAATAAATTAAATGTAGTTAAATTTATTATTGCATGATGTATGCAGATATCAGTTTTACAAATTCAAATCTTTGTCCACTGCACTAACTAGTTAAGATATTGTTATTTTTCTATAGAATTACGTAATGCAAAGTGTTTTAGTTAGGTATATTTCAGTTGTAAATCTTGAGGTTAGCACAAAACCACATGATAGGACTTACATTAATGAAAATCGAGAAAACAAAGGAAATACGCGTTCACGAGTAGAGAATGGGCAGTTAGACAGTCGCTCGTATATAAAACTTAATAACAAAAGTTGTTTAAAGTTAGTTTACGAGGCTCGTGCGACGATCACTTTAATTTGTTCAGAGAAAAACAGGCAAGTGAGAGTTGGACTCATGTCATGCGTCAAAGATTCAGTAGATAAGTTTTCGCTTGAAAAATATATGAAAATGATAAAAAATGTGATAAATATCGGAATATATTCCTTGTATATAGTACAATTACAGTCACACCCAATTTTGTAGAAACTATCAAATGTAAAATCAATATCTAAAATATCGAGTCTTTAAATTTAACATACATCACGTATTATAAATACATACATACAATCACGCCTGTATTCCCAAACGGGGTAGGCAGAGCACACAAAACGCTACATAGACAAAACGATGACTATCTCAAGTTTTGTAGCCACTTCTAGCATAATATTTTTTAGGTTTTGAGGTGGCAAGTACAATAATGACAGATTCTGTCGCCTAACATATACCTTAATCTATTTTCTTAGTCGCCTTTTACGACATCCACGGAAGAAAATGGAGAGGTGTTATTCTATTCTGACACCACACAGAATGAATGAATAGAATAATTAATAAATCATGTATTATAGTAATTTTAAAAAGGAAAATATACCTAGCAATTTTTAGCGGATTTATTTACCAGCAACTATAATTAATTTGAGAAACTGTCAAAGAAAGAAAATAGTTTAATTAAATAATAATCACCTAAGCGAGTTTAAGCTGCGACATCACATTTTTGCCACCTAACTACTATAGACAAATTGAAATGGTGAATTACGTCGTATGTTCTCCCCAAGACGCGTTGACTAGTGAATATTAACTTAAAGTAATATATAGCAATTAATTATTTTATTTTCGCCCCTTGACCGCCGTAGAAACGGCCCGTGACGCGGTCCGAAGTGATGCGGTGCTATAACTTATGCTAAGCGCTTACGTGTATTATTAATTGTAGTTGTTCACGAGTCCGTATAAAAACCAACACTTAATTTTGCCTGCTTCAGTCCACTTTCATCACTCGACACAATATTGTACGTATTTCTTTCATCGATATTAAATCCGAGTCGCATCGGGCGAGGACTCACGCGTTCAAATTATCCTAATATTTTTAGTCGTGTAATTTTCTTGCATTTATTTGCATGTTAATTTTAATATTAATATTGAGATAATCTGAATATCTTCGACAATTATATGACTTTTACGCTAGTACCACTCATGAATATTTGGCGAGTATCAACTGAACAAACATAGCGCTGTAATTTTGAGTGTTTATTATTACTTATAATTAGTTGGTTTAGTAGGATCCTGCTTAACACACTCAACGTAACATCAGTTTAATAAAAAAATATACAAATCATTTTAAGAAAAAAAAAACAACTTTTTCCAGCAAGCCCAATCTGTATAATTTTTCAAAGAATAAACAATACGTCATCAGCATATTCGTATCGTTCACTTTTCTTTCACAGTAAGGACTACACCAATTTCACTTTCATTGCGTTTCTCCATTACATGGCACAGAAGCCTCCCCCCGAGTCTAGAGGGCTCGGAACTAGCCAGTGACAAGTGATAGTGCAATTTGGTGTATATTTTTCTATCTGGTTGTTCCAGAGATGCCGGCGCCTCCACTAGTACCATACTCGAAGAAGCTTTACGCAAGATGACTGCCAAGGAAAACAAGGAAAAGGTTAGTGAAAGTGACAGTTACATTGGTGAAATCGATACAGATTACGATAAGTATTAAACTTGACTTTCAATTAAGATAAATGCACCAATGCTCGGCACTGACCCAATATACGGCACTTGCAACCTTATGTCACAGTAAGACAGGTGACAGATGGGTATCGTCTACTGGGCGTTGAGACGTCGAGCATTGGTACATTTATGTATTTCTAAGTAAGGTAGTACACCTCACGGGTGTCGGGTTTAGATTGAAAAAGAAGCATCTTGTTATCCTGCTTATTAATTTTTAGCATTTTTTCTCTTAGGTGCCTAAAGCATACCATAACCTATATCCTTAGTCGTCTCTTACGATAATAATATCCACGGAAGAAATGGAGAAGTGTTATTCTAAACCTGACACCACACGGGAACACGGGACTTCTTTTTTATACATACAGACATACATATTCTCACGCCTGTATTCCCAAGAGAGGTAGACAGAGCACATGAATTCAAAAATCCAGTGCCACGCTTAGTAAATTCAAGGTAATCAAATGGTCAAACGTGATATTCTTCTTTTTTATATACGTCATAAAAATTCTCCAGCAGGCTGGCGAGGAGCCCAGCGAGGGCTACAGCCTGGACGGCATCCTGTGCGAGCTGGGCAGCTTCGGCAAGTACCAGCTGCTGCTGCTGCTGCTGCTGGCCTTCCGGGACTCCTTCCTGGCCATGTGCAACTTCAACTACGTCTTCGTCGCGCCTGAGGTTCCCTTCAGGTATGACTTTAGTTTCGAGTTGGTTCAGATTTTGAGAAGAATCCATTTTTTCCAAAGTTTTTGAGTGTTTGTGTGCTTGTTACCTCTTCACGCTCAAACGGCGCGGCCAATTTAGATAAAATTTGGTGTCCAGGAAGCTTACATCAAAATTTAATACATAAGCTACTTTTAACCGTAGAATAATCCATTAATTAAAAAAAAGCCAGAAAGAGTATGTGAACTTTCTAATAAGAAACCGCTCGTCTTTGGAAAATGGGTTGCGTCTAAAATGTTCTCTTTACGTAGTTCTGCTTCCTTAATCTAGACAAAGTCAAGTATATTAAATCCCATTCGCAAATAGCTCGTCGCAACATCTAAAATGACATTTTGCTCAAAACATAATTTCCGATAAACTTAGAGAGTCACAGTTTGACCACACAATCGGCTTAGAGAAGGATAAACCAAACCACCAACTGCAGGATACAGGTACACGATAGGTAGATGAGTAATCGACAGAAAGCACGTGTTCAGACATATGGTCAATTCGTTAAACTGTTGACAACCTAGGGTAAGTAGTTTCATACTTCGTTTTACCGAATTGTTTAACTGTCAAATCTTTAGTCAGGGCCATCAATTTAAAGTGTTCTTTAAAGGAACTATGTCGCAATGGCATATGGTTTTCCTGGTACAGTTTTTCACGGTATCGTAAGATTTATGGGCAGCCTTGAAATTGGACATATTGAACTTGACATTGGGAGAGCAGTGACCCGGCAGGTGCACGCATTATAGGAGCAATCAATCAAGCCCACCAGCTCTACAGACACTGGGAATTTTGCCTAGCAACTACAGATGTGGGCAGGTTAGATGGATCCAGTGATTAAATAAGGCTAGATTTTCACATCACAAGATTCTTCATTAGTTTCATCCACTATCATCCAGTCGGTTAATTTGTGTCTTTGACTTCCTCACCGTCAGAAAACGAATGAAATGACTCGTTCTGTTTGTCACGCCACAATTCATGATTGTGGAAAACCGATTTTCTGGTTAAAATACACGATTAAGCAAAAACTTAAAAGGGAATATTATATTTGAATACACCCATACACTAGCTAGCTAGATAGTGGATTGTAGGAAGAGTTGTTAATCTGAAGATCTACCCATTACTGAATGCTTTTTTTATGATAGTTACTTCCTTGTTACCCAGCGGCAGAATGTATCTATCTAGACGATCTTACACTGACTCGTAAGACTTGTAAAATACTCTAGCTGTTCCAATACTGTCAATAGTATAGTTAGTTAGTAAAGTTTCTGTCATTTCCTATATTCCCCGAGTATGCCAGCAACAAGCGTCTACGACCGATAGTGAAAATACACTCATGGACAACGGAAAATGGTCAGATTCCATATAATTTTGTAAGAAAATCGATCCGTTTTCATTTTCCATGACTGTATAACAAATTACAGTCTTATTTACTACTGCACGAGGTGCGGTGTAATCAGTTTTAGATCGTTTGCTTTGTGTCATTGTTCGCGTTATGTAACGAACAATAAATAATTATTGAGTGCTTGTCAGATTAATTGATTAAGTAATGACAAACGTGTTGAGAGTGAATCTGGTAGTATTTTAGTTTTAATTTATTGGATACACTGTAGTTTACATAATAGTCTGGACATCTTTTAGATGGATTATGTACACGAGGCGAAAGAGTAACTGAAATCCGTCTAATTGTAAGCGTAACTTCGGTCCACTGACTGATAAGCAAACTCAGTTTACAAGATTTGGATGTCCATCATTTGACAAAAGAAGGCCATTTACTAAAATCCTGTTTTTATTATTTGTTATTAGTTTTTATTATAATTATGTTTTTGTTATTTTCACTAAGTTATTATGGTTGAATGTATCTGAACAAAATCTTTGCCAAATTAAGGTTAATTCAATTAATACCCCCGTGTGGTGTCGGTTTTAGAATAATCTTACACAGATGTTTTAAGATGCGACTCAGGAAATGCGTTTAGATATTATATTAACCTGTCACAACCGCTGCTTTTTAATCTAAGTAAAATTTTGCTAAAAGTGTTTACAAAACGTGACAACCACAGTTTTGTTTATTAACGTCTCGTCTCTGGCATTTAAGAATACAAGCGTGATACATTTCAGATGCGTGGTCCCAGAATGCGACGCCATAGACTCGAGTTTCAACGCGTCCTGGACTCAATACGCGTTGACGAACTCTTCGAACACGTGCTACAGGATGGCGCCCTACTCGGGGCCGCTGTTCAACGCGTCGAGTCTTGGCAACCAAACGGCTGCGGTCGGCACCTGCAGCCCGGAGCGGTTTGAAATCGACAAGTCCGTGGCTTGCAGTCAAGTCGTCTATGCGAATAATAATAGTGTTGTTGCTGAGGTGAGTGATGCTGATGTTGACTAGTCCATTTCATTTCGTCCTTGGCAACCGACTCGACTTAGTTAGGCCAAATTAGACTGTGTTTATGGCGTGGATGAACCCACAGATAGTGTAGCCTAAGACACTTGTCCCACCTAGTGCTAGTGTGGAAAAGATTCCAATAGAAAGATCTCTCTCTGGGCATATGTAACTTGTATTTACGCAACCGACCTTCGACACTTTGTTGACGCGATGTAGGATACTATTTGATAGTTAGGTATACCACGGATTTTTGTAGTAGAAGTTCGACTGTTAAAAATAAAAGGTTTGCAAAACAATTTACTGCAATCAAAATACTTTTTTTACCTTCCATTACTTTGCAATGATAAATTGTATAGTTGAACTCGAGTATTTACCATGTGTACGCAGTTACACACGTTTCCAGCACGGGCCATTGATGACTTGTTGTGCGGCCCATCATCATTCTACAATTACGAGTCAGTACACTTAACGGCACAGAATCACTATTAACAGCACTTACTACCTTTGTGTGTTAGTGTATAATCTGAAAAGTAGTTGCAAGCTAGTAATAGGCATATTTATTAAACTGCGATTTATTCGTATTCTTACTTTTGATCTAGGTATAGCGTTATGAAAGACAACATTTTTTTTTGAATTATGGTGTTGTAACCAAGTGATCTTTTTTTATTAACTACAGGACTAAAATAAAACATTATGACAATTTCTTATGTTTGTGTCCTTGTTCATATGTTACACTCTAAACTACGAAAGGGTAACGTTCCGAAGCGGCGGCGATGCGTGAGCATTTATTTTGTTGACATAATTAGGCCGCTGCGCGCGCGCCGTAACGGTCATTGTCAGGGCCGGCGCGGCGGCCGCTGTTCCCACGATACAATGAATGGACGACAATACTTGAGTATACGGATAACGGAGTAAATTTGGCAAGCAACGAGGAAATCTCTATGAAAAGTACTCGTTCTAAAAAGTTACATGCTTATACAACGTTCACGGGTAGTATGTCGATAGGCAGAAATGTAGGCCCTCATAAGATAGCACTACGGCTGCGGCTATGGACGGGAGTTGAAATTTCACCAAAAGTGGCGCTCTGTCTTCTAGATATTTCTCATAGTGTTTGTAGGAAGCAGGGTGTAAATCAAATAGCCAATGCCACCACGAACACTCGCTTTTGCAGTTATTGCACACAATGATTTGTCTCTAGCACGCGTATATTATTGTCACGAAGTACTTACGTGTTGTGGCACTACATCTGTAGCCAATTCCACGTTTCCATTAGTGCTGCAGCAAAAGCCTCAGTCCTAGCTTGACACGACGTCCGTTTCTAAACAGTTACGTCTGGAATCTTTCCAGCCGCAACAAAGACGTTCAAAATGTATGGAGACATGTTTCGTTTCTTTTACGGATATTTCTTTGTTTAAACACTATGGGACAAATTCATAATGCTAAGGCTGTACAGCGAGTTGAGTTCAAAAGAAGAAGAATGAATGTTTTTCTAAAGATACAGATAATATCAAACATACCAGTACTCAAGATAACACCCATTGTGCCTTACTTAATGACACAAAGTTGTAATTTATGGGCATGACGGCACAGGAAATAAAAGACAAACATCATGATGGAGCGCATAAAGTATTCACTAGCATTGCGACAAATTGTCAAAGTGGCAATAGCTAATTTCCGGAATACGAAGCAAATTGTGAAAACTGATTTTCCTGTAGAATTGCCAAAGCGTGACCTAATTTGGTTTCAATTGCTTGGTTTCAATTGCATACAGTATTCGCTAATACGTAGTATAGTAACCAATAATAAAGCGCGTTTTATCACTTTTCACGTGTTTTTCATAAACCATTTCTAAAGCGTTGTTAATTGTTGATTTAGTGACGTCGTGTAAATAAAGATTTGCCGCGCGCGGAATTAAAGTACTTCGACTAAGGTTGATAATACATGGTAAATCGATGCGCAAACTTACCCCCACTACTTAAAATTTTGCCAAGTTAGATTTCGGGGATGTACTATAGTAGGATTTAGATATGATGTAGGTAAGTAACATAGCAGTAACGGAGATAGGTGCACATATTTCATTTCAGAGAGAAAATTGTATTTATACAAGTAGACGGAAGCGAGGTATATTCTAGGTTTTTTGATTGAATCTACCAGCGTTTCGTAAATACCATGATGGCCAAGAATAATGTTACTGCAAAAAACGTCAGAAATTTGAGACAGAAGCTATTAGTTAAATGATTCTTCAAGCCGATGCTAGGGTATCGAAATCCAAACAGTTAGAAGTATTTGTATAAATGACTTGAGAACCTTTGTACGATGAGCGAGATATACGAGTAGCAGAGTGATGACATAACTCACGATCGTTAATTCTAGAGCGCTAGGTATCATATCGCAAAATTAGACCCTTTCTGACCATAAGTAAAATTAAATGTTTTGGAAGAACAGTGAAACATGTTTCGTGTAACGTAGGCGACCAAGATTTAATAGCTTTTGAATTATCTTAAGTTGTGGTGGTCCTATATAATTGTACATCGTCTGGTTCAGTGAAACAATAAATTTCGGTGATGACACCTGATACTGCCTGTTTCAGTTCGACCTGGGCTGCGAGCCGTGGAAGCGCACCATGATTGGCACCGTCCATAACCTCGGGCTCATCATCTCTTTCGTCCTCTCCGGCTTCATCTCAGACAGGTAAATCAGGTTCATGTTCTTGTTTACAAGGAAGTGTGTTAGGGCAAGTCAACTGTAGGCTTAGCATAGCAACACGACCGTGTGACCTGACGCGGGGGATATGTCACTGGCCAATTTCTGACGTCTCTAGTTAAAAGATGTAAAGTCTGTGCTTAGCCGGGTGATCAGTGATGTAGAGAGGCCAAATTAATGGTACCTTGAAACGAATGCGAAATGAATCCTAATCACGATCACGAATCTTCTAATCACGATGAATCGCAATTTTGAGTAGTATTTGATTTGAGTGGTCACATTGGCCATCGCACCCAAAATCAACATGCATAATCATCATTAGTGTCTGACTTGGTTTAATGAATGCTTTCAGATACGGCCGCAAAGTGGTCATCGTGGGCACCCCCCTCCTCGTGGGAGTGGTGGGGCTGATCAAGTCCTTCTCCATGTCGTATTATATGCTCTTGGTACTTGAGTTCATTGAGACTGCCTTCGGGTACGGGAACGCTTCTATGGTGCTATGTAAGTACCAAAATTTCAACTTCAACTTTTGTTTAAGGCAACACAAGTTTTAGGTTAGCGACTGTTACTGCCAATGACTCCTGACAGTATTATGTAAAATCCCTACTAATATTGTAAATGCGAAAGTAACTCTGTCTGTCTATCTGTTACGCTTTTTCGCTTAAACCTCTCGACCGATTTAGATGAAATTTGGCACAGACAATCTTTAGACCCTGAGAAAGGAACATACGCTACCTTTTATTGCGAAAAAAAAGGTAATGACCAAAAGAAATATTCCACGCGGACGAAGTCACGGGCACAGGTAGTTGAATATATTTTTTAATGGAGATCGGTAAAGAGCGTGCCGATTTAAAGTAAAATAATATGTGTGTAGGTGGGCGTGAAATTAATTGATACAACGCCGGATATTTTATAGCATGCTGCTCTCCTGAAGAAAATATTATATTTTAGTCGTAGTGGGCATAATTATAAAATATTATTATTTTAGGAGTTACAATCGTCATAAATCTAGCCAGTTAAATTTAACGAAAAACCACTATTTATGCTCCAAATCGATTATAATATTTAGGCCCGCGTAAAAACTTAAAGCTAAGCCCTCTTATACCATTTATTAAAATGATACACATTTGAAATCGTAAGACTCAAATGAATTGATTAGCAAAACGAAGGAATGTTTGATTGATTGCCATCCTGTATTTTTGTTTATGTCAGTTAGTGTATAGCTCCGACCCGGCCCGACCGGATATTAGTCGAAATTGCGTCACCCGGTTTGTGATAACCGATTAATTATTGTGACACCAATATTGTTCGTGAAAAATTGTTTATCGGTGGACTGATTTCGTTTAGCTAAGACCTTTGTCCTATTCAAAAATAGTAAGCAGTGATGTCATATCTTTATTGAACACCGGGAACGAGAGCTATAATTCTATAATACAGTACCATTATGAGTTTACTGAGAACTTACTCACTAGAGCCGGCAAAAAAGATGGAGAACTTTACCTCCACAAGGAACTGCTAGTGGCGATGTTAACATTCTCCATACAAATAGTTGAAGCCGTCGATAGCGGGTATGGCACCATCAACCCTTAGTAATGATGCCGATTTAGATTCTTCACAAACCGCAGGCTTGAAATGCATCAATAGTTCGCAGCTTTTTCTCGAAGAGCAAACAACAGCAGCTTTTCAGTTTTACTTCACTCGACAAAGTCGCACCGTAGTTTAGGTTGGAATTCATCAACTTCTTATCTAGTTAACTGAAATAAAATTGATACCCACACGTCTTTAAATCGAAATTAGCTCGACATGTTTTGGGTTAATTTGGGAGCCATCATCACCCGCCATCGCTCCTTGCACGCAACAGCTTGACGCTACTGACATCGGTTGATAAATACTCACTTTTTCGCCATCACATTCACTATTATTCTCAAATATCGGACAGCACACAACACTATTTTCCGTTTCATGTAACATTAGACATTCAACAGTCAAAATTACTCGCACATTTTTAAGTAAACCCAAGCCACCATACCGGAAATGGTGAAACCATTTGTATTGAGAACAATATAAAAAAAAAGTAGGTAATGAGGGTGCCTGTCCACTAGATCGGAGCAACGCAGCGGAGCGATGAGCGAGATAAAAATCCACCTATAAAATTGCATCCACTGAAGAGAAGCGGAGATTTTATGCAATCCTTTTGGTGGATCTCACCGCTCCGCTGCTTTGCTCAGCTCCGATTCCTTAAAAAAAAAACATATTATTTTGTCCATTAAGATTCAATAAATCTTCCATGTTTAATTACTGTAATTCTAAGTCAGTGTATCTATTTTATTTCACTATGAGTCTGACGGTAGTTTTATATTAAACCTCATGTTCCAGCATTGGAGACTGTCAGCCAAAACGGTCGCGTGGCCTTCTCCTGTCTGGGGGACATCCTCTCAACCATCGGCGCGGCCTGCTTCGGCCTCATAGCCTGGAAGGTGCCCTACTGGCGGAACCTCCTCCGGGCGATCTACGCACCGTTGCTGATAGCAGTCTTTTACATCTTCCTGGTGGATGAAGGAGTGCGATGGCTGCTGGCTCACAACAAGAAAGACGAAGCTATCAGAGTGTTGAATAAAGTGGCCAAGGTCAATAATGTGACGCTGTCCAATAAAGCGAAGGAAATGATGACGACCATAGCGCTGGAGCAGAGTAAAACAGGGGAGGTGAGGATCCGTTCCTATTAGTCAAAGTATTTAGAGGTTTGTGAATAATTTGCTGTACCACAAAATAGTAGGTCCATTCCTGAATATGTTTAGGAGTAAGAATGCTCTCTTTCTACCGTTACTTGCTTGGTTCCTGCCGTGGACCTTTAACGAGGTCGCGCCGGCGGAGAGTTCTTAAACTGCTTGGTGGAGCCTGGCTGTACTAATGAAATACTTAAATAGGCTTAAATAGGTTTGGGTAGCTTTTTCTGGATTTGTATACCAATTTTAGAGAAAATAGGTACGTCACGCCTGTATTCCTAGAGCTGTATTTATTCATGACTATTTCAAAAAGTTGTTGAAAGAGGTAAACGGCAACATGTTGCTGGCACATCGCCTAAAACTTTGAGCCTGAAACATACTTAAATCTATTTCTAAGTTGTATCTTGCGAAATCCACGGAAGCAATGGAGAACTTTTAATCTAAGTAAGTGACAATACCGGCTTCTTTCTCGACGAATTTTTCTCTCATATTGTCCAGTGATATTTAAGGGCCGGCGCTGACTGCCGGCATGGCACGGCGTGGCAAAGGATTTTGTTACTGATCTGAGAAAGGCCGCGGCATGCCACAGCGTGCCGAAGCATTTCACGGGTTACATTTTTGGATGCTGCGGCACGATTTGCCGTGCCGTCCTCTGCCATGCCGGCAGTGAGCGCCGGCCCTAAGAGGGGTAGGCAGAGCACATAAATTCAAAAATCCAGTGCCACATTTAGCCATTTCAGGGTAACCAGATGGTTAAACGTGGTATTGCAATGACAGGTTGCTAGCCCATCGCCCACAAAACACGAACCTTTTCCCAGAGTCGACTTCTTACGAGACGAAAGGGGGAGGTGCTATTCTAACCCGGCACCACACGGTCCGTTTCCAAGGAAACAGCTTTTTTATCAAATTAATTTGTAATGTTATTTCAGAATGAAAAGACCGACACTCCTCGCCTGAACACGCAGCACCTGATGTCCGTGCTGCGCTCGCGCAAGATGCTGCTGCGCATGGCGCTGATGGCCGCCTGCCACTGCAGCTGCACCTTCGTGTATACCAGGTTGGTACCCTCCTTTTAACGAAAGGTCTCAAAATCTCTAAATAATATTATAAAGCTGAATAGTTTGTTTGTTTGAACGCGCTAATCTCAGGAACTACTGCTTCGAATTGAAAAAATCTTTTTGTGTTGGATAGACCATTTATCGAGGAAGGCTTTAGGCTATATAACGTCACGCTTTGACTAATAGAAGCGAAGAAACAATGGAAAATGTGGAAAAAACGAGGAAAATTAGTCACTATTCCACGCGGACGGAGTCGCGGGCACAGCTAATCTCTCGTATAAAGATGCTACCGTATTCGCACTATTATTACGAGTGTAAAGATAAACGTCCGAGTCCTCGATAAGTTACCAGAGAACCTTGCACACATACATACATACATACATCACATCTGTATTCCAAAATGGGTAGAAAGAGCACACGAAACGCTACAGAGACAAAAGCATGGTTATTTCACGTTCCGTCGCCACTTCTAGCAATTTTTTTTAAGTTTTGACTTGGCAGGTTGGCAGGCAGGTGACAGGTTGCTAGCATGTGGCTAGATGTCGTAAGAAGCGACTATGGAAATTGTAGTAAAAAATTTAGTTGTTGTTGGCAAAAAGTATAATGATGGAATGAATGTACATTGTTGACAAGCAAGTTTTCACAAATAAAAATAGAACGAATACAAATTTTGATTACAGAGTAAAAACCTTATAAAATAGCCAGTACATAATATCAAATCTTATAGTACTACCTATTTCAACAGAAATAGTTTTAGATATGCATTAGGCGACAGGCTAGCAACCTGTTACTATTATATCTCTTTCATCTGTTTATTAAACCTATAATTGTGCTGAGAGTGGCCAAAGAGCGTCAAAAGACGGCTTGTCTATGTAACGTTTTGCGTGCCTTTCCAATTTGGGAATACAGGCATGATGATGTGCTGAATTTGTGCATGTATCCTGCGAGCCCACTTAATATTTTAGCCCCTGCGCAGACGATAGACTATCCGCGACGGTCTTTTTAGTCTGCGAAAATAGAACCTATAAAATTATATGCAGTAACGCACACGACGCGCAGAAAGTCCGGCGCACAATGCATACAATCCACGCAGACGCGATCGGACAAAAAGTTTGTCGTCTACGCTGCCCCTGAAGGGGTTTCTCCATATGGTGTGTGAGGTCCTTGTGACCTTTAATTTTCCCACGCTTTATTTTCTCCCCAGTGCCATAATCTACTCCACGAACCTCATCGGCAACAAGTACCTGAACTTCTCGGCGCTGCAGCTGGTGGCGGTGCCCACGCGCGTCATCACGGCCGTCACGCTCAACCGCTTCGGCCGCAAGGCGCCCATCTGCTGCGCCTACTGCCTCTGCGGCATCTGCTTCGTCGCCTCTGCGTTCATGCCCAGCTGTAAGCTTAGATTAGATTCTTTTATTTGGGAAATACCTACATTTTATCCAGTCTACATGACAGACGATGATGCGTATGTTCTAAATATGAAAAAAAATGAACATAATATAAAGGGTCTAGCCCCCATTGTAACAAACGCGATTTTTGCGATAGGCATTTGTTCAATGGTACGGAACTCTTTGTGCTCGATTCTAACTCGTACTTGGCTGGTTTTTTCTATTGATTTCAATCATACAATTGTATTACTTTTGTACTTAGTAGCCGCAGCTACCACTTGTCCCTTTTATCCATACATACATACATACATATACTCACGCCTGTATTCCCAAGAGGGGTAGGCAGAGCACGTGAATTCGAAAATCCAGTGCCACGTTTAGCAATTTCAGCAGGGTAACCAGATGGTCAAACGTGATATTGCAGTGACAGGTTGCTAGCCCATCGCCCACAATACACTAACCCTTTCCCAGAGTCGACTCTTACGACACCCACGGGAAGAAAGGGGGTAGTGCTATTCTAACCCGGCACCACACTATTTCTTGCTGGCTTAGCACGGTAAGGCGCGAATCGAGCCGCGTGAGAGAGTCTACTCACAACACTGCCTAACTAAGTAGAAT
Organism: Adoxophyes honmai; assembly: GCA_005406045.1. Taxonomy (NCBI): domain Eukaryota; kingdom Metazoa; phylum Arthropoda; class Insecta; order Lepidoptera; family Tortricidae; genus Adoxophyes; species Adoxophyes honmai. The sequence goes on from BHDV01004867.1 coordinate 236,015, forward strand.
TAGAGAATGCTAGGTAGTCAATCCCTCGTATGAGTCGACTCGCGTATATTGCTTTGCTAACTGCTAACGTGCCGTATACTTTTCTTTTCACTATGTCCAATAAATATCTGACCAGTGGGATCAGTGATTCAGTGAGGAGATTTTCTAACGTCTCTACCCATTTACCTACAGGTTTCAACTATAAATAATTAGCTCTATTCGTACGACCATTACTATCGTCATTTATACTATTGTCAAATCACTATCTCGATACATAGCGGGGAGGCGTACTTCATGCATTTTGATCTTGATCGATCGATCGCTGATCGATTAACCCGCCTATATTCCATTCTACTATTTCGTTCTACTGTGGGTCGATGCCGATCAATTGGTCTGGTAACACCCTTATTGGCCATAAACACTCAACTTTCGTCCAAAGAAGAGATACAAAGTAGCATTTATGTATGACCCAGAATTTTCTGCACCAATAAGCTCATTGTAATTTTGTTTCCCAGCTCTGTGGTGGGGCTCGGTGGTACTCTACCTCCTGGGCAAGATGTGCAGCAGCTACGGCTTGTTCTCGCTGCACGTGGTGGGCCTGGAGGTGTTCCCCACCACCACGCGCAACTCGCTCAGCAACGCCGCCATCACCATCGGCCGCATCGGCGGGGCGCTGGCGCCGCAGGTGCCGCTGCTGGTGAGTTGTGAGACCAATAGACTCAGGTTGCTTTTCCACTAGAAATTTGCTGTGCAGTTTTGCTGCGAAGATGTATTCAGCTGCGACACAAAATCCGATCCACCAGTGCTATGGTATGTGCACCAATGAATATGATTGGTAGATATCAAACGCATCCGTAGCATCGTAGCATAGCACTGTTTAGTGCCGCTGTAAGTAAAGCTGCCGGGGTCTTAACCCTAAACTTGGCAAAAATTAAAACTGCGTAAGAGCGTGCAAACACAATTCTGCGATTTTGATGTTTTTCAAATGCTTTACAAAGCTATAAATCCTTAAGTTTTTGAAAAAAACTACTGTAACATATAAATAAACTCTTTTTCTTGGGATTAACGGTAAATATTATTTTATTAGCAACACAGATTTCTTTTACTTAACCAATTTGTTGAAGGGTTTTTACAAAAATACGCGTTAGAGCTGTCTTTCACTTAAAAATTTCCATTAAAATTTACCACAAACGATATAAACTTGTTATTATCTGATAGACAATATAGTCTATTAGGGAATAACGTTGTTACATGAATCAAATTATTGGTTTTTATTATTCAAATATCATTTTACATAATTTCAAAATAGAACCATTACTTTATTTTTTTCCTCGTTGATTTTAATGTAATTACAAATGAAACAATTTTATTGTAAATTTACAGAATATGTTTAGTATAACCATATTTTTTTCATGGCTAAATAAGAGTTAATTTATTTTCACGATTTTTTAAACATTGGTCCAAAACCACTAACGTCAGGTGGGGGAAGAGAAACGCAGGGGTAGGAGGGCACTACAGACCATACTCACTCATAACTCAACGAGTTATGGTCTGTGGTGCCTCTTACCCCTGCCCTGCCCCTGAGTTTCTCTTCCCCCACCTGATCTTATATTACGTTCGTAAATAATGTTTATGCCCTCTAATGTAGAACAAACTCTTTTCACAGGAAAAGTATATGGCAGGTCTCCCAATCGCAGTGTTTGGGCTGGTGGCTTTCGTGCCAGCGGGCCTGGCGCTGCTGCTGCCCGACACAAGCCGCGCGGCGCTGCCCGAGGACCTGTGCCAAGCTGAGCGGCTCGACCAGCCTGAACCAGAGAAAGTTTGAGGAACGCCTAAAACCGGTAGACCTTGCTAAGAGGTTAGCTCCAGCACGGGATAGGTATGTCACTTTCTGACGTCTGTAGTTAGACGGTGACAGGTATAGTCTACAGGTTATAGCAGTAACGACAGTGCTAGAAGAAAACGAAAGATGCTTCGAAGAGCATTTCTGGAACTGAAATATTGGAGAAGCAGAAGAAAAAACTGGGAACAGTTTTTGGTTTTCAAGGCAAGGGCTGAGTAGGTACGCCTGACTTCAGATTTGAAGCATTTGAGTTGGAATTATTTGGAAACACTGTAACTTCCTTAGTGTTACCATATTGTTCACTGCTAAATTGGAGTGGTCGGATTCTATACCAGGCTTTAACTTGAAGATTGCCTCAGGATGTCTTTAGAAAAAGAGGCATGGAATGTGAGTACTTCATGCTGTATATCATGGACAAAAACCTTAGCAAGAGTTTACCGGTAAGAACATTGCGTTGCGGTTGAGGTGCTCAAAGAATTTGTTAAAAGTTGACAAGCAGTGCAAATCGAATCTCAATTACAACGTTCGTGATATAGTGTGGTAATTTAAGAAGTTCAATAATATGTACATTGTGCATGAATTATTTGGCTAGAGAATTTGTGTAGGCTGTGCCAGCGCATCTGTGATCCGTGAATTGATAAACTATGTTTAGTGATCTAGTGGACAAGTTTGATTATGTTAAATTATCTGTAACACATTGTCTGTGTTTAGCCATATTTTAGTGATGCCATTGATATTATTATATTTTTGACATTTATTTTTGTCTAGGTTAAGATTGCGCCAATAGGGCAGTCATTGAAGCGAAAAATATGGTCTTACCTCCGATTTTTTTTACTGTGAACCGAATTGCATATAATTTTGGAATTAGGCTCATCTTACCCTTAACTTCAAAAGTGAAAATGATCTGAACTCCGCCTATTATTTTTAAGGGGTGTAAACAACCCCTTAATGGAAAAATTGACATTGAGCCATTTTATGGCTAGAAAACATGTCTAATAGTAAGTGGTGAAATTGTAAAGTATTTTCTAACATAATTACTTCATATAAAAATCATTTTCAACCCCTTGAAAATCTTACAACCCTTGCAAACAACCCCTAAATTGAAAAAATCACAAAAAATACTTTGGTAT
>BHDV01004867.1:246528-257333 GCA_005406045.1 Adoxophyes honmai
GATGCAAAAAATGTGTTTTATTTCCATCTAATTTTTTAAATCCTATTAATGTTAAATGGAAATCATACATAGATTAGGGAAAAATTGCATTTTGTACAATAATAAAATAGATGTATTTTTTGAAGCCACATTCTATTAACAGGTGGAACCCGGACAGTCCACCGAAGTGGGCTTTCAGTTACATTTGTGGTGATAAACAAAACAAATAATTACTTTTATAGAAAATATGATATAGTATAGTCTAGTACGTTTCCTGTACTTTATAGTTATGATGTAAATTAAATGCAATTATTTAAAATGTCTTATATATTACAAATGGACATGTTTTTTTAGGGTTATGACAATGACCCAGTTTTTAGAATTCCCTATGCTCTGGAGAGCCCCTTTTCCCTCGTGCTGCTTCGAGCCGGGGGATACGTAAGGCGCATTTTCCACGTGTAGAAAAACATCGTAACAGGTAATAGGTAATGGTAACTATGTACAGAAAGTCCACTCCGGAACATTTTCAGGTTCTAACATATTGCTGTCTCTTTTTACCGTTACCTCCTTGCCGTAGACCTACCTGAGCGTACCTAAAGTGCGGAGTGAATCTCCTCTGATGACAGTTACGGGTCACTGGTGGTGAGTTATGAACTGACAAGAGCTTTGTTTAACAGTGCACGTATTCCAGCTGATGGTGATGATGATGATGCCAATCAAAATAAAGACGGACAAAGAAAGTGCATTGTTACAAATGACTTTGATAATACTCGTAAATTAACCGATTACTGCAAAAGTTATGAGCACTTAAATAGGTGTGTATGTACAGAGATAAGAGCTAAACAAATACTATCAAATACCTATAGCGTGATGATTGATATTGTTTGTGATCAATTGAAGTTCATAATCGGGTTTTTTTTTCTATTTCAAACTGGACTGACAGCTATCTTTAAGGATCAAAAATGAACCGGATGACATTTCCTAATCCTATATTTGATGCACTGTACAAAACCGTTCTTAGAAATCACAATTTGGGGTTAGAAAACAAACAAGCAAGTCAATAATTTTTAGCATTTCTTTACTTATTACATTACATTTTAAGCGTTTATACTAAATTGTAGTTAGTGTTATGTTTGTGTTGATTATAAGAGTTCAATGAGTACTTAAGTAAGGCGGGTGTCCACAAATTGTTGAGCGTAAAAATATTACCTTACTCTTAAACTAGGTGTTAAGAGTTCGCTCACTTACCTATCGAGTTTGGATTCACCTCAACATAATTCTGAACGCAACAGAAGTGTACACTTCTGCTGGTCAGAATGATTTACCACTCCTGGCTTTCTATGTGTAGTTTCATGTTGTACAGTTGAGTAAGACGCAATGAAAATGGTGTTAGTAATATTCACACTTATCATTACAATAATTTAAAACGTAGTAGACTTAAACAGCGTATTTTAGTCTTGGTTATAACATCCCTACTTCTAATAAGAAAATTTGTGTACTAAAGCGGCATTATGAGAAACCACTCATCAGTAAGTTTTGACTTAATTCGTGTTCTTAATAATCCAACTTAATAGCACAATTTTCCCTACTAATGCTTATCTACAGTAAGAGAGCATATCAGAGGATCAGCTGATGGTCTTCTGGGGTTTCTTCCAGCCTATGGCCTCGGCTTCTGCCAGTGTGTCGGGCATCTTGGTGCCGAGTGTCTCGGGCTGCGTCAGCACCAGCAGCCCCGCCAGCACGCCCATGCCCCCGAACATCGCCGACGGGATACCCTCCCAGTATTCCGCCTGAAAGGATGATTACGTTTAGATTGGTGACATACAATTTTAAGGAGTACCTATGGAACTCGAGGGGCATGCACGAGTTTACCAGATTTAGATTTTGAGGTATCTACATTCAATTAATTCACGTGTCGATAGGACAATCACTAATAATCATTATCAGACAAAATAAGATTGCTAAGGGAAATTGTTATTTACATCGAACACATTTCTTCACCGGTAGAATTACCGGTAGATATGGTTTAAAAAGTAAACAAATTGTGACTTGACTTTCATTGACTAACAGGACAATTAACGAATAGAGCAGTGCTCTCAGTGTAAGTAATTAGTTCCTACGAAATTCTGCAAATGGCAGAATGGCAGCCTCAAAGTTCTATGCGAACAGTAAACAATCATTCCACTCAAATTAAAGTTAATTGGGTGACTCACAATTTTACATCCTTTTAGGTTGAGGTATGTCGCTGATTATTCAAATTAGATAAAATTTAATAAGCGACAAAAATTCAATCGATTTTGGTTCTCATAATACTGGACGCGAGAAATGATTATTTTATACTGTTAAAATACTCACTTGAGCCTGATCAGAGTACTTAGATACCAGGGAATGAGTACACCAATTTGATACGTCAATCGGAGCTACATTTTTTGGAGAAACCTTAGCAACTTATTCACTGTGAGTCGACATCAAATGGTCCCTTACCAGCGCGGGAGTCAGCGGCGCGGTGATGGAGCCGATCCTGCCAATCATGGAGGAGAAGGCCAGCAGCGTGTGGCGGAACTGCGTGGGGTACAGCTCAGACGTGAACAGGTACAAAGATGTGAACACCACGGAGATGCCGAACTTGCCCACTAGGAAGAGAATCAGGCCCAGGGTCTCCAACTCTGTAATGATACGTTCACGTTAATTTGAAGCCACTTGTTTACTTTAATTTGGGGCTTTGTATCCAACTTCTATGGCATTTTTTACGAATCTGAGCCATAGATTTTTTCAGGACTGTCGAAAAATCCCGTAACTTTTGGATTAAGAGCCTGAGTATCCCTAAGTGTAAGATTTCTAAAGGTAGTGTCTTGAAGTAAATCAGTTGATGTTTCTATACAATGACATTGTATTACTATACAACAAGACAACTATGTCGCCTGTCTCGCTCGGATTTTATCAACATTGTCATTCGCGTCTCTTATTTTTATGTGTTTATTACGACACACAATAATGTCAATTGTCTATGACAATGGAAAGGTGGTTAAGATGTGAAATTCGAACCCACGATCTTGATAATCAACATATTCTTTCTTATTGAGCTTTCGTTAACTCGACAATGTAACAAATTTGCCAAAGAAACTTATTTTAATTAATCTACATTGAAGGTTGGACGCCTTTGAAATACGCTTTGCTTGTATTTAAACTCGAGTTCATAACTATAACGAGCAGATAAATGCCAAATAATATGTAAACTTTTGCACCTTATTGTCAATGTCATAAAGGTGTACAAATATTTTTAAACCCTCAGTTTTGCTCATATATTAATGAACTCCACTGTACTTACTAAAATGGACGAATACGTAATTTTGATCCTAATATTTCTGATACGAAAATCCTAACCCTAACCCATACTTGCGGCGACACAAAACATGAGAGTTACGTTTCGCCTTGGCTAAAAAAAGTTCAGAGCATCCACGAATTTGTCCATGAAGTCACTTTCTGAACAGTTTTTTTTTTGTTTTTCTAAGAACATAGTTTATCATGAAGTTCTATTGTAATTTAGCCAAGATAATAAAGTAGGTTTCAGATTTTTCTTCACAATAAGTACGTCATTAAATTAGGCGTGATTTTGTTTCATTACTGACAGATTTTTTTCTGATAAAAAGTAATGGGACAAAAATACTCGAAGGCATGCATGACATAACTTGGCCAAAGCTGTAAGTTTTTTTAGCGTATCTTTAGCGCTAAATCTTTCTCTCTGAATCTTCCATAACTGAAGATTGAGTTTTCTGTTAAAAAATTCAGTTCCATTCAAAACGCACATAATGAAAGGAAAAATAGCAGTAAAGATGCAGCAGCTATCGACTCAAGGCCGACACGTCGAAGCGACCTGATAATTTCGTAATTACGCATAAAATATATGCGACTAATTCAGATTAATGTCGATATTTATCTGATAAATTTCGATAACTTTATTTTTTGTTGTGTTAATGATATAATATCTATCTGTTACTGAGCATAGCACTGCGATATTGTTATTTGCATGACTTTAATGTTCTGCTTATTTTTGTTAATAATTCTAAGTTGTTCTTTTTTTATCCCCCATAAATTGCTCCTCTTTAGGCGGCATTTACACTGAGTTATTTACCGTATGCGGTCACCGCTTCTAAACTACATACTTCGGTCAACGAATGTCGTCGATCGACGTCATCTAGTCGGGTCTGATAGTTGGAATGCGGCTGACTGTCGTCTTCATAATGAAATGATTCCAATATACATCTCGCGAAGTTGCACGGTGTTAGACGAATACGATAGAGTTGAGGCACTTTGGCTTATCTCGTCAAAATTTGCCCCGTTTTAGGCGAGTTAATGGAGTCGAAGGCTAATATGTAGCTAAGTTAAAAGAGTGTTTAGTGGCGCTTCAGATTTTAGCAAAAAAAATCTGTAACTGAAAAATTTCGCGGAGAATGTATTACTCTGTATGCATTAACTGGCAAAGTACAAGTCAAACTCATGCTCTGAGGTTTCTGTACCTTTATCTGTGCACCCATCGTTATCTAGCAAATGATACCTACAGTCAAGAAGAAACAAGAGTTTTTATACATCGACAAAGAAAATAACTGTAAAACCACCTCAACCCAATTGCATTCGTTTGATTTACAAAAATCTACCTATGTGCGACATAGGTATTTGACTCTTCACTATGTTGTTTAAATTTTGACCTAGCAACTATTATTAATTAACCATGCACGATTTGAGCTTATCACACCAACCTACCTACTAATTGACGTAAATAATGAAAAGTATCAACATTAATTTCAAATGTACGGACACAATATCAAAAACATTACGATAAACTGGACGATAAAAAACCTTTGGCAAGTGATAGTAAGCTTACCATTGCTGTCAATGAATGCGAAGGCGATGTTGCAAGCAGCACTGAGGAAGAAGCCGCAAGCAAGGGTAGCTTTGCGGCCAATGCGGTCCAGGATGAGAACAGCAGTGTAGAAGCCGGGGATCTCAATGGCGCACACCAGGATGTAGTTGGCGTACATGTTGCCAGCGAGGCCGACAGCGTTGATGGACAGTCCATAGTAGACAAAGGTGGTGGTGATCCACCAAATCGGAGTCGTGCACACGCGCCGGAGTAGCACAGACGACTTCCAGATGGTACGGATCAGACCATCGCCGCTACCGATCTGCACGAAAGTAAGCTGGTTAAGGAACAAGCGCTTGAAAACTAGAAATGACCCAGATACACATTTTACGGTAAACGTTTCATAATTTATGTCAAAATCACGCTTGAAATGCTTGATTGATTTTGCGAAGCAATTCTGTTTTAGTTTCAGTTTTCATAAGAGGAGGAGATTTTTCATGTAAATAACTTAGTAAAAGTGGGAGGTAAGTTTAGTAGAATAGGGTCTTTGACAACAGTAAAAATAAACTATAATTTGTGGCCATCCTAACAGATTATAGGAAAATTAAACATTATTTCACTTTCTTTTGTTCAAAATATTATGCATTTTTAGAGTATTTTGTTCTATTAACTTCTAATATTCGTTAATAATGTATCTGTGACTGAAACGCTTGCGATTGATTGATGACGTCACATACCATGAAAGGTATCTGTGGTCAAAGTGGACATTGATAATTTGACATGACAATTTTGACAGCTTCTTTGTGTGGTGCCTTTGTTTACTTGCATTTGACGTCAAACAGCGTTTTTGGCGTGAGTTTGAGAATTTGAACTTTAATATTTATTTTCTTTGTTAATACAGACAAGAATCCGGAAATACTGATATATCGTGTTTATTACATAATGAAGAATTTATTAAAAGTATATTTCAAAAATGTTCAAAAATCCTATTACCTGATTCTCAGGAACCGGTGCCGGAGTCAACAATGCTTCCATGGATTTTTCACTGATTTCCTTCTTATTGACTCTCGCAACTCTTTCTAGAACGACTCGCGCTTCTGTGAACATCTCCTTGGAGAGGAGCCAGCGCACGCTCTCAGACAGGATCCAGTAGTAGACCACGATGATGAAGCAGGGGATATGGAGAGCCATGATGAGGTAGCGCCATGGCTGGATTAGCCAAGCTACTCCGCCTAGCACAACCTGTCCCACCGCGAACATAGAGGAACAGGTGGCACTGGTCACCACTCTGTACTTAGGGCCGACCAGCTCGGCAGCTGAAAGTAGAATACTAGTGTTAAGATTTTAAATTAGTACTTATTTACTATGTAAAATTAACAAACTATAGCAAAGGTAACTTAACTTACCAAACACATAAGCAGAGCTGAAAGTACCAGCTCCGAGTGTGGTCTGAAGAAGTTGGAAGGCGAGGTACATGGGATAGTTGACGGAGAAGGCTCGTATGAGGCCAAACAGAGCCAAGTTGAAGACGCTGATGATGAGAGCCACTCGCCGCCCGTACCGGTCCGACACGAAGCCAGTGATTGGCAGCACCAGCAGAGTCCCCACACTGGACAGTGTACCAGCAAGAGCACGAATCCATTCTTGGCATCCAAGGTCAAACTGTAAAATAAAGGTGATTAAATTTTATGTGGTTTTTTGGACATTTTATAAAGTTCGATCTTGGTCTCGGATAAAACTTCAGTCAATATTATAAAATCTAACCTTCCCTTCTTTGGCTAACGCTGAACCCACAAACTTGTATAAACTCTTTTATGTGTTCCACCTTACTCGCAATAATAACTATTCTGTCACACAATTGAGTTTTTCAGACTATAAGTTACTACTACTTGTTTCAAGCTCACCTCCCTCACCCTTTCATCAGCACCTATCTAATTTACACTCTTTACACCTATGAACTTTAAAGCAAGTGATACTCACTTCGTAGACAACGGAGTTGGTCCTATCATAGATGAACCCATCGCACTCCTGAGTGTTAGCTTGGTTGAAGATGTTGGCAGGGCAGTTGGCCAGTGATCCAGTGCCTCCAAGGGGTACGTATCGCTCGCAGCTGGCAGGTGTTGTTGAGCTGGCACTGGTGGGTGGCACCGCGTTCAGGATCCATTCAGGCTGGTACTCGTAGCTGCCCGCGCCGCTCTCTCCGCACTCAGGTATCCGGCATCTGAGTGGAAAAAGTGGTTTAATGGCTATGAAGAAGGTTAGCAACCATTCATCATTATACCAGCCAACTTAAAACCTAAAAGTATGCTAGAAGTGACCATGAATTGTGAAATAGTTTCGTGGGCTCCTACCCGTTTAATACCTACCCCGTATTTGTGTGCATGTATGTAAGAATGCACTGGATGCACTCTTTCAACTGATGAAACTTTCAAAGGATATTTTTTGACACACTTGCCCGTATTTAAATCTATGAAGTCACTTGACAAACACGTGCGCGATAATTTTTTCAATGCGTTTGATAGCAGATTATATTTATTGCATAGTGTTTAAATGCCATGGATTTAAATCTATAATACCACTAATAAAACACGCGTGCGATATTTTTATTGCACTAGGGTTTTCCATTTTTAACCGACTTCAAAAAAGGAGGTTCTCAATTCGGATGTTTTTTTTAAGTAGGTAGGTATGTTAACCTCATGACTTCTACACGGGTGCACCAATTTCGATGATTTTTTTGGTGTGATAGGAAATGATTTCTCATTGGTTTCATTTGAATTTAAACTTTAAAGTTTTCAAAATATTCTTAAAACAATCTAAGACATAAATAGGCATTTAATTTTGAGTTTTGCGAAAGTAAGTTGATAATGAAGAACGTTGCATGAAATACGTGCGATTAAATCGCCATAGGTGCAGGCTTCACAAATCCACCTCGAATATCGTAGTCGTATCATAGCTATTACTTAACACAACAAAAATTTAAATCTCACTATCGCGTTTTAGAATTTATCGGTTGCAAAAGCACGCTTCACTTAAATTTAATCTGATTACAAAATTTGGTTATCTAGTTTTTTAAATCCAATTCAAGTTAGATTAAAAATGGATTAGGTTTGATAAAGGTACTGTGTTTTTAACAATTATACATGAAATGACACAGAGGACTTTAATAACTGATTTGTTTAGATCAGTGGCAGTAACACCTTTGGAGTAAGTATCGCAAAACTACAATAAAGTAAAGATCACAGAAAAGGTTGGTTAAGGATAGGTTAGGTTAGATATTGTATTGTTCCCCCGAATAAGTCGCCACCCTGTCGTGGTGGAGGGCTTGCGTGCCGTGAATCCTCGAGAACATGCCCGACAGGGTCTCCCATACCAGACGGAGTTGAGGGGGAGTTGACGGGGGAGGCCAAACCAAGGGAAAGGGAAGCATCAATTTAGGGCACGCTGGGGAGGGTGAGAAGTGCCCTTTTTAGGGTACGTCTACTACAGAGGGCTACCCGGCTTCCCGCTGGGATAACCGGCGGGTATCGTGGTTGTGTGCTCATAGCGTTCCCATGACACCCGCACCAATGGTCAATGTAGGTTTTCGTGTATATTCCTCCCCGACCTATGGAGGCGAGTCCCCGTACAAAAGACGTTCTGTACGTTCTCAACGTTATTAATGTAACCATCAATTGTGTCCACGATCTGGTAATGATCGCGAACCAAGTACATAATTAGCAATTTGCTTAGTCTTGGTTTAGTTTTTTGAGATGGATGTTACGGCTGTTCAGTTGTTGCAATTGTAAAAAGTTACATTCTCTACATACATTTTGCCGTCTGTCGGTTTGTCTGTCATCAGGCTGACAGTTGAAATTTTCCCAAGTCCCGCAACAACAACAAATATTAAAAACAAAATGAAATAAATATTAAAATGGAGCCTACGGCAAACACAATATTATTATTTATACCCTTCACAAAAGAATCAGATAAAATATTTTACTTTAACGATAAATGATAAAATTAAGATTTAAGGGAGATCCCTTATCAAAATCGTCATTTTCCCCCTATTTTTGCTCGATAGGATAGGTAGGCACTCGTTTACGTAGTTAATGATACGGAACCTTTCGAGTGCGAGTCAGACTCGCACTTGGCCAGTTTTTTAACAACCTGTTCACTAAACTAGCGGCGCAAATGCACCAAGAAGTTACCTGTGCGGCACGGCTGCGGCGGAGAAGATATACTCGCTCATAAAGGCCGACATGATGATAGGAATGGACACCAGCAGAAGATTCTGGAGCTGGAAGCGGCCGAACTGCCCCAGCTCGTTGATGAGCACCCAATCCAGGTTTATCTCTTCTGCGACTGCTGGTTTTGAATCTGGTAGACTCGGTTGGTCACTTGGACCACTCGGCCGACCAGGCTTTGCCATCCTGTCAGTCGGTTCTACCTCAGGCACTGCCTCAGGCGCTGCCACGCCAACTCCTTTCTCTTCGTCCATGATGAGTGTTGAGTGTTGTGTGTGAGGCAGCGTCCTCGGCGGCGCGCCCTGTGGTAATGATGCTTCTGCTGGCCTGCCGAACCTGATAAAGGTGATTTAAAAACGCACTGGCGTTGTAATCAAATGACGGAAGGCTGTGACGTTAGCAGAAGTCGGAAATTCCTCAGACAAGCCTCCCGGCGAGGGTTTCGTTGCCTATTTAATGATAAGGCTGGACACTAGAGTAAAAAAGCTTGATGACACTTCAATTTATATTCTGGAAACTGTACCTATTCTAATCCGTTCTATGCGGGTTTTTTGTACGACTCTAAACCGAAAACTTTGAGATGTCAGAGGTCTCTGCCATCTCTTACCAGCACTGGTGAACGGTCTAACCAATTGAGCCTTGACCCGCCGTAAAACAAAATTACAGTAAACGTCATAAAGACTTGAATTGGTTGCCAAAGAAAATCATTACTAAGTTTGTTGCGAAAAAGTTCTCCGGTGACTCATAAATTTATTGGTTTGATAGCAACTGGGCTGTAAACAAGTTTTTTTCTGCCGTCTACTTTCTGAAAAGAACACACAATAAAGAAACAGAGTTGGTTTTTTAATTGACGCTCAACAAACAAACCAAATCTTTAATATTTTTCTATGAATGAACCTCGTGTTTGATATAAAGAACTAGGCCACAAAATCGTTTCTCTTTTGGGTATACAATTAAGAGCTATTTTACTTTAATTCCTTCATTCAGGAATTCGGCCATTATCAATGACACGTGTTTTGATATTCATATTTAATCGATTATATTCGATATCGTGATTATAATGATTGGTGATATCCTGTTATAAAGACGTTGCAGTAAATAATATATGTGGAAATGTCATAGGATACGATACTACATCAGCTAGAGTATGCCCAACACTCGTAGACTATCCTGTCTGCAATGATGCCAGTGTCAGGGGGATTTTGCAGTTTTGCCAAAACCACTATCGGCAAATTTCATTTCGCTAACATATTTTCCCAAATGTTTTAAGTCCCAATACAATCTTTTGCATAAAACCAACTAAAATTTTGATTTGGTCACATTTTCGTTCAGCAGAACATCACTATACGCAAAACGACATTGAAGCATTTGGTCTTTTAGCAAATGTTTTATTAGGTAAGGCAAATAAACATAAGACAATAAAAGTTTAGTCAAATGACCTGAGTATGTACATACGTAGCTGAGATTATATTAAAAAAAAAAAGATGCGCGAGCGAGCGTAGCGAGTGAGCAAAACCTCTTAGAGCGGATACGACGCGGACAGGTTGGTTAGAAGGCCAAGGTTGCGAAGCACAGCGAGCTTCCCGCCTTCGCCTTTGTTGTTAGTTTTTTTTTGGTTCTGCGAAAAGCTAAGATATATAATAGAGCATAAGAAGAACTACAAAAAACTCCTGGACGGAATTATCGTATCTCGTCGGATAGCCGAGTTATTGTCAAAAAACCAATCTTAACCTTTTTTTCAA
>BHDV01004878.1:0-16335 GCA_005406045.1 Adoxophyes honmai
CCGCGCTGCGCTGCTCTTCTGGTGTGAATTGAGCCTAAGGATATAGGTTAAGGTATGTTTTAGGTGACAGGGTAGCATCCTGTCACTATTATACTACCTCTACCACCCGTTTTCAAATCTAAAATTTTGCTAGAAGTGGCTGCGAAGAGTGAAATAGTCATAATCATGGTTTTGTCTATGCCACGCCTGTCCCTTTGGGAACATGGGCGTGATTGTATGTATGTATGGACCAGTAGTGGTTACTAAAGAAACCTATTCCACTGCAAGTAACTCACCAGTTAGTAATAGTAACTGTGCTCCTAAATTTCCACAATAGCTTAGTCGGGCTCTTAGCCGCGGCCTCGCTTCACAATGAGCCGTATGTTGGGGTTTTCCTGATGATGGTAGCCATTTTATATATCAAAGCTTTTTTCAATAAAAAAAATATTTAAAAACCATGAGCGATCTAAACATAATAAACTGTCTCAATTTTTTCACGAATTCTGTTCTATGGCCTCCTTGCTAAATGAAAAAGTTAAGGATTGTTTTTTTGTTGTTATCGATTATGTTTTCCATTATGAGTAGAAAATATTACTGAAAAAAAAATTAAAAAAAAAAAACTTATAAGTACTTCACGTTTTTAAATTGAGCTTAGTTCGACATGTTTCAATCTTATTAAATCCTAACAATTTTTATGCTCAATTTCATAGAAATACTGAAAATTCCCTCACGTATCTATTACTGCTCATGAAATTTCACCCTAACTATACTTGTTCAGTTGAAACCCAACCTTTACCCACCGCTTCTATTTTATTATTTGCAGCGATTAACAAATGAACCAGTTTAATGTGCTCATACATCGTCGGTGAGGAATTAACCCGTATCCAGTTATGATACTTAATGTGGTAACATTTGTTCTTCCAGAATACTTAAGAGTGGATTGTGTTACCAGTAGGTACTGTAGGAAGGGTAGTTACATACATACATATATATTCTCACGCCTGTATTCCCAAGAGGGGTAGGCAGAGCACATGAATTCAAAAATCCCGTGCCACTTTTAGCAATTTCAGGGTAACCAGATGGTTAAACGTGATATTGCAGTGACAGGTTGCTAGCCCATCGCCCACAATACACTAGCCCTTTCCCAGAGTCGACTCTTACTATACCCACGGGAAGAAAGGGGGAGGTGCTATTCTAACCCGGCACCACACTGGGTAGTTAAAACTGTTAAAAGAACACTTGATAGAGGTAGGGTGGTCGTACGAGGTCGCCCATGACTTATATTTTTAGATTTTAAGTTGGTGACTATGTATAATAGTGAAAGGTTGCTAGCCTGTCGCCTAAAATATATTATCTTAGCCTATTTGGTTAGTCGCCTTTTACGGCATCCACGGAAGAAATGGAGAGGTGTCTTAAACCGATATTAATTAAATATAGGTTAAACATTGATGAAAGATGTGTAGTAGTGACGGGTAGCTATTTAGGGTCTCCCCACATTAGTCGACGCCTTTTCGGCAAAATGCGGGTAGAAAAAGCTTTATGTCAACGCAATAAGGGCGAACATGACTTGAATTGGCTCGGCCATTCTCGGTCGAACGAGCCGAGCCGATTGACGTCTTGTTCGCCCTTATTGTGTTGACATAAAGCTTTTTCTACCCGCATTTTGCCGAAAAGGCGTCGACTGGTTTGGTGAGACCCTTAGCCCGTCGCCCAAAGCATAGCTCAACCTATTTCGTCAGTCGCCTCTTACGACATTCACGAAGGAATAACATTTTATCCAGGCTTAAATGTTAATATTGTTCATACTCGCACAGTTTTCTAGTGTCGCGACACTTCAGAGATTCAAACAGAAAGGTCAATGTACTCTATAACTCAAGTCCTCGCTTTCAGAATAAAATTATGTGCGAAAGTGCTTTTTACAAACTTACTTTGCACCGTCAGATGTTTTGAAGAAGTTGAAACGTCAGCCAATTCTTCACTTCAACATTGCTTTAGAAAATATTTTTTATTGCTTCCTTTTTTACGTTGTAAGTGAGTTTCCAACTGGGAATAGGATAATTTAGAATCTAGGCGGTTTCGTTGTTTAAATTCAAAATAAAATTGGCTAAGTGTTTCCATTTATTGATAAGTAATGGCGTTTTTTTTAATTTGAGTTCCTCTTAAATATGATTTAAATTTTAATTACATTATTTAATATTAAACTATAAATATGACTATTTTGTGAATATTTAAAGAGCCTACCTGTTGCCATTATTGATATCGTGCAAAAAATGGCAAAAATTGCGTTTGTTGCGATTTTATCTCATTTTCAGTATTTTGCTATTATAGCGGCAACAGAACACTAACAACATAATAATATCACTTTCAACACACTTTTTAGGATTTAGTTTAAAACCTACAATAGTGACAAGTCGCTAGCCTAACGCCTACAGACCTACGGTATAAAATTCTATCCGGGCTTGACTGTCAGTCTTGTCCTCACCCTATTTTGGTGTTGCGATTTTGACATGACGCAGTTGTTAACTGTTTTCTGCAACCCGTTTGTAAGACAGCACTTTGTAAAAAAAATTGTTTTAAGATGTCGGGTAAAATTTACAATAATATTCCGTTGGAGCTGAGAACTTTAACTACTAAGGTATTTTTAATTAAACTGAAAGATTGGCTAAAAATAAAATGTTTTTATAATTTGAACGAATTTTTTGACATGTAATCTGACATTTAATATAATTGATAATTCGTGTGATTTAATAATTCAATGCAATGTACCGCTTTCGTTCTGTTCTTATTTTTTATTTTCTATTGTTAATGACTAACTAATACTGATGTTGAATAATGTTGAATGAAAATGTATAACTAATATTTGCATACCACTATTATGGTGAACTATGATGATCAATCTTGTGTTAAATGTATGTACCAGCTGTAAAATACCGTAGTTCTCGCAAATAAATGATTTGATTTGATTTGATTTGATTTGATTTGATTCTGTGGTAGTGCATAAAACCGCATAGGTACCATCGGGAACAGGGATTGTTGAGCCACTTACCTATGTTTGTAACTTGGTCGTGCAATACTAATCCAATAGCTGACATCTAGTCGGTCACATCATCGGTCATATACTTAGATAACACGTGTAAATTGCGAACAGTGGCAAGTGGCTCAACAATCCCGGTTCGTGACTGTATCTTTAAAAATGGAATACACACCATTGTATTTTCCAATTAGGTACGCAGAGCACACAAAACCACAACGAAACATTGATGAAAAAGACCTTAACGTAATAGTGACACGTTGGTAGCCTGTCGCCTAAAGTATACCAATTTATTAGCTACGAAATCCTTGAAGGTAGAGGTGTTATTTTAAACTCGACACCACACGGGCAAAATGCTGCCCCTTGAAACAAAAGAATGATATAAATAAGTACTGATAAATGGTGTTAATGTATTTCACAATAAAAACTGCCCGTCGCATGTAACGAGCCTTTACAAGCTCGACCTTTACAAGATGAAGTGGGTATCAGGAGCTTTACATGCAGTGTAGGGTTGTTGAATTACTATCGATACTTTTATCGATATGTCTAGCTATTATGTCGGTATAATGTACAATATGAAGTCTGTAGGTATACTCAAATGGGGTGGGCAGGCCACATGAAAAGTAACATGGCAATTTCGAGCTTTGTATTATTTAGGTTTCAAAAGTTGTGTCTAGGGACGGTGCGGCCTGTCGCCCAAAATTACATACATATATAAATAATTAACTATTAAGCCCATGTTCCCAAATGGGGCAGGCAGAGCTCACGTAACGTGACATTGACAAATTTCACGCTTCTCAGCCACTTCTTGCATCATTTTAGGCCTTAGACCAGGCGGAAGAGGCAGTAAAATAAATAGTAACGGGCTGCTAGCCTACCACCTAACCCTTTCCGGCCGAGAAACTCTTTTTGCGAAAATGTTACTAAAATGCCAATGAATTGTATTGTTTTGCTCCATAATCTATGAGAAAAATACGAAAAAAAAAATCCTGTTGCTCTAAATCATCCTAAAACTTAACTGCACGATCGTGTGGGTTCGGACTTTACACGTGAAATGCACAATCGAGCAAAAACTCAAAAAAACACACATTTTTATTAAAATAAGTTTGTTTTTATATTGTTATAATTAGTCTCAATTACTCATTATTTATTATTACATAATTAAGTCCCAGAAACCGAGATTTAAATTACCACCATATTGTCAAAATAATACAAAAATATGTACTTATGTATTGTGCTACTCCCGTCAAAAAACGCCGCCATAGTCGGGAGTGTCGTGCGACCGACAGACACTAAAAACTTACCCTTTTCACATGCCGCGAGTGCGGCTAGTATCTGCACGATCGATCGGTATCGGCTTGGTCGCGAAAAGATGATTTGCGCGCACTCAGGATTTTTTTAAAGTTCTTTGCACGCTTGTATCGACTCGGCCGGAAAGGGCTAAGCATACTTTAACCTATTTCCTTAGTCGCCTCTTACATCTCAGAAGAAATGAAGAAGTGTTGTTTTAAATCCACACAGAAAATCGTTAAGATTCGAACTTTTGTACACATCGATAAGTCGATTGTTTTCGCTTCCGCCATCCCTAAACCGGAGTTTGTAGCTTGTAACTTGCAAAGCTTTGGTCTTGTAATAAATTCGTCCGTCGAAAGTTGGAACTACACGGGTTCCGTGAGCTTGTATTAAAACTTTTGGTGGTATCTCGGTGAGAAGGTTACGTAGGTAATACTAGGTTTTGTTCATATTTGTGAACTGAAGGACTTATTTAACCAACGAGAATGTAACTTACATACATCTCGCCTGTATCACAAAACAAAAAGATACGCAAATTAACCCTTAGCCAGGCCTAGCGATTTATTTCCTTTTGAATATGGATTTTGGTAGATCAAAGGATTATGAAAAAAGTAATTTCTTGATTTTTTTTTTAATTAACTATTTTATAAAAAAAACCCGGTGGTCCATATATGACCAGTGCCCGTCACCAAAAAAAAAAGTGGTCCATATGCGGCCACTGCCCGTCAAGTAAAAACTCATCTGTTAAGGGTTAGACTTTACTTGCCTTTAATTAATCGTTAAATAAATAAAACCACTAGAACTAAGATAATGTGTAATTTTATTAAAGAACGCGGTAAAAATAATCAAAACATGTTATATTTATTCATGAACACGGTGATAGTCAACAAAACATGGTGCTGGACATAGTGCCATAGTGCCATTGCTATTGCTTCACATTTCCATTTCACGAACGCTTGCTATGTGGTTTTCATATTTTCTGAAAATATCAAACGAGGTATGAAATTTTCTAGCATATTTAATTTGTTTAAGTGAGTTTAGTCATCAAAGATTTAATCGTAGTTTACCCTTAATAGTACTGTAAATTGCTTGCCGGGCAGTGGACATATATGGACCACAAACACGCAGCACACACAGGCAGTGGTCATATAGGGACCACTTAATTTAGCAGTTATTATTTCCTAAAATAACCGATTTTGTAATAAACCCATAAATGACAACAATAAACATACTTATATGCTATTATAAAATAACAACAGTTACCACTTACCGTATTTCTATTCACCATATTTCTTTTTTTTCTTTCACTAATTGCTTAAAATCACCCGTTAACGCGAAATTTGCATTTGAGAACGATGAAATGTCAAACTTTTGTTCTGCCAACTAATTTTTTTTTTCGTTGCGTAATCGACTGGTTCATAGACAATCCAATAATGACAGTTTGCAGTCCATATATAGCCTCTGCTGGTCACAAAAAAATAAATTACCATGTGGTCCCTATATGACCACTGCCTGGCTAAGGGTTAATCTACATACTTTCTGTTTTTTAGGTTATTATTATTTATTTCATAATCATTGTTAGTTACATAATGTCACTTAATCCTATGTTAGTTATACAATCCTACACACTTTATTTGTCAAAATCTTAAAACTAAATATCTCCGCCCTAATCCGTGCCTGGCCCAAAGGTGCCCATTACGCCGGCTGCATTGCCGCGCTGGACTGCAACGGACACCTGCTGCATCTCGTAGACGGCGACCGAGCTCCCTAAACAAATCAAGGGCTTCTGAACCCCAGGGCCCCGCCGTCTCGACCGCGACAGGAACAATCTACATACCTACTGTATTGAAGGTTAATTAAAAGATTGTTCTTGAGATCTTCGGGTTTATTTTATTAAGTTAGTAATAATAATACCTAGATGCGTCTCGGGCGATGGTTGTGGCTGAAGTGAGAAAGAGGGGAGATCGTCTTGCTTACATACTCGCTTAGTAAAGCATTTGACACATTGAAACAACTAATAAATGATTACTACATTAATACAACATCAATAGTTAGATCAATACACATACAAAATGCGCTCGAGCCCTGCACATCGCTCACAAACACGATATCTCGGAACAGTTGGGACCAGTACGTCTAGTGTATTCATTTCGACGGAGCAGTCGTTAACGAATTCGTTTGCGAGTTGTCGCGGAATGTTTGGAGACTTGTCGACCGTGGCAGTTGTGCAAACGTTCCGCTGGCGGCGCTGTCTCGCTTTCCATACAATTTTGCGATAACTCGCAAACGAATTCGTTTACGACTGCACCATCGAAATGAACATACTAGACGTATAGTCCGAGCGCGGTTGCGTCCGCATGAGAGTCTTGAGACACGCATCTGTGAACTTTTTATGAGTGTGTTTAGGCAATTAAGTACTTACCCTTGAGGATACTTAGATAGCTTTAATAACGAAGCTTTGATTTTTTGACAAAATTTATAATATCAGTGATTTTTTTACAATTTTGTTTTTTCTTTAAAACGATTTTGATGCAATTCAAAATAAAGTCGAATCATTTATGTCATGCCTCATGTAACTGCCATGTGTGTACGAAGTAGCACGAATATTGACGGTTGTTCGACATTTTTCGTACGTCGATTGACGTGCTCCCTTGCGATGAGTTTATGCACTGAGTTTAAAGTAATAGCGCAGCTATAGTCCAATAGAGGGCGCTAGTAGGCGCTATCGCGAACAGTGCAATACCTAACTGAGAAAAAAGATCCGTTCATATTTAATTACTAACCATAAATCAAACTATTAGATACGGGTATACGGGCCCCTACTACGGTAGTTTTATAATTATGCATAATGCCATAATCATTTAAATTTAATGTCATAATCGTAATTGACAATATAGAGCGACCGCCGAGCGTAGGTATCACTCACTGTATCACTGGACAATTCTTACACCAATCACCTAGTCCCAAAGTAGGCAATTTAATGCCTGTGTTATGAGTACTAGACAACGAATAAACTTACTTATATACAGATAAACATCCAAGACTCGAAAGCAAACATTCGTATTCATCATACAAACATCTGCATCGGGGATCGAACCCAGGACCTTAAGCTTCACAGTCAGGTTCTCTAACCGCTGGGCTATCCGGCCGTATGAAAGTAAAGTACACACACTTCTATACCTCTGTCTGTTTTAGCCTGTATTTCTGAATGGGGTAGGTAGATCATAGGTACGCAACTTTACAATTACAAAGCTGTGACTATTTCATGTTTCATACAACTATTAGGGTAATTTTAAGTTTAAACATTGATGGAAGATGTAAATACTGACTGGTTACTAGCCTGTCGCCTAAAGCATACCTTAACGAGTAACGACTTAAAGACGACAGACTTTTTGTGCGATCGAGTCTACGGCGCACAAAAAGTCTGCTTGGATTGTATGCATTGTGCGCCGGACTTTTTGCGCGTCGTGTGCGTTACTGCATATAATTCCATAGGTTCTATTTTCACAGACTAAAAAGTCCGTCGCGGATAGTCTGTCGTCTGCGCAGGGTCTAAAATTGATCACGAATTTGTCGGAAACGCGTCGAGTAGATCCGTATTATTTCACTAGGGGTGAACCTTCTAAATCTAGCTTAATAACACTTCTTCTGTGTTTGGGTTGAAATGTAAATACCTAGGTAACTTACTTAACTTTTATAACTTGAAGTAGGTTACTTCATAGAGTAAATAGAGCTACATTTGTCTGAAAAGTTTTAAAATAAAACGTTAACGTCCAACGACGCGGTCAGCCCGAGTTGAAGCTGTTCTGGGAATTAACCTTTCAACTAAGCTAACAGCGGCACTAGAAAAGTTTTTACTAACTAACTTTTTCTTCAAACAAAAACATGAGCCAATGTTAAAGTATCTACTATGTCTAATGAAAAAGTACCAACTCACATCATAATTCTCAATCTGCCGTGTGGAGTCGGGTTTGACACCTCTCCCTTTCTTCCGTGGATATCGTAAGGTGTCTATTATACCTATTCCTATCGGCGAATGATATGATAACCTAAAGCCTTTTGAGTCTGCGGTGTCCAACAGAATATAAACGCTCAGGTCACGCTATAAGCTTCAATTTCGTGTGCAACCAGATGACGGTGGAAAGAAATAGCAAGTTTTTTATGGCTAGACATGGCTTTAGTTAGAGAGTGGACCTTTTGTACGTAGTTAGTACCTTTTCTGTGTCCATAGAAGACAGACCCACTAGAGTACTAATGTAATTTTGTTTGTTCGGAGACGATTCCGCCAAACCATCGAGACGATCGCTGCGCTCTTATTGGCCGGCCCAAAATCGCGCGTAACGCTAGTGGCTTTTTCTCTACGGTTATTGGCTCTGTACAGTTCGTAACAGTGACGGTGACGTTAGTAAGTGACAAACCTCTAACTTTTTGCAGGCCTCAGTGGCCAACATTGTTTTTCTAGTGGGACAGTCCTCTATGTCTGTGCCTTAGTTATTTAGCAACTTTAGTACTTAGTGGGTGTCCGATTTTCAGCGTTTTAAAACAATGTGCTACGTCAGTGGTAAAGAATTTGATCTATGTTCCCAATTCTTATTTGACTAGGCTTAGGACTTTTGGATGCTCGCCGTGGTTCTAGAATCCATGGAGTCGCCATTATCTTAACAACTTTTTCGACAACGTCAAATGTAAGTGTAAAAATAAGTGTCGTGATTTATGCGGATATATCAGTAACTAATTAATTTTATCATAACTCTACACAAGTGACAGTACTTCATCGGAGTTTCAATAGTGCCCAATAAAACATACCTATTAGCTGCGACAAGATATTTTAGTTTTAATTAATTAAAGTAAATTATTATGTTTAGGCTAATACATCTTTTACAGGACTATTTTTTAGACTTAGAAAAAAATCTTATTAGAATTTTAATATAAATGGCAACTCCATGGATTCTAGAACCACGGCGAGCGTGCAAAAGTCCGAAGCTTACTTATGACGCCTATGTTCCCAAATGGGGTAGGCAGAGCACTTAGTTAGAGCTCTAGGTTACTTAACCCTAGACTAGTACAGAGTGCATACATTAACTCTAACCTCTTCACCTATACTTAATATCTCTACCGAGCACAGATTCACTAATATTTACCTACTTAACTAAGTATGTTTGCATTTCACATCGCGCTTGTTTTAGTGTGGGAACGTAAAAACTTTTATGTAATTATTTGCTTTGTCTGTTTGTTTGTGAAGCATGCTGTCTTATTGCGCGGCTACCATCATCATCATCATTCTATTAAATAAAGAGAGTAATATACTCCTCCTAGCGATACTTTACAGGATGTCCATCTTTTCGAGTAGCTAAGAAAAAGAGGCAGTATTTGAAAATGAAATAAAATCTATTTGAAGCAAAACGTCCTATTCCCTGTGTGGTGTCGTAAGAGGCGACTAAGGAAATAGGTTTAGGTATGCTTTAGGCGACAGACTAGCAACCTGTCACTATTACGTGTACCTACCTATACCTCTTCCATCTGGTTTCCAACCTAAGATTATGCTAGAATTGGCTGCGAAGCGTGACATAGTCATAATCGTGTTTGTGTCTATATCACGTCTGCCCCATTTGAGAACATAGGCGTGATTGTATGTATGACTATATCTATGTGAAAGTCGTGTTCGTTACACTATTAATAACTCGAGAACAGCTGAACCGATTTGGCTGAAAATTGGCGAGGAAGCAGCTTAGCACTAGAAGACGGATATA
This sequence comes from Adoxophyes honmai, assembly GCA_005406045.1. Lineage (NCBI taxonomy): Eukaryota > Metazoa > Arthropoda > Insecta > Lepidoptera > Tortricidae > Adoxophyes > Adoxophyes honmai. Next base: position 10,054 of record BHDV01004878.1, read on the forward strand.
GGATACTTTTTATCCCGTTCCCGGGGATGTGATATAAATCTTAGCATGACATCAGATTCAGGCAAAAACAATGTTCGCCGGGTCTACTAGTGTTCTATATTTAAAGTCTTTACGTTCCACAGTTTCAAGACGCCCTGTATACCTAACTAATTAACTCGTATCCGCAGAAAAATGGCCGAAAATAAAACTCCCGCCTAAACAAGGCCGCCATTTTATTAACAAAACCCTTCGCCTGAATCAGTGTCGCGATAAGATAACATCGGGTTATTTATAAAACCCCAAGGAACTGGATTAATCCTTGTACAGTCGGCTTCGTCGGTTAGTGAAGAATTACTAAGGGCACGAAATGAACTAAAAATAGTTTGTGTACTTTATTGTGTGTAAAACTAGTTTCTGTGTAACGCGTTGCCTTGACCCTTGGATCAGTAATACATGTTTTATAGAAATATCTTGCCATCACATTTGGTACACTTGTTTTTAAATGTACTTACCTACATTTTTTTTGCAATACTTCATTAATTTTGTATTTTGTAAAAATGAAGTGTAACCGTGCTTTTAGGAGCCTAGTTGCATAAATAAAGTTAAGAATTTTGGATTTACCAAATTTCAGTTAAATCGGTTGTGTAGTTTTTGTGTGAAAGCGCGACAGACAAACAAAGTTACTTTGACATTGTAATATCATTTTAGCCAGTGCGTGTCATGCGTTTGCGTACATAGCTGGTTATTTTTAAAATGTAATTTCGCACAAAGATTCAATATTTTGCTGCCGACTGTACGAATAAAAAGCAACACAACTGTACTGACGCGGCGTCAAACGAGATAAGGGGGAAATATTTTTGAAACTAGACAAGTGTTTTAACCGACTGCGGTTAACAGTAAGAGTGATGGGTTACAGAAAAAGGTGAGAGCTGAAATTAAAGCCTTCAGATGCAAACGTAGTGACAGCGGAAGCTGAGCGGCGCGGAGCTGTAGCGTGATGGTATGAACGACAAGTTTTTCTCCTAGCTGTTGCTTTGTGCGCTCTCTTCCGTATGTTTCCGAATAGTACAACTGATACCGTCACGTTGCCGCGCAGCGTCGCTCCGCTTCTACTGTCAGTGCGTTTGAGGCTTCAAACACAAAACAAGACTAAGGTAACGGCCCCAGTTATGGACGGTTTAGGTTGACAAGCACCAGTGATGGACACTTCATTCATAATTTAAAGACCATAGAGTTGTGAATTGATTGTTGTAAAACAAATGACTATTCCTTAGTTAGTGGGTAGTAAATAAGAGTCGTTGTCCATTGCTGGTTCAATGTCCTTTACCGGTGCGGTCACCCTAGCTGGTTATTTTTAAAATGTAATTTCGCACAAAGATTCAATATTTTGCTGCCGACTGTATGAATAAAAACGAACACAACTGTACCTACGCGGCGTCAAACGAGATAAGGGCGAAATATTTTTGAAACAAGACAAGTGTTTTAACCGACTGCGGTTAACAGTTAGAGTAATGGGTTACAGAAAAAGGTGAGAGTTAAAATGCTCCAAGAGCACAGCGGAATCAGCCAACAGATCGGTGGCGTGATGGTATGAACAAATCGTTTTTCTCCTGACTGTTGCTTTGTGCGCCCTCTTCCGTATAATTTCTAATATCCACTGTCAGTGCGTTTGAGGCTTTAAGCATAAAACACGACTAGGTACAAAAGTCAATCTCCATACAAAATATGCTCGTGCATCGCACAGATAATAATATGCCCTGAGCAGACGACAGACTATCTGCGACGGACTTTTTAGACTGAAAATAGAACCTACGGAATTATATCCAGTATAGGCGTACGCCATAATTGACACCCCAAAGGCGATCGCAGAGGGTGGGTACGAAAAGTGAAACATAAACTTGATTGCCTTCTGCCGAATTGAAACAAGGTGCGAAAGCGCGCGAGATGGACTATACCTGTCACTGTCTAACTAGAGACGTCAGAAAGTGACCGGTAGTCTATCCCGCTTGTGATCTCGCATCTCTTGCCGTGCTAAGCCTAGTACGTATAGTGTGTTACCGGCGTGCGGGCATTTCTTGAAGCAGTGTTAAGAGATGCGGTTTGTTAATCGAACCATTAACTTAATTGCATTAAAAAACAAAATTTCACATTGCGTTATTTTTCTAAGAAAAGTTTAATTGCAAGCAATGTACAACAAAGTTTCTGTCACAAAATGACAAATCTAATGTCATCTTAGTATTAACTGGAAGTTAAGTGAAGTTACGTTACGCATACATTGACGTCCAAGAAAATGGAAGAATTGCATTTGTGGCTTTATTTTAAATAATTATTATATGCTAATACTTGCAAACGATTGCTAATTTGATGCATTATCGTCAGTTTTAATAAATGCCCGCACTCTGGTAACACACTGTATATATTATTTTGTGGTTTTAGGCTTACAGAATATTGCGATGCTACTGGCACTACAGACATAACAGCATCCATGATGCGAGGCAGGATCTGAGTTTGAAGGGATTTTTTTTAATCAAACAAATCATCACGTTAAAAACTGACATTTATTATCTTCAAAAGAACTTTACATCGTGAAAGAAAACACTTAACGCTCTTTAATACAAATTAAAGCGAATTAGGCGAATCAAATACAATTATTTTAAATCAAAATACAGTATAAAATCTAGTTTCGTGAGCATTTGACAAATTTAAAGCACCCATAATAATCTTCTGCTACTCTGTGAAGGATCATTCCATGTAAGTCATGGTTCCCTGGTAGAAATCATTTCAAACAATAAGACTCCTATTTGTCTAAATGCACACTTTTTTCTTTCGTGTAGTGCGGGTTTAGAAAACCACCTCTCCAATTTTCCGTGGATGTCGCTTACGACATCCACGGAAAATTGGAGAGGTGTTTTTCTCTTAAGGCGGCTAAGGCTAAGGTTAAGGTACATTTTAGACGACAGGCTAGGAACCTGTCACTGTTATAACCGGCTAACTCAAAACCTAATATTTATGCTGGAAGTGGCCACGAAACGTGAAGTCATGGTTTTATTTATCTAGCGTTTCGTGTGCTCTGCCTACCCCATTTCGGAATACAGGTGTGATGAAAACACGTACGCTTTACTTCTGGAGAAGGTTCAAAAGGCCTTTCTAAGATTTGTATATAAAAAAATCTACGGGTATTATCCATTTTTATACCCAACAAAAATGTTACTCGGTGCTATTGGATACAACTCTTTGGAGGTAAGGCGTAACAACAAGCTGCTCCTCACGACTTGTAAGATACTGCGCGGGGAATCGGATTGTCCCGAACTGGTGCGAAAAGTCGTAAGATTGTACGATCCAGAAATTCCCCACATAGCTTTGCGACCGCGACCGAGGCCGCTGCTGGCGGTGCCGGAAGCGCGCACGGTGTCGCGCAGGAACTCGCCGTTGCCGCGCGCTCTGGCGTCGCTCAATGCGCTCCTGACATCAGAGCCTGAATGTGACCTATTTGCTTGTAGATGGCCGACTGTGTATCGTGAATGTCTAAGATTTTGTGAGCTGATGGATGATAGGAGATCTAGTGTTTTCTCTTAAGTGTTCTTTTTTGTATTTTACTCTTTGTTTGTCTACATCCATTTCGCAACATTGTACCTATAGTGTCGCGTAAATTTGTGAAATTATATTAGTTTAAGTTCATAGCGCATTGGATTTGTCTGTAATGCTGTGTAATTCTTATTGTAATAAATAAATAAATGTATGTATGTATACTTTTTATGGTGTATTAACACCACTCATCAATATAATTTCCGTTAAGTTTTTTTTAACAGATTTCAAAAAAGAAGGTAAGGTACCTATTCAATTCGGCTGTATTTTTTTTTGTAAAGTTTGCCACATCTCTGCAACTTTTATACGGCCAATAAGATTGCTACAAGCTGTGTCATGAATTTTATCTCTCTAATATTATATTTTATTTACAAGGAGAGAGTTAACTTTAATACCTACTATAAAAAAAAGTTAACACTCCTCCTATTTTTTTATTAAAGAACAGACAGGTGAAAGAAACTAAATGAAAGCTTGTAAATAATTAGATTATGCAACAATTTAAAAGCGCATTTTGCAGCGCTACAGAGTGTTTACATTATAGTTCAAAGAAAACTCAACGTTGAAAACGGGGTCATACTGCTGAAAGCTTGTTATTCCTCGTCTCTTTCGTTCTTAAGTAGTTAAAAAGAGACAGATACAAGTGACCATCTGTGCTCAAACGGTAACGACTACTTTAGCAAATACCTTTTGTAATTCTTGCTAAGAGAATACTTCGGACTAGTAAATGGTTGCGACACGGTGCTAGTAGCTGTCCTGTCCGGGGATAGTTACTGTCTAGATACAGTGTTTGGTGCATCGTGTGTTTAAGTAAATTGGTGGATAGAAGGGGTTATTTACTATGTATTGCAATTAATATATGTACCTAAGTTGGATGCCAACACCTAATGGGGTACGGAGAGCACACAAAACGGTAGATACGATTGCTCCACGCTTTGTAACCACTTCTATACCTTGTCGGTTTAGGTAGTTAAAACAATATAAACAATCTTGACATGTCTTTTTGTTGAATTAAACAGTCTAAAAATGAAAATCGTTACACTATACAATTCAATTATGAAAGTAAATGATTTTTTCATACCTTAATTGTAAAATGTAAAGATTTCGATTTATAAAGTGTACGTTGAAATAAAAAGACACGACAAGATTGTTTACATTGTTTTAACTACCTAAACCGATAAGGTATAGCATATTTTTAGGTTTTTAAGTTCATAGATATCTACTATGGTGACAGGTTGTAAGCTTGTCGCCTAAAATATAACTAACTTAACCTTTATCCTTAGTCCCCTCTACTTCATCCACGGAAGAAAGGGAGAAGTAAATACTTGGATTGCTTTAAATTTGTCAAACGTCTATAATGATTATAATACAACACGAAAGGAATTAGAACTATTTCTAAATAACTATGAATCGTGTCTGTCTTACAATTTGGTCGGTTTAAAATGAAATACATGAAATTAATTTTTGTTGTTTTTATAAGTATACATGAGACAACTTGTAATAACTTAACATAAAACAAAATAAAACATAACCCGCTATATTTATCTGTCATTCCTTTAAAGATAAATTCGTTGCCTTAATTCACATATACATAGTTTAGTATCTACGAACTTCAGAGTAAAAAAAATATCAATTACAATTTCAGTAAAGAAAAAAAATTCTAAAATCAAATTATTTAATACAAGCATTTTGTGCTGTTGTAGATACTTAGCACGACAAGGCGCGAGTCGAGATAGACTGCACCTGCCACTGTCAGACTGACGTCAGAAATTGACAGGTGGTCATTCACACGTATTACCATGCTAAGCCTACATAATGTATTTTGATAGAAACTTGGAGCGAAAATTATCAAAATACAAAAAGGTAAACTTCGATTGCTTTGATGTGGTTTACAACTAATACAGTGTTAAATCAAAATAACATCATCATAGGTTAATAACCCGCTTGGGAGTACAGAAACTAAGTACAGTCAGTAACAAAGGTATCGGCACAGTCAATCTGTTAAAAATATGTACACGCGTTCATTAGGTCCTATGAATATACGAGTATTGTCGTCGAATGTGTCGATATTTAGGTTGCTGACTGTACTAAAAAATAAATAATAAAAAAGATCTTCTTAGTCTTAAGTCCTTCTAATTACCAAATCATTAAGCTCGGTGCCACATAAGTACTCAGAAAGACAAAATGAATAAGTACTCAACGAACATACATACATTAGGCATAATTTTGTTGTCTCATGAAACAAAAACCTAAAACATCAGATATCACATAATAAAGATACTTAAAATTTATTAATTCCACGTAACAACACCGCTTGGAGTAAGCCGCAATAATTTTAAATACTTAACATTCCCATAACTCGAATCCGCCATTTTCCAAATTCGCAATAACACTTTTAAAGTGATTCAATTAAATTATGACGTTAATTATGAACCGTTTTCTAAGGTATAAATTACTTTCATGACATGCTTTTCCTTTTTTCACGAATTACTGAAAATACTGAAAACGCTGGTAGTTTATCCACGATTCTACTGATAAAAATCAAGTATGGGTAGTTCGAAGAACCCAAGCTACTGGTTAACTTTGAGATTAATATAAATTTAATATTATAAAAAATATGAGATGAGATTATATTATAGGGTTACTAATGTTTGACCAAAAAAAATTTGCCAAATTTTCACTTCCCAAAAAATGTTTCGAAGATTTCCATTTGCCAAATAA
>BHDV01004878.1:17211-66726 GCA_005406045.1 Adoxophyes honmai
TTTTGGCACATAAAACATTTGGGAAAATCTGTTTGGGTAATGAAATTTGACGAAAATCTTTTTGGTAAAACGATAGGATCCCTATATTATATTATAAAGTAGCCAATTTAATATAAACTATCGCATTTCTTTTGGGTTAGTCATATCTTCTCTTGCCTGTATAGTTGAGATCCAGACTTTTAAAATTATTAAGTTTAAACTAGGAAATGTTCTAGTACATTAAACCGGGCAATATCATCGTTTTTAATTTAGTGCAGTAGGTACGTCTAAACGCCTTCAGTCCTAACTACAAAACAAAGCTACCTTTATTAGCTGTCCAAGATAAAAGCTCTCAGCAAACTTAATAACTTCAACAAAGGACCCAGAAAATATTTTAACGAAGATATAAGACAAGAATGTTTTATCTCACGGAACGTTTTCGTGACAATTCTACTTAAGCCATTTAATTTAGCCGTTTTACCTTAGAAAACAGTCCAAAATTGAATTATATACTTTTGAGTAAACTGTCGTATCTGCCACTTACAGCGCTTCGTTTAATCATAAATACTTGTTTTTTTAACTGAAAGCTCGTCTCATATATTACTTAATTGTAATTTTACTTTAAAATGTCTTAACTCGTCTAAAACTTTAACTATTATGGCAACTTGTCGTATAACATACTCATTGTGTATATCTATACATATGTACCTATTTACATGTTTTATTTACATTTGTCTCGCATGCACGCACAATATTTTAAGTTAATAACTTATTCATAGGAGAGCCATTAGATAAAAAAAAACTTTTTCCTCAACTTTGAAAAGGCGTTTTATTTCCTACTCAGAATCACGGGCACAATTGATAAATGCTGTGGTGCGTTGCTCCCGATAATTGGCCGCAAACAGACTTGAAACTCGTCGAGCTAATATCGATACAAAATCGTAAGTGAGTCTCACGCTAGTTTTATATACTTACTCACACATTTACGTTGGATCACGGAACAAAATCATAAAATTTGTATGAAATTAACGGGTAGTATTTTTGCATCAATCATGTACATTATTCTGAATAGGAAATACCGTTTACTTTCAAATTGAGATACATTGTTTTTTTACAAAATAAAAACTAAAATTTTAAATAAAAGCAACCTTTCATTTTTTAGTTACGTTTCATTTATCAATAATGTTATGCGTGCCATAAAAAAATCAAATAAAACAGTGTTAAAAATAGAGTTTTAACAAAATTCCTACCCTTACCTTAATCTGTACACAAATTGTTAAAAGTGAACACGACATATAAAAAATCCACATTATTGTGTAACTTACCTAAAAGCGATAGGGCTTTTTTTAAACTTCAACTTTTTCTTAATTATCCAGTACGCTTTGTTATCATGGAGAAAAAGATAAATTTAAAAATTGCATAAATTCACTCGTGGACTAATCTATCTATTTCAATTACTTTCAGTCTTATACACCTTTTGGAAGTGAATTTAGACCAATAAATCAAATAACTACGTACTGTTTTTCATCTGTGTACTACTAAAAACAATATCGCTCTCTTATTGGCTGAATTCACGGAACGTCAAAGACGGGAATTCCTTTTAACCAGTCACGAACGAGTTGGCAACAGTGCTTTAAATTAAAACAGTAAGGTCTGTATTTCCAGTTCAAATTGACAATCATCGTATAATACTGTTTACACTTACTGGTCTACTTTAATAAAAATGGTGGACAGATAGTAAAATTTTTAACACAATTGCGTGTAATGAGTCCTTGTGAAAACGATTAAAGTGTAACGAGATTAAAACGATTAAAGTGTACCGTTGGTTTTGATCTGTTACATTCAGCAAGAACTAAAATGAAAGCAATAATGATACTTTGCCCACATTTTTCATGCATTCAATAATTACAAAAATAATCCAATTTCGCTTATTAGGTACGTGTCATTTTTTGCCAAAACTTTCATCACTTTTAAATCAAAATACACGAAAATTAAACTTACTTGACATTAAAATAAAACAGAACATGTATACATAAGACTCACATTTCAATCTTTTCAACTGTCATTACACCTAACCTCTAAGAACAATGTCATTTCAACTGTCACTTTTTTATCCACACTCCTGGCTTCCCATTTTGACAGGTTCTAAGCTGTCCGTGGGTTTGACAACACTTTGCTTAGAGTCACTTGGTTTTGGAGCCATGGGGTTGCCTGCAACAAAAAAAGTTACGTGAATAATGAAGAAGTGGAGTTAAAAAAGTTATATGCACAATAAAATATGAGTAATATTATAATAATGGCCTAGAAAGTTTTTGGAGTTGGTATAATCAGTACCGACATCGTGTATCATCGCTGTCATGTATCTAGCGGCCGAAATGTTCATTTGCTAATTTGTCCACCTGCTAATCTGTTCAGATGAGAATCTGCCTATCTGCCCATCTGTCCAAATTATATTTTATTTATTTATCATTAAGTTATCTGCCAATCTCTCACGATGAGTACAATCATTTCAGCTGTCAATGTGCGTGCCGGGCAATCACGACATGGAGCGCCAATTTTACACGAACAAATGAGAAGGTAAAATAAAGAGATGGACCGAGAACCGTACACATCCACTTATGTAATAACTAAACTATCATAGGAGCTTGTCCAATGAGGCGGAAACTGTCAGCAGTCAGCACTAGCCAGCTTCCTATAAAGTTGGACGTCATAATAAAATACAACGAGTCTTAATACACATCGCCCGTCGGACAAACGTAAGCGCGCGTTAACTCGCCGGTGGCGTCATCTCTTATCGACATCTTCAGCTAGTGAATGTATCCTACAGGGTAATGTTACTAATAAGGCCATCGCTTACCATTTATCCTCTTCAAATGCGGCAGCGTGTTAATATTCCGCTCCATCTTGTAATACACGCTGTTGTCAGCATTGAACCTGACCGGCGGGGAGTTCGAACAGCTCCTGGTATCGATCAGGCGATCCGCGTGGTACCGGGACTCTAGCTCCGGCATCGCCAGGCCGAGGGGGGCGCGGGGGTTGCTGTACAGCGAGGGGGGAGGCGTGGCGTAGAGCTCTGGNNNGGGGGGGGGGGGGATGTAATTGTGAGTGGAGAAGGTCAGGGCTTAAGTGTGTGTCTGGTGTTTCACAGGGGTACACATAGGCTCTGGAATGTTTTTTTTTACTCCTGATTGCTCCTACGTTCATGTTTTAGTATTTCTCACTCCTTCTGATCTCAAAATAATGCTGTCTCTGGGATTAAGAAAAAGTACAAAAATAGCTTTTTGACTTAAATTTATTTAGTTTCGTGTTTGATGTGTTATATTTAAGACATGACATCGTTTAAAATCACCAGTTATAATATTTCGTATTGAATTAACCTGTATTTTCACGATCATTTAACACATGACATGGACATAATCATTCACCCATCCAGTCCATTCATCACAACTTTCATGACTCGATCAATACGTGCAAAGGTAATTAAGTATCATTCACTCGCTCATTCTTACTCGGCTGTCTTGTAAACCCACAGTCTGAGACAAAAACCAGACAGGCAAAAGACTAAGCTTTTAACACCGCTTCTTATCTGTGGGGGTTAAAACACGTACATTTCACTATGACCTGGCAGCAATGCAATTCGCTTGAAAAATGTCCGAAGAAAATTGGAGTGTTAAAGCAAAGAGAAACGAGAAATGTGGAGCCGACATAAACTAAAGTCTGAAATAAAATGCGATAAAATTCTGTTTTCTTCCGAAGAACAATCGTACTTGCTGCTGTAAAACTATGTGGCCACTCAGCAGATTACTGACGAGTTTAAGTCAATCTTTTAAATTAAAGTTTACTTAGTTTTATCCTAAAAGTGGAAGATGCAATTTAAGAAGGATTCTATGACATGCCAAGACGTCATTTTCACAAGTCATTTTGATTTTGTCTGTCCTTTCTATGCATTTTACTCATCGGCATCAACAACAGAAGTCTTCAAAAATTCTTCGCGAATTCTAGCTACCAATGCAAATATCTGACATAACAAATCCGCATAAATACCTATTTGATACGACCGTACAACTCTGTTAGTAAAGGCAGTGTACGTGTCACTGTCAGATATTTTTGCACACTCTGTAGTAGTAGCAGATATTTTTGTACCGTCAAAGGTTTACCTTTAATGCAAATGCGAAAAATGAGTTAGTTGATACGAGACAGCTAAAATTAACGTGGTGACCAGTGACAAGTGGTTGGGTATGTCCATCTGAAAATCCTTGCAAAACATTTCACACGGGCTTTCAGACGCGTATGCCCAATCACTGGTTAAAATCGGTCAATTTCCGGCCAATTTGTATAAATTTTGTAAAAGAGGACATTGTCCTATAGATGATTAGTGATTACTTACCAACCCGCTGGTATTCAACGGCAATGCATTCTTATACTTCAGCCAATCTTCGTACACTTTATCGTACGGCGGTCTATGGCAGTCTGGGCCAATATTTGGCACTCCCAAACTGCTCATCGGCCCAAGGCTCTGTATGCTTGGGCCAAGGTTGGCCATTGGTATGTTGGGCTGGTATGTTGGCCGTACTCTGTACTCTAGCGGACGGACTTGGATATAATGGTTGCAAGGGTCGATGTTGTGGTCGTAGAATCGGTCGCAGTTAGGTGGGATGGAGTCGTATTTTTCTGCTGGGTTTTTGGATATGAGTGGCCGTATTGCGCTGTAGTCTGTGGTCGAAGATTTGTTTGAACAGCTGTCGCTTATCTTCCCGTCTAGAGGTATTATGTCCGGGTTTTTGTCTGAAAGACAGGACACAAATTAAAGTTCAGGTCTTAAAGGAACTTTAAATAAATACATATAGTAAGAAGTTAAATAAAACGCGCCACGGCTGCGGTTAGACGCTCACTGCGTGTCACCGCTCGTTTCGCTGGAAACATGTCGAGTTAATATAATGAAGACGTGATTTTTTCCCTGTATATATTACTACAAGAGAGTCTCACGATAGTTCCATGTTAACAGAAAAAAAAAATGTAATTTTTCTTGCCACCTTTGTATCTTTTGAATGAAGTTATCTACAAGTAAAAATTGGGCTCGACTATAACTTGAGACCTCTCAGTCTGAGAGGAGGCCTGTATTACGTAATCCACTAAACTTACCCAAACTGTCGACGCTGTCAGACTCCTTAGTACCAGTTAGCGGTATGTTCGAAGTTTCATCTTGCTGTCTTTTGTCCTTCTCATTCTTATCTGAAAAGAGAAAGAGGTGAATATGATCTGTTTCACAAAAGGATTTATACAGTGTGTATTTTTAATATTACCTCAAACCGTAATTTAACGTAGGTTTAAGTACAATTAACCGATATCGCAAGATAATTTTAAGTTAGTCCCAACCAGTAAAGCGCAATTAATTTTTTAAAATTTATCAAGCAGCAATGTATTGCGTACACTTATTTGACAGAAAGAAGAAAGGGATCTAATGTTATTGTGTAGCTAATTATCGTTAGGTACGTATTTCCTGCATATGAGACTAACTACTTGGCAGCCAAAACCGAGGCATTATGGCGTTTAAACATTTCATTTATGTTAAATTAATAAGTCAAATAAAGGCAAGGAATTCTTGTTACAAAACAATACTTACTAACCACTTTAGTTTCAAACAAATGTCTTGCACCGAACAAGTCACATACATTTTAATTGAATACTACCACATCCTTTGAATTCTTCTGAAATTGATATAAAACCTATGATTCTACTATTGAATTACTATTATTATTTTAATTTATCAAGCACTGTAAGGAAGATAGTAAACATTACAAGTCAATTGACAAGATAACGTCAAAGACACACTTCAACCATAAACCTACCACAGAAATCGCTACCTATTTGAATACTTAAATAGTTTGATCAAGGAGTATTAATTTTATTCACAATTGATTAAATTTTAAGGTAAAATACAAACTACCAACCTTATGATAATTAATTTCAGCAAACTCAGGTAGTCTGTTTTACTGGCTGGTATGAGAATGATGACATTAAAAAAAATACTATTGAAAGAAAAACGATTTGTTTTGACGTAGATTATCTCGTAAATCGGTGTGCAGCATGAAAATAACCGCGAATTTTTTTCGCGGATTATCTGGACTGACGAAAGTACCTTTTCAAGGAACGGTGTATGGAATCAGCGGAATACCCACTAAACCCTCACGTTTTGAACTAAACAGGCCATCAGTACCGCTGGTCAGTGAGTGTATGGGCGGCAATCCACGGAGATCGCATCATCGGGTCAGTTTTCAATGACGAAAATTTTAACGGCGACAAATTTCTCGAGCTGATTAATGGCACTTTATCAGATTATGTTAACGCATTACCGGAAACTGAACGTGCAGCAGACGTGGTTGTAAATGAATGGTGCTCCTCATCAGTTCGCGTCCGTAATGCATTGAACGCTATGTTCCAAGACCGATGGATGGGAAGGTTTGGCCCCCGTCGTTGGCCAGCTCGTTCGCCAGACCTCACGCTTCTGGACTTCTACTTATGGGGAGCGGTAAAAAACGAAGTTCATTCCCAGCCCCGAACGACTGTTGAACAACTGCGAGAAAAAATTACAAGTTGTGACAGTTGTGACGTCACGCCATCAAGGCAAAGTAGTTAGTAGCGATACATTGCGTGCTGAATTATTTTATAAGGAAAATAAAAAAATGGAGTTAAGAGTTTTTTTCCTGCAATATCAGATCGTATCACTAACGCCACCGTCTGGTTAAAATTTGAGGTAATATCAAAAATACACACTGTATTTTAAGTTAATGAAGATTTGTGAATTAACTCGATAGAGACAGTGAAGATTATATGGGAAAGACTCCAAGAGACAGATCTCTCTCCAGGCAAATGTTATCCCTGGAGGTCGGAGTCCAGAGAGGTTGGAAGTTGTATTTATATAACTGAATGTCGAAACATCGACAGCGCAATTTGAGCCACTTTGACAGTTGATGACAAGGTTGACATTTACAGAAGTTCTACTACTTGACGGTAGGTGGCGCTATCATCAAGACTTCTACTATCATCAACTGTCAAAGTTGCTACATCGCGCTACCGAAGTTTCGAAGATCAGTTGCATAAATACAACTTCCAACTTTCTCTCTGTGGACTTTGGTCCCCAGGCATAACACCTGCCAAAAGAGAGATCTTTCTACTGGAGACATTATCACAGAATGATCTACAAGGTCATTAGTTCCGTGATTGTCGCGAAACTCTAAATTCCCATTGGTCGTGATACAAACTTACTGTTTTTCTTGTTGCAGTGTCGACAGCAGAAGACTGTGGCCGAGACAGCAGTCATAGCAGCGATGACACCAACTGATATCAGCACGATGATCAGAACAGTCGTCAGCTCCACCTTCACTGGGATTTGGGCTGGTGACAAATGATTAAGTTTTAGGCTGACATACATACATACACAGTCAGACCTATGTTCATGGGAAGAACACAAGAAACGTGAGAGAGACAAAACCATGATTATGATTATGACTATTTCACGCTTTGCAGCCTTTTAAAATAATTGTAGATCTGAAAACATGTGGAAGAGGGAGTATAATAGTGACAGGTTGCTAACCTGTCACCTAAAGCATACATAAAGCTTTCCTTAGTCGCCACTTACGACAGCCACGGAAGAAATGGAGAAGTGTTATTCTATCCCGACACCACACAGGAACGTAAATAAATTAAATAGTTATGCTTTTGTCTATGTGATTTTTTGTGTGCTCAGGTTACCCTGTTTAAGGATACATACATACCTACATACATATATATTCTCACGCCTGTATTCACATGAGGGGTAGGCAGAGCACATGAATTCAAAAATCCAGTGCCACGTTTAGCAAATTCAGGGTAACCAGATGGTTAAACGTGATATTGCGGTGACAGGTTGCTAGCCCATCGCCCACAATACACTAACCCTTTCCCAGAGTCAACACTTACGACACCCACGGGAAGAAAGGGGGAGGTGCTATTCTAACCCGGCACCACACGGGTTAAGGATACAGTCGTGAAATTTATGAATATTATGGAAGCACATACGTGCCAATTTTTTTATAACTTAGCGTGTCAGTTCCGTGCAATTTTATTAGTTTTTTAACTACCGCAGGCGCGTAATCGGCAATTCTAACCACACTTCCAGTTTTTTACAGGTTAGGTAAATAACTGGAGTAAAATTGCAATTTTAACTACGGCAATAATGTTTTGCAGTTTGCAGTAATTTATTCATTGGACTCGAACGATAATGCTGCACCATTTCAGTACTCCCCGGCAGGGATGTTGCGGATATCCGCATCCGCATCCGCATATGCGGAATATCCGCAATTGGACATCCGCATCTTCAGCCCCATCCGTATAAATCGATGCGGAGTTGATGCGGATGCGGATGTGTAGCACGTCGCGACAAGAAAGAAAGTGGCAGGGCAGGCGAATGGCAATTGAGAGTCGACCAATAGGAAAGCAGTAATTTGGTTTTGGACTTCGGTGAATCGGTGACGCGCCTCGCTATTACATATTTATATTATCGTAAATACGCAAAAAAGGCGCACCTAAGACGTCGAGTTGCGGAAACCAGCCCGTCCTACAATTACAATTATCGTAAATAGATCTGGCGCGCCGTACTCTGTTTTTTTTTACCTTACACGAGTTTTTGTACAAATCCGCATCCGCGTCCGCGGATGTGAGAAAAAGATGCATCCATCCGCAACATCCCTCCTCTTCAGTATTGCGAACAGGAGGTAGCCAATATCCAGGTTAAAACGATCCGGTGAAATTTTCAGAATTTTGACTCAAATATTTAAAGTAAGTATGATGCTGAAAGTTGAACATAGCGCTGCAGAATTCGTTTCGAGTAATGAACTAGAAATTCTATACTGGCTGCGGTGTGAGTTTTCATTGTTTAATTTTAGTTTCTCAGTGTAGTGTTGCTAGCTCGCTGAGTATAATTATAATTATGCAGGAGTTTCTTGAAATTTTTAGTAGCGCGTTTAAAGCCAAAGTAGAGAGTCAAAGAACTTCATTTTTACCTAGAGAAGCTAAAGTTCTTGGTAATAGGAAACGCTCCATTCGTTTTAGTATTATTTTTAATTAGTTTTATCGACTCTTACCTACGTAAAGTGAAAACATTTCTTGAATCGCATTTACCGGTATATTCATCTGAATTTTTCTGTGTGGTGTCGTGATAGAAAAACACCTCTCCATTTCTTCCGTGGATGTCGTAAGAGGCGACTAAGGAAATAACTTTAGGTACGCTTTAGGCGACAGGCTAGCATCCTGTCACTATTATACTACCACTGCTATCTGTTTTCAAACTTAAAATTATGCTAGAAGTGGCTACGAAGCAATAGTCATAATCATGGTTTTGTCTATGTCACGTTTCGTGTGCTCTGCCTACCCCATTTCGGAACACAGGCGTGATTGTATGAATGTATGTAGTTTTATCGACTCTTAGGTACTTAAGGTACCTACGTGAAGTGAAAACATTCTTCAGTCGCATTTACCGCTATTTTCATCTAAATCTTACAACAGTCTTATAACCTGGTCAAGTTAGACATAAAAACAGTGACAAAGACAGAAAATTCCGACAAAGCCAAATCTCCGTAGAAACCTTAGTTTTACCATAAAGAACAAAGTGTCAAAAGTTCCCATTTATCCCATGTGAGCTAAGGGCTCCAGTGTCAAAATTTTAGCTTTTTTGGATTTTTCTCGAAAACTGTAACTTTTATCAAAAAGTACGTCAAAGCAAAGTTGTAGATCTTTAAATTTTCTATAAAATGGTCCTTATGATTTTTTCTCTAAGACCCACAATTTCCTTAATATTGCGCTTCTAAAAATCACGGTCAACATCACATTCTGTACGAGGTAGTGTACTCGGCGCGTTTTTCTTAACGTGGTTTACCCGATAGGCCTATTCCACTAACATTTATGACGTTATTTTCAGGAAAAATACTAATTTAACAGTATGGAAGATTGTTGATATTGGTTATGGGGTTTAACTGTCATTTTATACTCGATCTATCGTTGATCCTATGTTGGAGGAAGACAGGATAGTCATTATAGGCATCTGCTATTCAATATTTCTATCGAGTATAGAACGACAGTTAAACTCCATAACCAATATCCATAATCTTCATACTAAGTATTAAATTAGTATTGTTCCTGGAAATAACGTTATAAGGGTTAGTGGAATGGGCCTTCCGGTGAAACCATGTTGAAAAAAACGTGCTGGGTACAATACTTCTTACAGTACGTGATCGAAGACCGACTTGTAGTGAGTGATTCTTACGAGCGCAATATCTGGGAAATGGTTGGTCTTAGAGAAAAAATTGTAAGGACCATTTTATAGAAAATTTTGAGATCTACAACTTTGCTTAAAGATACTTTTTGATAAAATTTACCGTTTTCGAGAAAAATCCAAAAAACCTAAAATTTTGACTTTGGAGCCCGAATAACTCCCTTAGCTCACATGGGATAAATGGGGACTTTGGACACTTTATTCTTTATGGTAAAAATAAGGTCCCTATGGAGATTTGGCTTTGTCGGAATTTTCTGTATTTGAATGTCTAACTTGACCAGGTGTAGTTTTAGCCATAAGTTCATTAATTTTAGACGAAACCTACATCAAAGCTAAATCAAGGCAATTTATACCTGATGTTAACCTACACGCTTCTCCAAGATAAGGTCTGGACAGACGGACGGATGAATAGACGGAGTGACAACAAAGTGATCTTGTGTAGGGTTCCTTTTTGTTCATTTTAAGGCCCGGGTACATTTAGAACGATGAAGAATACATACAGACGCACATACTCCTAGCGTCATATACTTTAGCTTCGCTAACAGAGGTTCCCGCCGCTTTCTTGTGCCGCGCATGTTAACTTTATTAACACCACACTTACTTTATTACCATCACACTAAATTAATTACCACCACACTAACATTACAACCGCCTTACTATTTTTATTAACAAACTTGACAAAATATTGTTAACAGAACTATTACGATGGGAGCATGAGCAGACTAAAAGTTAGCATTAGGAGTTCCCTCGCCCCTTTTACTGTTGTAAAACAGAGTTTATACTAAGCCAGTAAAACTGCGCTAGTTCTGCAGACAAGTGCTCTTTTCACGCCAGCAATTCGACCCAGCGCTCGCTTGACTTAATAATAGGCTAGATGACTAGAAAAAACTATTTAGTCCATCAGATAGACTACGAAAAATTATTGTACCCATATTTTGCCTTTTATTCGACAGACGAAAAATTACGATAATACAGAGCCTAAAAGTTTCGCGTGACGTCACGTTTGAGTACGATTTTTACTCAAACGTGACGTCACGAGCCCCCACTCGGGAAGTTTGACGATGTTTAATTATTTGATAAACTAAAAAATATTTGTCTCATTTTTTTCCATAATGTAACTTACGGACTAATTAGAATGATATATTTTTAACCCTGTCATCATCCCTATTGTTTACACAAGGCAGTGCTGGCTGCCAGTCGTCTTGGCAGCCAGTGTTGGCTTCGTGTAAACTATGTTTAGGTATACTCCGTTTAATTTAACATTTGAATCTGAACTGTCAAAACCATCACAAGGCATCGCCGCAAATGCTGATATCGTTTGTCTTGAAATCACTATAACAAAGTATAGTTTGACATTTTGAATTCTAGAGAAAAAAAACTTTTTTTTTTTCATTGAAATTTCGAATCTTAAAATGAACAGAGCATAAGCTTCACAACAACTAAGACAATATAAATCGCCCGAAGGTTAACTGGCAGAGATCATCCCGGGATCAATTCGCCTTTGTACATGAAGCTGTTATACTGTATCTTGTTTTTTTGTTATTGTTTTATGTGCAATAAAGAGTCATACAATACGATACAATACAATATTACAGGCAATATTACTTTATTACCATCACATCAACTTTATTACAGTATTCCCAAGAAAATAAGTCACATCGGCTGTTACCGTCTGCGCCGAGAAGCACAGAACGATATCCGAGAGTAGCCGAACGAGTAATTTATCTATATTGAACTTTATTTACAAACACTCTGGGCACAATTTTGCTTGCTATGCACAATTGCACACACTTTAGTTCGGCTACTCGACGCATTTGGCGCTGAGGTGCCAGACATCTGTCATGAGACATCTGTCTGAGACTTCAATCAATAACTAATCACAACACAAGTGAACAGCGCGCGAAAAAATCTCTCTTATCATTGGTAGATCGAAGTTTCCCGCGCCACAAAACCGATCCACGCAGGTATATCGTGGAGCATTCTTTGTTTGGTATTACTGTACCATCACACTAACTTAAGGTATTACCATCAACTTATACTGACCAGTTTGTCGTTGAGGATGCTTCAGCAGACTAGAGGTGAGCGTCAGGGGTTCGCTGGTCCCTTTCCTGTTGTAGGCCTTCACGACAACTGAGAGGCTGTTGCTGGCTGCCAACCCTGACACTTGGAAGTCTGGCTCGTCGTTGCTCACGTTAGCTAGCAGCTGGCCAGTGCCCATGTCGAATACCTGAGAGAAATACTTAGTTAGTCCTCGGCGTATAAGTTGGCCAGATTTTTAGTAGTGGCGGTAAGTTCGCGCATTGTTTTTTGCGTGAAATGGTAACAAAGACATCCACACAAACTTTAACATTAATAAGTAGGATTAGTAAGATTTTACTACCTCATTTAAACTTATGTCGGTTTTAGGATTGTCTCTCTCCATTACGAAAATGATATTTTTTGAATTTAACCAAGATTGAAGTTAACAATCCGCTTTCGGCCATAGGAACTGTCGCTCAAGCCCTTCCATACTGAGAAGAGAGAAAGGAGAGAGAGTGCGAAATGGCAATTTTAGGTTTGAATTAGATACTTTGTCGGTGTGTGCAGGTTTCCTCACGATGTTTACCTCCATTGAAAAAATATCTAAATAATAAATACGATTTCGCACATAAATTCCGAAAAATCCGTGTGAGCGTGGGATTCGAACCCACGACCCTCTGCATGAGAGGCGATAGGTCGAAGGATGCTGATGGTTAAAGCAGTAACTACACTTGAGACGTTCACCTAATGCGGTCGCCACACCTGTTCCAAATTACTCTGGTAGTCGGAAGTCGTCTTTACACTTGACTGTCACCTGGTCAGGCTGTGACATGTCATTCGCCGAATGCACCAAGTGGAGAACGATTAAGTGTAATTGTGGGTTTACTTACTTGCAACAGGAAAGACTGTCTGATGCCACCGTCGTGTCCTGGCGTGCAGTTCAGAGTTAAAGAGTCGTAAGTCACGTTGGTGATCTCACACGCTTTGACAGCCGATGGTTTATCTATAGAAAATGGGTTATTGTTAATAATTACGGATTTTAAATATGAATCTTCCTTGAGACTTCTTCATAATGGAAAATAGGCATAACTCACGTCATAAATCGACTAACAGGGGAAACCTCGTGAAACGTTTACAGCGAGCAGGTTTGGGAAAGACTCCAATAGAGAGATCTCTCTCCAAGCCGATGTTATGCTTGGAGACCGAAGTACACAGAGAGGAAGTTGTAATTTGTAATTATGCAAACGAACGTCGTTAGCGGAATGTAGGATTTTTATTGATAGTTGGGTATGCCATGTTCGTAGCAAGTAGTTCGGCCATTCGACGATAGGTGACGCTAGGGCGCTACACAGGTAACGGTAGAAACTCAGTAGAAAGTCAAGGTATTCGTTTCGGGTAGATTCGTCTGTATAATTCGGCGTGCCTGAACTATTTTCAGTGTCATTGGTATACCATGCTTGTACTATGGAACATTGTCGTCATACCTGCAGGCAGTATATGGAACAGGCACGGCTTCGTCTGCCGTCCGACGGAGTTGGTCCCGGAACACTGTACCCAGCCGTAGTCGGCCGACGTGTTCACCATGTACAGGTACGTGCCTGGGGACATACAAGTGTAATGGTAAGTGAAAAACTTGCATGGGAAAGGGAAATCAATTAATAGTTTTAAACACAAAACTACCGTGAGACTCACTCATAGTGAAAATAACGGAATTACTCACGTTGTTTACACCGAGATTAGCTCGACATATTTCGGATCAAGCCGTGACCCATCATCCGGAGCTACGTGCCACGGCAGCGGACAGACGCGCACTGATTGATCCGAAACATGTCGAGCTAATTTTGGTGTAAACAACGTGAGTAATTCCGTTATTTTTCACTATAATTAATAGTTATTTGGGTCTACGAGTGTAGTTTATGAAAGTCGCCTTTGCGGGCTCATGTCATAAAGTCACGAGTATTTTTCGTAATTTTGTCTACATTCATATAATAATTTAAAACAATACAATATTAACAAAAAAAGATTCAAAGATAGCATTTGTACGTAGTACAAAAAACAAATTGAAATATGGGTAATTGGTTTTCATCTTTCGATCATCACCATAACTATTCAGTGCTTCGTAGACATATTTACGGTAAAGTCACCGGTAATGGACAAAGAACCAGACAATGACTCTTATTTACTACCCACTAAGGAAAATTCATTTGTTTTACAACAATCAATTCACAACTAGTGTCCATCACTGGTGCTTGACAGCTTAAACCGTCCATAACTGGTGCCGTTACCCTAGCATAGTTTTAGGTTTATCCACAAATTTAAAAAGCACAATAGTGACATTGCTAGACTGTCGCTAAAACATACAACTTTACTACCTTCTTAAGACACAGAAAAGGAGGGGTGTTATTCCCGACGTCGCAAATGTTTATGCATGTTTATGTATGAAAGGAAATGTAGCACGCGATGCAAATTTTACCGCAACCTGTCAATGTGACTGACGGCAAACATATCGTTAAACTTATCGTATGCCAATCCAATTTAATGAGGGTGTAACAAAGACGCCATTCCCTATTACATAACATACTACATGTTAAGCGGCAATAAAATTACACTGAGCCCATAATTATATGTGATGATGTAGTGATGGCGGTGGTGATGATGCTGATGATTGTGATGGTGATGATGATGATAATGCTGATGATTGTGGCGGTGATGGTGATGTTACCGGTGGTGATAATGATGCTGATGATTATGATGGTGGTAATGCTACCGATGTGACGGTGATGATGATGCTAACGGTCGTGGTGGTGATGACGGTGGTGATAATGATAATGATGATGATGATGATGTTGATGACTTACCGGGCAGGCTTTGAGCGGCGTTAAGGGCCGAAGCGGCCGTGAGCTCGTGCTTGCTGTGCGCTGAGCTGTTGAACCACCAGTGGTATGTCATGGAGTCCTGTTGAAGAAGATTACATTATAAATAGTGTAAAATATTACGTCGTTACCTATGAAATTGGCAAATTTTCTTTCGTGCTTCTAACTATCGCAACTTCCATAGCATAAAAGACATCACATAACTGGCTATTCCAAAAAAATTTGTTTTCGTCGTGATAATTTTGACTGTAATAATATTCATCCATGTTTAAAAAAAACTACAAAAAAAAAATTCATAGTCAAATTCGTTTAGGTTTCCTGAATTTCGTACTTACCTATCTAATTGGTTGCAATAATTAATACATCCTTTTTTTTATTGAAATTGATTCTCATAGTTTAGAAGTGTCTTTAAACATTTTTTTTTATGTTTTGTATTACTTACTATATTTTGTATGTATGTATGTATGTAACTCTTTATTGCACAAATAATCATGACAAAATAACAGACATAACAGAACATAAGTACAAAGGCGAACATATCCCAAAAGGGATCTCTTCCTGCTAACCTTCGAGCGATTGACAAAACATGTGAAATTAGAGTAGACACACAAAGAAAATTGAGAAAGAAAAAATACCATTAACCTAAAATAAATAAATGTATTATAATTCGTACCTACTACAATAAATCTAGACATAATTAATAATATTTTATGTATGTTTGTTTGACATATCTCATTGAGATTTCATTATTATTGCATTGCTTTATTTTTAAATGACATTTTTTTACTCTCTACAAAATCACATTTCGAAATTGATATTTTCATTATTTTTTTTAATGTTTTGGCGATCTTTTTATGAATTCCGATAATTTACGATAAATCATAAATGAAATATGTAAATTTTCACTAAAATATAAACTCCATACAGGGTGGCCAGAAAAGTGACGTCCAAAAATTTTTTTTAGGTGCCTCGTGCTGAGAGGTATCTGAATCACCCCCGTGTATGTTTTACGATTGTTGATAGTTTTCGAGTTACGATTTTTTAAATGATTTTTTGCGAAATTGCTACTGGATCGGTTTCAAAAATTTTTTTCTTTAAAAGTTGAAGGTTTTTTTGAAAATTTTTCTTGGCGCTTATTTCCTAATGAACTGTACATTTACTGAAAAAATAAACAGCTTCATAGCTTTGATGGCAGTTACTGAAAATAAGACCTAAAGTTGAGAATTCGTGTTAAGTGAGTTATCATTTAAATTTTCGATATCAAATTAAAAATCTAAATTGACCCTTTCTTAGTTTCTAAGTAGCTTCAAAAAATGCGCTAGACTTTCAGCTTTCATAATAATGTTAGACAAATAGTACTTCATTGGCTATTTTTCGTTGAAATCATCCATCAAAGACAGCGAGGTGGAATTGATTAATTTGTCAACTAATGAGAAATAACTCCAGAAAAGTTATAATCTTACATTTTGTGAAAGGTTGTTTAATTTTAAGGTTTTTTGCATCACATGAAGTTGAGAAATTATGAAAAACAGTTATTATTAAAATTTTCGACTTCAAAATTTAAAAATCTAAACAGGCTATTTCGTAGTTCACAAATGGCTTCATCCTAAGTAGAAATCAACCATCGAAGAAAAAAATAATTGATTCAATAAAACAAAGAAGATTGTAATGAAAAATTCAGTTTCTTTACATGTAAAACCGAATGTAAAGAAACTGAATTTTTCATTTTCATTGCTTTTTAATATCCTGTTCAACCCTAAGTCCCCTTCCTATCTTTCAGAGAGATTCAGTTACTTGGCTGACGGTTCTGGGAATCCTTTACGGTCCAGTGACAACCTCTCTCTTGCCTTTCCTATCGTATCATCAAGTCCAAATCCTACTCCAATTCCTTATCTGTGCATGTCCGGTTGTGAATTCAGTTTCTTTACATTCGGTTTTACATGTAAAAAAACTGAATTTTTCATTACAATCTTCTTTGTTTTATTGAATCAATAATTTTTTTCTTCGATGGCTGATTTCTACTTAGGATGAAGCCATTTGTGAACTACGAAATAGCCTGTTTAGATTTTTAAATTTTGAATTCGAAAATTTTAATAATAACTGTTTTACCATAGTTTCTCAACTTCATGTGATGCAAAAAACCTTAAAATTAAACAACCTTTCACAAAATGTAAGATTATAACTTTTCTGGAGTTATTTCTCATTAGTTGACAAATTAATCAATTCCACCTCGCTGTCTTTGATGGATGATTTCAACGAAAAATAGCCAATGAAGTACTATTTGTCTAACATTATTATGAAAGCTGAAAGTCTAGCGCATTTTTTGAAGCTACTTAGAAACTAAGAAAGGGTCAATTTAGATTTTTAATTTGATATCGAAAATTTAAATGATAACTCACTTAACACGAATTCTCAAATTTAGGTCATATTTTCAGTAACTGCCATTAAAGCTATGAAGCTGTTTAATTTTTCAGTAAATGTACAGTTCATTAAGAAATAAGCGCCAAAAAAAATTTTCAATAAAACCTTCAACTTTTAAAGAAAAAAAATTTTGAAACCGATCCAGTAGCAATTTCGCAAAAAATCATTTAAAAAATCGTAACTCGAAAACTATAAACAATCGTAAAACATACATGGGGGTGATTCAGATACCTCTCAGCACGAGGTACCTAAAAAAAATTTTTGGACGTCACTTTTCTGGCCATCCTGTATATCTGCTCATAAACATTTTGTTTCATCCAATTTCCTAGCACTAAAACCAGGATGTTCCCCTAAAAATAATATTTCCGCTTCACTGTTCACCGATACTGCATTTGCCAGAAAACTTGGGATCTTCGACGTTTCGACACAGTTATTGTGTTGTTGAGACGTAAAAGACGTCAATACTGCTCTTCAAAAGATACAAAACGACTTAACTACGATAAATTTTCTAGGGATACGGGCTATTTTATTACTGGCATAGAAGTTTAGAATTTTAGCTCTATTCGAGCATGAACTACAATCATGAAACGACTATTTCCGATCAAATTTCCAAATATTGGCAAACTACGTACTAAAGTTATGTGGAATATTTGGCTAATCGCCCACTTAGTTAAATGACTTAGTTTTCCGGCAATATTTTGGCATGAATTCGGGCTATTATGTTGTCACATTTTACGACAAAGAAGCTCTTTAAAGTAGCTATTTATTTAAAGAAAGCTCTTTCTTATTCAGAAGTAACAGCACAAGAGTATGACAAGAGTGATGAATGTGAGTGAAGCGAGAGAAGTATGTAAGAATAGATGCGAATGGCGCTCTGTTGTCTCTGCCTACCCCGCAGGGAATAAGGCGTGATGGTTATGTATGTATGTAAGTAACAGTACAATCTATTGCCATAATAACAGAATATTTCACACAAAAATCTACGTTTGGTACCCCGGCGTTACGAAACTGATTTAAAAACGAAAGACGGAAGGGTACATGTCTTTCTAAACACCAAAATCGTCCTTTTATTTCATTCTTTTTATATTTTTCTTGTGGATATCGCGAGTATTAGGACAATTTAGTGCACCAAGACACTCGTAATGCGACGCGAATTTAATTTAATTCTAACATTGCCTCATTGCTATTCACTTGTGCCAAATTAACAAACAGCTGTGGGCAGAGCAAGAAATATTTAACAAAGTTGTTTATTCCGCGGTGTGATCAATATAAATACTGATTGATGTAAATTGCTGCGAACTCCCAAAGCCTTTGGAAACAATTTGATTCTGTCCAATTTCGAAAAGTTTCCGAATTAAATGCGGACTTAATACAAAATAACAATGGAAGTACCTTGACAAGATGCTATTATACAATTAACAATAAGAACTTTGTTTTATTTACACACGGAATGTAAAAAGTTGGTTCTGTTCCTTGTGGATTACTAAAAATAAAAAAAAATAAGTGCATATCTTCGCTGATACACGTACATTTAAACATTTATTCGCTTGACTGTCATTTTCAACAACTAACAACCACTTACTCGTACAACTTGCTACCTAAATTGTGTAAAAAGTATTCATGATTTTCTCTATGTAACGTTTCATGTGTTCTGCCTACGCCCTTTGGGAACACAAGCGTGATATTTACTCGTATCGTGTCTTTGAAATCCTGTTTAGAGACTAGCTACTGTAGCCGGCAAACAACTTGGCACCTTAGAGAGAGAGAGAGAAGAAGAAAGAGAGAGGGAGAGAGAGAGAGAATTCGCGCATAGCTTTTACTTGGAAAAAGCGCTACGCGAACTCTCTCTATCTCTCTTTCTCGAACATCGCGCCATTTTGTTTCCGGGTACTATACTCTTTGTGTGTGCTGTGAGCATGCGTGCGTTCGTCCGTACGTGCATACGTCCGTGCGTGCGTACGTCCGTGAGTGCGTACGTGCATCAGCGCGTCAGTGCGTACAAGTGCGGTGTGTGAGCATATTTTTAAAGATTTACCTTGGGGTTGGCATCCAGATCGCATTCTATTTCGATGATTTCGCCTCTCGCGGCGCGGAGTACGGCAGGCTGTGTTGTCTTGCACGTCGGGGTATCTATAAAGAAAAATAATGTAAAAACAACAGTTTTAGATAGTGTGGCCTAACCACCACATCAGTTAGGCGCCGATTCGTCATGAATTAGTCCGAAACATGTCGAGCTCATAACTCCTTATGCTTAAAGCTGCCGAGGTATCCACCAATGAAACTGACACCAAAGGTTGATAATAATGACGATGGATTCCATTTAAAAATACAGCAGCTGGCCATAAAGTTTAGACATCGGTCCTTGGAAAGAGATAGTTGGCGTAACGTAGTATGTTAAGTTCAACGCAGGGGATGCATTCGGCTGACGTATCCTATCTGACTGGAACCCTATACTACACCTAAAAAAGACCAGTGTGCCAGTAAAAGTCTTTTGGATCCACCCTATCACTTACACTTAACATCCAGCATCAGTTTGTCACTGGAGCCTTCTCCGAGGGCGTTCCTGGCAGAGCAGACGTACGCGCCAGCCGCCTTGCGGGACACCTTCTGGAGCACCAGGCTCTGGTTGGCCAGGAGTACGCCAGACCCTGGCTTCACTATTGCGTCCTGTGACAAAAGATTTGGCGTTTAGGCACCATGATTCAAAATTCAAAATTCTAATTAAAATTCAACCAGCGCTTCGGAAAGACTATCTCTGCCAAGAAGAATGCGCCGCAAGAAACCTGGCAGAAAGTCGTTTTTCATTTGTCTTAAGAAGCCATAGTAGCCGCAGTAGGTTAGCGGTTTGACCTGTAGCCTCTCATGCAGATGGTCGTGTTTTGTATGGAGTAAGCAGGGACAACAGAGCGCCAGTCACTTCTGTTCTGGCATATTTCTCTCGCTTCAAATTCATCCCTCTCGTTATACATGCTTGACTGTTTTGAGATACGTTTTAGGGCCGATTGTTCAATCACCAGATAAATTTATCTGCCAGTTAAAATTATTGCTATCCTTTTTTCGCGTCATATAAAAGAAAAGTGACAGCCAACATTTATCGGACAGATATGTTTTATCTGGTGATTGAAAAATTAGCTCTTAGACGAGTATTCCCGACCCCTGGTTAAAATATTTATGGCTTCGTTACACGTACTGAGTAGAGTGGCGAGAGAGTGTTCTCGGCCGAGCACTCGGTTCGTGTGTACTATTGTTTTCATAGAGCACACGAACCGAGTACTCGGCCGAGAACACTCTCTCGCCACTCTACTCGGTACGTGTGATCAAGGCATTACAGTCAATTTCCGGCCAGCTTGTATATTTTCGAGAGTAGACCTTCTACACGCTATTACCTACTCTGTGTCTCTAAAGCTAATCCATGGACAGATGGAAAATTGGGACGTGCTAGGACTTACATTATGTGTGAAATATACATGGCTGTGCCACGGGTTTGCCCGCACCCTGCAGTCCAGGTAGACGTCTGATCCTTCCACCACTTTGCTTGCGTCCAGATTGGCTCCTAACTCCAACTTGACGACAGGGAGGTCTGAAAAAAAAAAAATCTTTCATAAAAACCTATAGTGCGAGAGTAACAACGCACTGTAGTGCGACAGTAACAACGCACTGTATAGCGATAGTAAGAACGCACTGTAGTGCGGCAGTAACAATGCACTGTAGTGTAACAGTAACAACGCACAAGTGCGCCCGACATTACTCAAGGGTGAAATTATACTTTTACACAATATGACGTGTGTTAATGTTAAAAATAGTTACAACTTAGTACTTTGGTTCTTTTAATCCAACACAGATGGCGTTAGTGGTGCATCTTTTAGAATATTTTATTTTTATTTTACTAAAAAGAAATGACGCGGATACAGTGCTCTGAAGTTTCTAGTGACGCAACTACGCGCTACAATTTTAACCAAGGCGTGGCGTGACAAGCCCCCACTCCAGAAGTTTGATGATCTTTGTCGGTGTTCAATTATTTGATACACGTGTCTCATATTTTTTCATAATCTAACTAACGGACTGATTAGAATGATATATTTTAACTCAGTACACAAGCCAAGTTTCGCTATCAAACCTAATCCCGTAGGCTCAATTCACACCAGAAGAACTTCGAAAGGCGGCGAAGCGCAGCGACCCGCTCGGAAGAGCAGGCGCGAGGATTCCCGCGACTGCTCGAGAAGTAGCTGAAATGCGCGGGAAGTCGCTGGATGCGCGGAAAGTCCAATATCTCTGGGCGGGATATTGGCAGCGGCCGCTCGCGACTGCTCGAGCATCTTCGGGCATTCCCGTGACGTCTCGCGCAGTCGCACGGCTTGGTTTATGGAATTCGCCGGAATTCCCGCGGATCCGCGGGCATCCGCGCGCCTCGTTGGAGTTTCTTATGCGATAATAAGTCTTATTGTAATGAAAATAAAGTTAAAATTGACATGATACTGAAACTGCGCTCCGCTTCGCCGACTTTCGCTGCTCTTCTGGTGTGAATTGACCCGTATTGTAATCCAGCAGTGGGGTTTACTGCGATTTTATGTACCTACGAAAAACAAATGAGTGACTGTGTGAATATTTCGCTCACTCGTAATGATAATTATCGTGTCAGGTCATTTTAACGCATCAAAGCTTTAGTTTGATTACTATGTGAGCCCAAAACACAATAATGATTGTTAGTTATTTACGTAAGTGCAGCATAATAAACGGAACTAATGTTAAACGAGTGTGGTTCATGAAATGAGCCCGATAAGAGAATTCAATACATGCACGTGTAAAGAAAATATGCTGGAAGTGGCCACAAAAGGCGAAATAGTCATGGTTTTATCTATGTAGCGATTGTAGCGTTTCGTGTGCTCTTCCTACCCCGTTTAGGAATACAGGCGTGATGTATACATGCACAAATATCATGACTTTTAAATACATCTCACACAATGATAATTGGACTAGATGAAAACATGGAATGCAGGCGTGAGAATATGTATGTATGTATGTATGAAAACAAAACACTGGATCGTTCGATCGTGTATTCAAACATTAGCTCTAATTGTTCGGCATAGCTCCACGAAGGCTCCTGATTGGTCAATGGGCCGCCTGACTCTCTCTGATTGGCCAATTAACGAGGCGCAATCAATACCGCGTATTGCAGTGACTTGTGTGATTAGTCTTTATGATTGTGACCATAAATTGTATGAGCGTAGGACGGAGAGTACATACATACATCACGCCTGTATTCCCAAATGGGATAGGCAGAGCAAAGGAATCGTTACATAGACAAAACCATGACTATTTCGCGTTTCGTGGTCGCTTTTTTTGGGTTTCAAATTGGCGGGTATTATAGTGACAATTAGCCTGTCGCCTAAAATATACCTTAACCTATATCCTTAGTTGTATCTTACGATATCCACGGAAGAAATGGAGAGGCGTTATTTTAAACCCGACACCATACGGTAAAAATATTGTATTGGTTTTAATACGGTTAAACCTCGAGAATAACATCGTCATTTCGTTCGTGGATGTCGTAAGAGGTAACTAAGGAAATAGGCGAAAGGAAATATTTTAGGCGACAGGCTAGCAACCTGGCACTATTACACCTCTTAACTTAAAATCTAAATTAGGCTGGAATTGGACAAAACATGAAATAGGTTGTAAGTGCAATTAGTAGCGATTATTTTGCTCTGCCTACCCCATTTGGGAATACAGGCAAGATATATGTGTGTCTCTATTTGCCTAAAAAGGTTCAAAACTCCTCAAGGGTTATACTCAAAGGGTGAAAACGGGACCATATTATTCAGACTTCGCCGTCCGTCCGTCCGTCCGTCTGTCACCAGTATCTCATGAACCTTGCTAGCTAGACGGTTGAAATTTTCACAGATTATGTATTTCTATTGCCGCTATTACAACAAATACTAAAAATAAAACAAAACTATCATTTACGAGGAGCTCCCATAGAACAATCATGTTCTTTTTGGTGTTTTTGCTTCGAGCTCAAGTCCGACTCGCACTTGGCCGGTTTACTCACGTTGGATTTCCATCTTCCATCCATCCTCATGGGTGGAATGAGGCAGGGATGGCTGCGTAGCTCGACAGGACAACACCCTGCCCGCGTCTTCGATGGAAGGCTCGAACGTCAGTATACTGTTGGTGATGTTTCCATCCGTTGATATCTGAAAAGAAGGTAGGTTTGGTAAGAAGTTCTGCTACTCGTCGAAAGTTGGCGCTAGGAGTCGCTTTAACCTTTTGACCGCCAAGGCGCGAAGTGAAACGCTGTGCTCCTAACGCCAACGTTAGTCGGCTCTTAGATAATGCTTGTTTTTTTTTCGAATGGTGCTGTATTATTTTATTTAAATTAGGTATAAAATAACTTACACTACCTATAAATAAAGTAAACCTAGAAAAAATGTTGAAGCGTTTTATATTTCAGTTCTTTCGCAATAACTTCGACGCGCCATATAACGTCGTAGCGTTACGGGCACTGACTGGCGATGCCGTGGTATGGCGTCTTTGGCGGTCAAAAGGTTAAGTTGAAAGGAACGTTTTGAACGTGAGTTTTTTAGATATCTCCGTCGTTTTAATTTTGTCGGATTAGTTGGATTTTAATAAGGAGAGTTATAAATTCTAATTTTTAAAATGTATTTATACAAATAAGCTCCTTCCTAAGAGCACTTTTACACGTAATGTTCGAGTCTACCAGCGCTTAGGAAAGACCATCATTGCCAAGAAGAATGCATTGCAAGAAACTTGCCAGAAAGTCATTTTTTCAAGATACAAATTTGTATTAAAAAATAGTAAAAAGCGTAAGACAAGAATAGATATTCAAGTAAATAAATGCATTGTATCACTGATCCAAGAGCCAAAGCAACGCGTTGGACGCAGGTTTTCACCCCATCATATCCTGTTTTAAAAACAGAGCGAGCGGTACCAAGGCACGGTCGCCTAAGCCACGCACCAGTTATCAATATAACTTTATAAGAAAACTAGCTGTGCTTGCGACTCCGTCCGCGTGGAATAGTGACCAATTTCCCCCTTTTTCTTCTACATTTCCCACTGTTTCTTCGGTCCTATTGGTCGCAGTGTGATGTTATATAGACTAAAGGTTTATAGCTCATTAGAGCCGCCCGGCACCCGACCAGCACCGCCTCGCCTTGAGCGGTTAGTATTCTTTATATGAACTTGTATGGGCATACGCTCACTACATCAACTCCGTAACGTCAACGGATCGCCTCGATCGCGAGGCGTCCGCGCGCCGCCCGCGAGTGGACCGCGCGCCGCCGGCGAGTGGCCCGCGCGCTGCCCGCGAGCGGTCTCCGCCAACCGGTGTTGCTAACTTAGTGGATTCACCACAAAAATGAGTGATTTTGGCACCCCATTTAGCGGAGTAATATTTCATTTAGTGGCTGGTGTTTTTTTTATGGTTTTTATCAAAGGATTTTTATCTAATACGTCACTTACACATTTAGTCAGTCAGACATTTTTTGTGGCACTGGATTTTTGAATTCATGTGCTCTGCCTACCTTTCTTTTGAATACAGGCGTGAGAATATGTATGTGTGTATGTATAATTATTTTAATAGTACTTAGATAGGTACCTAATTGTTTTTTTTAATAAAATAATTAGTTGGCACTCAAAAAATTTGTTCTCTAAAAACAGAGCCAGCAGGTGAATCTTCCGAATGTTCGGCTTCATCTGCTTGCTCCGCTTGTAAAGAAATAAGTATTCAGTGCCAAATTTTTATGTTACTGAATTAGGTATTATGTAGTTATTACATTTACCTTCACGTGCTAAGCTCACTTTATGAGTTGTGTTACTTCAGCATTTTATAAGTTGTGTTAGTGGTGCCGGGTTAGAATAGCACCTCCCCCTTTCTTCCCGTGGGTGTCGTAAGAGTCGACTCTGGGAAAGGGTTAGTGTATTGTGGGCGATGGGCTAGCAACCTGTCACCGCAATATCACGTTTAACCATCTGGTTACCCTGAATTTGCTAGACGTGGCACTGGATTTTAGAATCCATGTGCTCTGCCTACCCCTCATGGGAATACAGGCGTGAGAATATGTATGTATGTATGTATGTATGTATGTTAGTGGTTAAATTCTTAACTTACCACTAACTGGAAGTATCTATTCCACTAAAAATTAACTAGCTACTAAAACTAATAATTTTCCCGTTAAAGCACATGTCTACCTAAACTAACAAATCTAGTGGAAAATCCACTAAGTTGGCAACACTTCGTTGACCGCGCGAGGTCCGCTCGTCGACGCCGCGCGGTCCACCCGCGGGCCGCCCGCCGATGGCGCGCGAACGCCGCGCGGCGAGGCGGCGAGGGTCGGGTCCCGGGTGGGTGCCGAGTGGCTCTAATGAGCTATAACCTTAAAGCCTTCCTCGATAAATGGTTTATCCAACACAAAAAGAATTTTTCAATTCGAACCAGTAGTTCCTGAGATTAGCGCATTCAAACAAACAAACTCTTCAGCTTTATAATATTAGTATGGATAACAGCAAAACATTAAAATTCCCAGCTGTCCTTTACAACGGGGGTTAAAATGACCCCAAACCTCAAAGAAATACTTCAAACGTGATCCGAGACAGGGTTAAAGCGATAGCTCGAGTCATTGACCACTAGAGGCCAGAGCATGTTGTCAATCAGTCAACCCACAGTGGAATAGCGGTCAGTAGGTAAACAAATAAGTTGTAAAAAAATCAGTAAAAGGTATTTCACTTATGAAAATCTTATTCTTGTAGTCGATTTCTTTCGTGAACATCGTAAGAGGTGACCGTAGATTGAGTTGAGGTAAGTTTTAGAGGACAGACTTCTAATTTGACACTATTTTAGCTCTTTCTACGAAATGTGAAGCAGTCATTGTTTTGTACATGTAATATTTTGTGAGCTCTGCCTACCCCTCCCTATTTATGTACCAATACTATTTTATGTATCAATATAATGTGTCTGGTAAACTTCATTAATTTTTTTGCGGCATAATGGTGTATAATTTTTTTTGTGGTTTGAGGAAGGGGGGTTATTTTGATAAGTAACTTTATTACATTCAAAATGCGCTAGAAATTAAGGTCAGATATTTTTCAAGAGTCTTTTTAAAACTTTGAATACCTAGGTAAAGAGTACAATCCATAAAAACTTAAAACAAACTAAAACTTTTTTCTATGCTCGCTTACTTCCCATAGACTAAAATACAATAGACAAATAAAAGTGCACGTGACCTTTTTTATATTATAAACTAGCACGTGTTTGAAAGGGCTTCAATCAAATTAGAAAAGGGGCGTTTAATAGTATGGTTTATTTTAATAGAAATCCTGTTTTGTTGTTCATTCAGTATTTGTGATTGAGTAAATTTGGAGAACCAAAGTTATCAATACGATTATAGCCTAGTATATTTTTTGTAGCAATATCTTTGTTTCCAAGAGTAAAGTAACAAGATAAAAGAAAAGTTACTGATCGTGTGAATAGTAAATTTTTTTTTGGTATTAGTTTCTTATCCGTGTGGTGTCGAATTTAGAATAACACCTCTCCATCTCGTCCGTGGATGTCGTAAAGGCGCCTAAGGAATTAGGTTTAGGTATATTTTAGACGACAGGCTAGCAACCTGTCACTATTATTCCTGTCAACTAAAAACCTAAAAAAATATTATGCTAGAAGCGGTTACGAAATTAAGAGGAAATATGCCGGTCGAGGGAATTGAAAAATAGGTATTTGCTAAATCTATTGCTGTCGCGCCGTGACCTGCCCAGACGACGTCGAGTGCGATAAGAACAACTACAGCTCGGACCGAAAATACCTATGAAAATTATTCAAAAACAACGTTTCGTAGTCCCCTGATTTCTTCTCCAAAACTTAACCGATTAAATATGTTTTTTCATTAAATGTTTAAAAAATGTCATAACTGTGTTTCTATGTTCTTATATTTTGATATAATTGTGTTAAAATTGGTTTCTAGAGGTTTGAACACAACGGAAAAAACTTACCAATTTTTCATGTTTTTGAAGGTTAATATCTCCTTTAATAATTCAATAAAGAAAAAAAGGAAAACATAGGAACATGCTAATATATCATTAGATTGTTGATGTAAAAACTCATTGTTCTACGGGTAATATCCAGTGAGGAATCAGGGGACTACGTTTCCATACAAAATATGACCGCTCCATTTCCTCTTAACGTGAAATTGTCATGGTTTTGTCTATGTAGCATTTTGTGTGCTTTGCCTACCCCGTTTGGGAATACAGGCATAATCTATGTATGTATGTATTATTAGTTTCTTTACTGTTTTTCTCTATAGTGTGGCACATTTGGTACAATCCGCAGTATCAACTTGCATCAGTATAATGGTTGGCTATTGTGCTGTCTGTACCCATTGTGTGCTATCGGTACAATTAGGGCCAATTACATAGTCGTACGGTCAGCAATGTTTGAGAACTGTCGCCGCACAGAGCGGCAATAAAATCATTTTCTACCTACAGTATAACGTTCTATGCATTATACCTCTAATTTGTGATCATGCGCTTTCGAAGTTAAGAGGATAGGAGTGGCGCCACTTCCCCATACAAACGTAGTCCCCTGTTTTCTCCCTGAATAACATTAGAGCAAATTTTTTTTTTCATCAAATTTGTATCTGTTGTGGCTATGCACCTATGATTTGCTTTTATCGATACCTATTGAGTATATCGATAGAAGCAAATCATAGGGGGCATAGCCAGATACAAATTTTATAAAAAAAAAAAAATTGCTCTAATGTCATTTTTCAGGGAGAAAACAGGGGACTACGTTTGTATGGAGAAGTGGTGCAACTCCTATCCTCTTATTTTTAATAAACTAAAATAAAACCCGAAATAGAGTCCGATGTGGCTTGGAAACTTCAAATACTTATCTACAAGTTAAGTTTACATATGTAAACTTTTTTTGGTCATAGGTATTATTAGATAGTTGATTGTATTTTTTTTAGTTTGTAATAATTTGTTTTTTTTTGTCATAATTAGATAAGTATTAGTAACACCAATACATGGGTACATGTATACACATCACGCTCTTGCGGAAATAATCTTGAATGAGGGGAAGAATTCGGTAGGGTAGACGGAGACACCAAAAAAGTTTTAGGTAAATTGGCTGCGAAATGTGAAATAGTCGACTATGTCTATGTAGCGTTTCCTGCACTCTGCCTACTTAGGGTCTCCCCACATTAGTCGACGCCGTTTCGGCAAAACGCGGGTAGAGAAAGCTTTATGTCAACGCAATAAGGGCGAACAAGACGTCAATTGGCTCGGCCCGCTCGGCCGAGAATGGCCGAGCCAATTGACGTCTTGTTCGCCCTTATTGCGTTGAAATAAAACTTTATCTACCTGCGTTTTGCCGAAACGGCGTCGACTAGTTTGGTGAGACCCTTATACGGTTTTTTTTTACTTCTAGGCTTCTAGGCTTTGCTCAGAAGTAGGATACTTTACACGTAAAAAAAAGTGTCAACGAAAAACGCAAGCGTATCAAAACCACTGCCGCCAACTTTTATTTAACAAAACGTCCATTTTGGAATTAATTTTGAATAAAACACGGGACTCATAATTAAAGGCTTGGCCATTAAAGAACCCAAATTTTAACCAGAAAACCGTCATACCATTCTGGACTTTACCAAACGGTTCTAAAGTCTATTTTCGCGGGTGTAAGTTTAAAAGAGTTGTAACTTCCGCTTTTGAAAATAATTGGTCTTTTATGGGGAATCATTATTTCAATTAAGGTTAATTCTGGTTGTGTTTTTGTAACATCGGGTGTGGACGGCGCCTTAATTATTTTTTATGGGATTTCTTTGTTGACGGCTCGATCATTTTGTAATGAATACATACTACAATCAAAGCTATAACTAACGAACAACAGTGAAATAAAATGAAACACTCTAAAAAAGAAACAATCACGTTTTTAAACATAAAATTACCGTGAGACTCACTCATATCTACTTACATTTTTAAACCAGTGCGAGTCTGTCCGCTGCCGTGGCGCCTAGCTCCAGATGATGGTCACGGATTGACCCGAAACATGTCGACCTAATATCGGTATTAGAAACCTAATCACGGTAACCACACCACCATTCCAAAAAAAGAGGTGCGAGCCTAGATTTCGAACCCAGGACACATACACGCAGGTCAAACCCCTAGGTTACGACGGCTTCCTTATAACGTAAAGACACTTACGGTTTCTCTGATGGTCTTGAGCCGAGTGCCCCCCTTCCACC
This sequence comes from Adoxophyes honmai, assembly GCA_005406045.1. Lineage (NCBI taxonomy): Eukaryota > Metazoa > Arthropoda > Insecta > Lepidoptera > Tortricidae > Adoxophyes > Adoxophyes honmai. The sequence goes on from BHDV01004878.1 coordinate 47,064, forward strand.
AAGATATGGAGGGCTTGGGCCGCGCCCCCACGGACTGGCAGACCAGCTCGGTCTTCTGCCCCGCCACCAGGGGGCGCTTTCCGCCCTGCAGCCTCACCCAGAGGGGACGCACTGTAACAAAATAACTTTATGTCAAAAATATATCTCACACATACGTATTATCACGGAAGTGTAAATGGATGTTTTGGGAGGGGAAGACCTAGACGGACGTTCCGTGACCAAATCGCGGACGTTTTAGAAACTGGTCAGGTTAAGAGTAGCCGAAATCGACGAGCATGTATGAAGAGACTAATGAACGTGGATGAAGCAAACAGGTATGTCAAGATCGTAGCAAGTGGAACAAAGTGGTCTCTGCCTACCCCTGTGGGAAAGAGGCGTGACGATATGTATGTACGTATTATCACGCCTGTATTCCCAAGAGGGGTAGGCACGGCACATGAATTCAAAAATCCAGTGTCAAGTTTAGCAATTTCAGGGTGGTTGCAGTTGGTTAAACGTGATATTGCAATGACAGGTTGCTAGCCCATCGCCCACAATACACTTCACTAACTCTTTCCCAGAGTCGACTCTTACGACACCCACGGGAAGAGAGGGGGAGGTGCTAATCTAACCAGGCACCACACAGGAAATAGGTAGATCAATAAATTGATACTTCAGAGAAACGCCTGTTAATACAAAGATTGACAGTCCTTACAATTACTTGTCACTAAAAGTTTTATCCCTTTGGAACCGTTGCAAAATAAAAATCAAAATTTTATTTATGCAAGTAGGCTATAAGCTATTTTTTTAAACATCTTTTCTTTGAGCCGACTAGCGGTTCGGAAGGACCATGTTTGAGAAGAATGCGCTGCAAGAAACTTGGCACAAAGTATTTTTTTTTTCTAATTAAAACTGACGTGTAAAGAATGTCGCTAAATATAAACAAAAAAAAACATTGCCAGAACGCGAAATCGGAGGGCTTAAGCCTATAGTTTTTTAAATTTATTTTCAAAGGTAACATTATAAAATGCCCTCAAGGCTCTATTAAGGTTAATTGATTCAATACACCGTGAAGTTTAATTTTAGCTTCAAGTTCAAAATTTAATGCAACGCCGTTAAAAATCTAAAAAAAAAACATTTTTATGAAACGTATAAAAACAGTTTTAAAAACCAGAGTGCAGTCAATTTATGCGTAAGTCGAAGACGAAGCCTTAAATTGAAACGGCACGAGATTTTTTTCTTGTTATTCAATAGCATAGGCAGAATACTTGTTTGGGATTTAGTTTAATAAAACACGTCTTTTTAGTTATCTATCGGACGGATTTAACAGTTTTTTTAATCAAATACCCAAAGGCCCTGCGCAGACGACAGACTATCAGCGACGGATTTTTTAGTCTGCGAAAGTAGAACCTATGGAATTATGTGCAGTAATGCACACGACGTGCAAAAAGTCCGGCTCACAATGCATACAATCCACGCAGACTTTTTTTGCGACGCAGACTCGATCGCACAAAAAGTCTGTCGTCTGCGCTGCCCCAAATGATCTCACATGAGACATTACTTACACTATAGTCTCTAGCTTAGTAACTAACGATTTGTTCGTGGGTGTTCCCGATGTCATTATAAAATGGCGGAACCCTAAAATTGTAAAGAAGTAGCGTTCAATGAAAACGGGTTGTCAAATTAAAAAAGTACGAGACATCTCTGAGATTAATGCATACTCCGTAAAAGTTAACAAATGGTTGTTCACAGAAGTATTTGTACTCGATAATAGGAAGTATTTTTACTCAGTACAAATACCCTCGAGTACTTTTCGGTATGAGGTACCGTATCTTTGTAATTTTGACTCAGGGAACATGACATGTTAACTTCTTCTATTTCATAGCTTAATTCAATGTTTCAATTCAAGTATTCAAAACATGAAAAACAAATTAAACTGTTTAAAAACTATAGAGAACTGTTACTGTCGGTACATTTTGAAATGTAACTTTACTACAAAATATTGCCATGTGAAATGCCGAGGACTCTCACTGACAAAATAAACGATTTCCAAAAATAAGTACTTTAAAAAGCGCAAAGTATAGAACTTCCGCCTCCAACATACCTTGCGATTATTTACACCAATACACTATTTACCTAGTATTTCCGATAAAAATACTTAGTATTTTAAAAACTCAGTTTTAAATCTCGCTTCCATTACCTTAATGAAACTGAGTTATTTCCGTGCGTATCAAAAATCCATCAGACAACGATTATTTTAAACATCCAAACAAAAAAGGGACCAAGTGAAATCGTCGAATCAATAAATATGAGCTTAAAATTTTAGACACAAACACAAGGTACAAAATTGAAATTCACTTTTTGTTCCGTTTTTACTTACTTCCAAAAAAATTGTGAGTTCCACTTGGTGCTGTAGAAAGTATTTTTTATTAATTAGTTTTGTTTTGTTTATTCTCCTGGCTTGTTGAACTTTTTTTTTTAGTTATTTTAATTTATGCTTAACTTAAATAAGTAAAAGGAATGAGATTATGAGACCACATACTTTATTTAAAATTAATCTCTAGATAGTCAAAATGTTTTTGTTCGTTTCCTCTCAAAGTCACAAAATTATCCAAAGCTTTCACAATTTTAACTTAAACATGTGTATGACTGTATGTATGTATGAATCTAATATTCACAGCCAAATGATACTATCTTAAAAACCGATTAGTTTATTAACTCTTTATTTTTATTGTAGTGCGGAGCGTGAAAAAGTCATAATCATGGTTTTGTCTATATTACGTTTCGTGTGCTCTGCCTACCCCTTTTGGGAACATAGGCGTGAGTATATATGTGTATGTATGTATGTGCTTTCATTACTAGCTATTTATATATGATATGGTTGCAAAATGTTGCCACAAAACTTGAAATAGTAATGGTTATGTACTTATTTGTAAGAAATCGTGAGCTCTGCCTATTCCGATAGGGAAAACGAACGTGATGCTTAAATATGTATGTGTATCTTATTTATTATTAATAAGTATAAGCCATGCTTATCCAAACAAACATCGATAATTCCAAAACACAACATTAATAATACACTGTGCGTCAAATTGAATAACACAATATTCTCTCTATTTGAGTAAACATTTAACATTTGAATGACAAATTAAGTATGTATTGTACGAGGGTCAAACTGAAAGTTTCGGGAATAGAAAAAAGTATGCAGTTAAAATGATCAAAAGTAATTTTATTGCTTTTGGAAGTATTCGCCATTATATTTAATGCACTTTTCCACACGTTCACCCCACTTTTGAAGCACTCATTGAACACTGAACTGGGGGTCGACAAAATCGCCGTTTTGTACGCCTCCACAGCATCTTCTGGCGTGTGGAATCGCTTACCACGTACCTTATCTTTGATTCTGGGGAATGTGAAGAAGTCATTGGGGCTTTAGTCAGGGCTGTATGGAGGATGGTCCGGTTATTCGGCTTTTTCACCGTCTAGATAGTCTTTTGTTAACCAAGCCGTATGGGAGCTGGCATTGTCATGGTGAAGGATGATGCGACGATTGGAGTTTTTTTTTCTCAGTTCACCAAACACACTCGGCAAACAAATAGTTGCATACCAATCGGCATTGAGTGTTCTACGATCATCAAGAGGAATTGTAGCCACGTGACCCGATTTGGAGACAAAAGTAGCCACCATCTTTTTGGCTGTGCTGCGAGAGCGAACCACTTTTGTCGGCTTAATCTCGCCTTCATAGACCCATACTCGAGATTGGTTTTTAGTTTAAGGCTTATAGGCGTATATCCATGACTCATCACCCGAAACAATACTAAAAACTGTATTTGAGCTTCCTCTGTTGAATTTATTTAAAGTTTTGCGGCACCAATCGACACGAGTCGTTTTCTGTTCGTCTAACAACAGATGAGGTATCCACCGGGAAAACAATTTTCGAGCGCCTAATTCTTCCTGTAGAATAATTTGTATTTGACTCATTCCAATGCCCAGAGACTCCTGAATTTCCCGATATGTCACATGTCGGTCTTCCGTAATCAGTTCACGCACAGCATCGACGTTTTCTTGGGTGACAGCCGATTTTGGTCGACCTTCACGCACGTCGTCCATGAGGGACAGACGGCCACGTTGATATTCCGAAAACCACCTGTATATTGTAGTCATCGAATGTGCTTCATTACTATAAGCAGCAATTATCCGGTCCCCACATTGTTTTTGTGTTAATCCACTTTCAAAGTCGATAGAAATCATAGCTCTTAAATTTTCCCGACACAATCCATGTTGAGCAGCGACTCATTAAGTTTAAAAAACAATTGAAACCGAACCATTGTTTTTTTTCTTCTATGTGGCCAGTGTTTTAAGATATAGAAACTTTGACGATTGTAAAAAGGTATAACACGTGATAAAAAATTGTTTTTAAATATTAGTTTCCCGAAACTTTCAGTGCAGCCCTCGTATCAACCAATTGCGATGACAAATGCAAATCATTCCAAAACGACTTATGTTGCCAAAAGGTACCTTCCACTCGGAACCGAATGTGTTGGTAATAGAGTCGTGTTTGCAAGGAATTGTAGTATGTCGATAATCTGTTTGGGATTATATTATATTAACACATAAAACCGCAAACAGAAAACCTTTGCTACCTATTACGTTTGCATAAATTAATTCCATTCCCAATGGGGAATTAAACACTAGATTGAACTGGAGTCCGCATACTATTGGGTTCGTTAATTGGCCGAAATATTAATCCGAACTAAAATATAAATGTGAAAGTGTGTTTGTTTGTATGTTTGTCCGTCTTTCACGGCTAAACGGAGCGATGAATTGACGTGATTTTTTTTAGGTAGAGATAGTTTAAGGCATGGAGAGTGACATAGGCTACTTTTTGTCTCTTCATAACCCCCCCACTTCCCTAAAATGGTGTGTGGAAGTTTGTGGATAATTCCGCAATTTTTAATGTAGAAAGCCATAAAACGGTATGTGTGCTATCTCTTCTGTGCTACCCGAATTTAACGCGAGCGTAGCCGCGGGCAAAAGCTAGTAGTTACATACATACAATCACGCCTGTGTTCCCAAATGGGTTAGGCAGACCACACAAAACGTGACATAGACCAAACAATGACTATATCACGCTTCGCAGCCACTTCTAGCAAAATTTTAGGTTTAAGAATAGATGGAAGAAGTATAATAGTGACAGGTTGCTAGCCTGTCGCCTAAAGCATACCTAAACGTAAAATAACAGTTTGAACAAAGAATTGCACAGCTCACAACAGCTTTATTTCTTCCGTGGATGTCATAAGAGGCGACTAAGGAAATAGGTTTAAGTAAGCTTAAGGCGACAGACAAACAAGCAACCTATCACTTCTATGCTTTTTAGCTTAAATGTTTTACGTACACAAAACCATGACTACTAAACTTATAAGTTAGATGAATGCGACACTATACGGCCAAAATAAAAAGGCACCAAGTGGCCTACAACTATTAATGTAAAGGCTACCGCATAATCAAATCACGAAATCAATTCGACACCTTTATGCTTTTACCGATAACCAAAAAAAGCTTCTAACCCTTTATTACAAGACTGTTAATCGCGCAAAAAAACAATACAATGGAAATAAAAACAAAGTTAGAGCTGCAGTCACTTTTTTCCCACCTCAATACAATTACATCGTCCTACATCCGTCCTCAGGTGCAAAGTTATGTGTGTTTTTTTAAAACAAGGGTTTTTATCAAACCATTGTGTGACCCCTTTGGTTGAAACAAAGGGTGCACTAACAAGAATTCAAAAGCATTTTAAATCCTACTTAAGACAATTAAGCTTGTTTTCTCACCCCTGTTTTATATTCTAACCTAAAACAACTACCGCAGTTTGAACCCAGTCTCCTAAAGCATAAAGGGGTGTTTTAGGGTTCTGTACTCAAAGGGTGAAAACGGGACCCTATTACTGAGACTTCGCTGTCCGTCTGTCACCAGGCTGTACCTATCCCAAGAACCGTAAGACCTAGGCAATCGAAATTTTCTGAGATGATGTATTTCTGTTACCGCTATAACAACAAATACTAAAATTAAAATAGGGGTAGGTAGAGCACGTGAATTCAAAAATCCAGTGCCACTTTTAGCAATTTCAACAGGGTAACTAGATGGTTAAATGTGATATTGCAGTGACAGGTTGCTAGCCCATCGCCTACAATACACTAACCCTGTCCCAGAGTCGACCTCTTACGACACCCACGGGAAGAAAGGGGAGAGGTGCTATTCTTACCCGGCACCACACGGGAAAATCAAAATAATAATATTAATTAAGGGCGGTCCCATAGAAAAAACGTGTTTCTTTTGCTGCTTTTGGTACGGAACCCTTCGCGCGCAAGTGCGCGTACTTGGCCAGTATTTTCATTTCAAATGCACGTTCGTAAATATGAAGTGTGAGATTTTTTGCACTTGAAATAACTTTCAGCTTTTATGTGAAGTGTTTCGGAGATTTTAAATTCGATAAGGTTGAAAAGCGTGGTAAAAATAAACGACTAGCGTGTTGAGTTAAAATAGTGTGCCTATACACATACATACATACGCCTGCATTCTCAAATGGGGAAGGCAGAGTCATACGAGACCGTTGTCATAACACAGGCATTAAGTTGCCTACTTTGGGACTAGGTGATTGGTGTAAAAATTGTCCAGTGATATTTATTTATTTATTTATTTATTTATTATACGAAACGTAGTCAAAACTATGACCATTTCACGTTTGGCAGTTACTTCTATCATATTTTTTATAGGTTTTAAGTTGATTGGCTAGCCAGTCGCCTAAAATATACCTAACTTAAGTAACCTAATTCCACACTCGCCTTTATTGACATCCACGGCGAAAAGGAGAAGTGCTATTCGAAGCCCCTGTAGTGTCAGTTAAAGTATTGGTTTGTATGTTCACATTTTTTTACAGACGTAGAACATATAAATATGAGACGTAGAACAGTCGGGAATCAAATGGCATTTAGCGATTTGACGTTCATTATCATATCAGCTATGTCTATGTAGTGAGATTTTTTTTAATAAGTTGGGGCTGCGATATTGTGGTATACAGAAAGCTCTTTATTTTTTATATACAATAATAATTGTAGTTTCACCAAATGCTTATTACACGTATCTCAGTTACCAGGGGGTCTCTAACAGCTCGTACTATAAAAACTTTATTTTCACTGTATCCGTGCCTTTATCTTAACGTTTCACGCTCGAGAAAGCCACTTCGGTACGCGCAAAATATATTTTCAACATGGAACTCCAATGAGATTCACTCATTTGAAAAATACGTCGCCCTAGCGCCACCTATCGTCGAATAGTAGAACTTCTACAAACGTCATCTACATACATACATAAAATCACGCCTTTGTGCCCAAATGGTGTAGGCAGAGCACACGAAAAGTGAAATAGACATATCCATGATTATGACTATGTCACGCTTTGCAACCACTTCTAGCATCATTTTGGGTTTGAAAACAGATGTAAGAGGTAATATAAAAGTGACAGGTTGCTAGCCTGTCGCTTAAAGAATACCTAACCCCATTTCCTTAGTCGCCTCCTACGACATCCACAGAAGAAATGGAGAGGTGACATTCTAGACCCGACACCACATCGCCTGTCAAAATGGTATCCTACACAGCGCTAACGAAGTTTAATTAACGATTCCGCGTAGCTGTTACAGTCGTAATTAATTAGTTTTCGTTGAAATAGACAAATATCATCATGTCTGAATTCCCGAATGAGATACGCAGATCATATGAATCTGCACATGGACATGATTACTATTTCACGTTCCGTTAACCACTTCCAGTATAATTTCTAGGTTTTAAGTTAAGAGAGGTGGTTTTAAGTTACCTACCCGTGTAATGTCGGGTCTAGAATACCACCTCTTAATTTCTTCCGTGGATGTCGTAAGAGGCGACTAAGGAAATAGGTTTAGGTCCGCTTTAGGCGACAGGCTAGCAACCTGTCACTGTTATGCCTCTTCCATCTGTGTTCAAACCTAAATGGACATTATGCTATAAGTGGCTGCTGCGTGAAATAATCATAATCATGGTTTAATCAATGATACGTTTCATAATATGAAACGCATGAGCATATTATGCTCTACCTACTCCAATTGGGAATACAAGCGATATTGTATGTTACCAGTTAGTATTTTAAAATTGCCACGTCGGTTTCTCTAATAACGAGTCAAGACTATCTTTTAGTCGCAGAAAACTCAAAGGAAACTAGCTTTTTGCTTACTTCACGCAGGATAATACAAGATCGCTTTATAATTCCGAAGAAAGGGGAAGTTTTGAACAACCCCTAACTTGTTAGGGTTGAAATATGATCTACGATCCACTTTTACACAGCGAGGTTTCGTCCCGTCACGGAACTATTTCTATTCGCTTACGAAAAATTACACTTGCCTGTTTCCCAAATGGGGTAGGCAGAGCACACAAAACGCTACATAGACAAAAAAGCATGATTATTTCACGTATGGAGGCCACTTCTAGCATAATATTTTTTTATATTTTAGTTCGCAGGAATAATACTATTATTTACGATATTAGTGTTCCATAGATGTCGTAAGAGGCGACTAGAGAATAGTTTGAGGTATGCTTTAGGCGACAGGCTAGACATAGACAAAACCATGATTACGACTATTTCACGCTTCGCCGCCACTTCTAGCATAATTTTAGGTTTGAAAACAGATGGAAAAAGTACTTAGTATAATAGTGACAGGTTGCTAGCCTGTTGCCTGAAGCACAATAAAACATATTTCCTCAGTCGCCCTTACGACATCCACGGAAGAAATGGAGAGGTGTTATTCTAACGCGACGCCGCACAGGAATATCAGTATTTATCATATTAGTATGACGCGAGAGTGAGTGAAGCGAGTGAATTATGTCAGAATAGGAGCGAATGGCGCGCTGTTGTCTCTGCCTACCCGCAGGGAATAACGCTTGACGTTTATGTATGTAATATGTATGTATGTATGTCTCATATTAGTGCGCTAAAAACAAAAACAAGGTGAAAAATCCTAGCTTCTCTCGAGTCTTTTACTAAATAAAGTTTTCAAGTGCTCAATCGGCGCAGCCCGACCGGCAACAACCCGCTGCTCTGTATCTCGCCGACTTCTGAACTTTCGCCATATTTCATTTATCGTTGGCCGGAGCCTGTGCGCGCGCGTTCTCACAATCTGGTACATTGCAGATTTACCAAATTATTTACAGGGGTCCAGGGGCGCTTTTGTAAAAAAGTGTTCTGTTTCTTTTGGTCAAAGTCGGGTTTAGAATAACAACCTCGTTTCTTTCGTGGATGTCGTAAAAGTTAAGGTATATTTTATGCGATAGGCTAGCAACTTGTCACTATTAGGTATATCTTATCTGCCAAATCAAAACCTAAAAAAATATGCTAGAATTGGACATGAAACGTGAAATTTAATTCTTAACCCGACACTACACGATACGAGTATGGTGCTAATGTTTATTGCAGCCTCTCTTTCTGCCGGTCTCAGTAATCAAGTTTGCTCTCTCTTTCAAATGTTCGCTGTGATCACTTAAAGGATAAGCCTGCCCTTGTACTTTGCCATTTTGCTTGCCATGACGTGTTTTTTCAAACAATAAAGTGTTTACTTATTTGCCGTGCTAAGAAAGGCCTCCCATGAGGTTAGACTATAGGGAGGAAACAAGCAATTACAGTTGCCAACAGAGAAGTGAGTTTCCGAGAAATTAATTTCACTGCCATTACTTTGTAGCTGCGGGCAGGCTTTACTCGACTACGGCTAAAAGAAAGGTTGTGCGTTTAACTTTACCGAGTTTTGCTTGAGGCTGGCGTTGAAATGGGTAATACATAAGTATTTTTAATTGTATTAGAGAGCGTTGACTCATGTGGTATCGGGGTTGGAAGACCTCTCCATTTCAACCGTGGCCACTTGAGCCGATAGGTTATCGATGTGTCATTCAAGATACCAAATTTATCTAACTTGCATGTCTGTGTTCCCAATCCCAACTGGGTAGGCCGAGCATACGAAACACAACACAGAAAAAACGACTGCTTCACGATTTGTAACCACTTTTGGCACTTTTAGCGTAATTATCTGACTTCACAGTTAAAATTAGGCGAAATTGTTGTTAAAGCGGCAATAGAAGTACAAAATCTGTGAAATTTTCAACAGCCTATACCTTATCGGTTTAGGTAGTTAAAACAATGTAAACAATCTTGACGTGTCTTTTTATTTAAACGTACACTTTATAAATCGAAATCTTTACATTTTACAATTTAGGTATGACAAAATCATTTACTTTCATAATTGAATTGTATAGTGAAACGGTTTTCATTTTTAGACTGTGTATTTCAACACAAAGACATGTCAAGATTGTTTATATTGTTTTAACTACCTAAACCGATAAGGTATAGCAAGCAGGGTTCGTGAGATACAGCCTGGTGACAGACGTACGGACAGCGAAGTAAGAAAACCCCGTCATTTTAACTTATATTGCAGGCAGACACAAGCACAATGATGTCAAAGCTGATGCTTTATGGGTTCAACAACTTCTTCACTTTATGTCTCACACGCCCTCTTTAAACTTAGTTCTTACATGACACCAAACCGACATCTATCAACTTCCAAACTCAAACTACAAAAAAGCCGCTCCTAACAAAATATTGGATATCTACCCGCATAATTGCATCTATTTAGGTACACACCATTACTCCGGTCGATCAAGTCCGTGGAGGAAAAAGATAAAAAACGAAAGGCCAAATATAAAAGGGATGCAAGACATTAAAAAATTCGCTGCGTCACGTACAGTCGGCAACGAGGGTTTGACCTTGTTCTATTCAGTCGGTTCTATTGTTAGGTTTTGTCGATGTAGTTTGTTGGGTGGAAAGTAGGTTTTTAGGCTGGCTGTCAAAAACAGGAGAAGCGAGTGTTTAGTGGCACGATTTGGCAATAATTGTTGTAAAAATATGATCCCTTAAGGTTAAGGGATAAGTCAGTTGTTGTACTTGACTATCCTTGCCTGTATTATTTTAGTATTTTGTGTTACAGCGTAAAAACTTAGTGCTATGCTAGAGACTTGAATTTCGGCAAGCATTTAAATATTGAAAAGTTGCAATTTTAAGGAAGGAATTTTTGATATCACACAGGTTAGGAAAAAAATTAGGTAAATATTGTTTGCTTCTTCGTTTGTATGGGATATCTGAAACTAAGACAGCAATACAAATCTACATTATCCATGAATCACGCAGGGCAATGTTACGGAATGATGCAAAATTGCCGCACGATAAAAACGAATTTAATATCGAGACAAAGTTAAGTGTTTTCAACCTTATTGAACTAAAAAAACAGCAGATATTTAAATAATGTTAGCTACGCATACGAAGTCGAGGGCAAAAGCAAGTAAGTAAATATTTAAAGTTGAGAAAAAAATACAAAGGGCACAGCTATTTATTTATCAACTTCAATAAAGAAGTTTTTAAATAAAAGAACGATCATAATTCACGATTCTCTACCCTCTGTGCCCTCTGTACACTTGACGGATATAACGATATGTCAATCACAAAGTGTAATGGATATTTTAGGGCATGAATAAGCATTTTGGACGAATTACTATGAGGGAGTAATTAAAACATACCTACATATTTACATATATATTATTATACTTATCTTTATCACGCCTGTATTCCCAAATGGGGTAAGAAAAGGACTCAAAACGCTACATAAAAAACTATTTTACGTTATGCGTGCCCAATGCGGGTTGGGAATTTTACATTCAACATTAGACTACTTTGTTCGCTGTTTTCCTTCTTAGAATAACATCTCTCTCACAGATTTATTTCAAAATAGATGACTCAAGTGTAGTACCTCACGTGCTAAAATATTTTCTCGGAGAGCAGCAGTGTAGCTGAGAAGGCTGGTGGTTGGTTGTAGGTATGACTCTATGCGTGGCCCTGCGGCGTCGAGCTTCTAACAGACTCTCGTTTGCAATTTTCCCCTTTGCTCCCTCGTTTCCAAAATATACCTTTTAAGACTCGGTTGTGCTTTGTTTGACATTTAGTTATTATTGTGTATGAATATTGTTTTTGAATTAAGTATGTTATTTCTTTAATGTAATCATTGTAAACTGCCTGCCAAATGTTTTCATTTTTTATTTTTGTTTAATGCTTTTTGCTTTTAGTTTTAATTTTCTTTTAGTTATAAGTTTCCAGGGTCGCACTGAAAATCAGCGTTGCGGCTTGCCGCAATATCATGCTGAGTGCGGCCCTTTTGGTGCTATTTGGCACGGAATAGTGCACTTTTTATATTTATTTTCTACGTCATATTTAATAATGAAGTTGATATTTATTTATTTATTTAGGCTTAAATGTTTTATCCGTGTCAAATTTCTATCAATAAATATCTTTCTTTCTTTCTTTCTCTCTTAAAATAGAGCCAAAAGGGAGAGCAATGCTCTTCCTTTGACGCGATTTAATTTAATTTTGTACGACTTAGATTAGGTTTGACTGCCTAGAGACAGGATAACGTGAATAAGGCGGCGTCATCTTCGAATGGGGAACTCGCGGTATCTGTTTCGATATACATCTGTGATCTCTCCGTTTCTTCCGTGGATGTCGTAAGAGACGACTAATGTAATAGGTTGAGGTATATTTTAAGTAATAGGATAGTAACTTTAAGCGTAAAAATGTATCACAATTTACCACGGATCGTGAACATTTGTCGTCATGACATTGTTTTGCTAACGTAGCGTTTCGTGTGCTCTGCCTACCCCATTTGAGAATACAGGCGTGATGTATGTAGGTATGTGTGAAAAAGCCTGGGATTCGAACTCACGACCTGCATGAGAGGCCACATATTAAACCGCTACCACACCTTTTCACTAAACCTAAACCGAGAGTAATGAATTATAATAATTAATACCTCTTTAAAGCTAAGATACATAACTCAATTACCCCTCAAAATCTGGCCTTAAAAACTTTTTTCATTAACTCTTAAAATCTACTTAGCATAAAGTAAAGCAAGATGGCTGCGGCGTAAAATCTTGTATTACGTATTTATGTCTTTATAAATCTTAAAGTGCTTCGTCTCGGCCGCGGCGGAATGACGTAATATTACGTTAAACACTGAATTATATACCTAGTGTTTCTATAGGACTTTTCTAGACTATTTTTTGGCTTAACTAGCTTTTTTTTTCATACAGAGCACACGAATACTACATACATAGACAAATTCAACGCTTTTTACGCTTCATGGCCACTTCCTAAAAGGTTTTAAGGCAGGTATAATATTGACAGGTTGCTAGCCTATCGTCTTAAGTAAACCTTAACCTTCCTTAGTCACCTTTTACGACATCCACGGAAGAAATGGAGAAGTGTTAACAAAAATCCGACACCACACAGATAAGAACTAATAAAGCTAAATTAACCCAGAATCACAGTGTAGCGAGGTTATTGACACGACCTTCATTTCACCCGAAAAACATTTATGCAGGAACCAATTAATTAGTATATCGCAAGCAAAAGAACCGACAAACAAAATTCGTAAAACAAAAACACATCTTAAGATCTACGCACCGTTCAAAAACCGCCTGCGCACATTAATCTCTCAAAACAGACAGAGATACCGTCTCCCCATATATAACTTTTGATGATAATCTCTCTACTCTAATTGACAGTATGATATACATATATGCGCGAAAGTACCAAGAAATATGGTCAAAAATACCATATGTGGAGACGGGTTTCACTGGTTCAGGTAGGTTGTACACCGTGCGGCAACGATGCGTAGGGTATAAACTATTATCTACATCTATATCATAATGTGTCTGTTATTTCACGTGCAATAAGGAAATGGGCTACTTTAAGACACCGCCTGTGGTAGTATAACGTTTACATTATAAAATCGATATTGATACTATAATTACATTATTTGGAACATCTCAAACACGATGATTGATAAAAAAAAACATTTTAGCTGTTCTTTGAATATAATATGTATTCGAAATTATCAATAGATAAAGTTGTGTGATACGAATAAAGGAATAAAAATAATTAGGTATTACAATATTGGTGGTTTTCTAGTGAAGTTCGCCTTTCAGGCTTACAGTAAATTTATTACGATTTGTCTTCTAACTACGGACGTTGCCAATAATAGAATAGGAGTGGAGGATACCCACATTTTCAAGTATAAACCTTTGTCCAGATGTAGTCAAAGGGTTTGTTGCCTAGACAGACCATTCCGAGAAGTCTAAGTAGCACTGACTCGTATAACTTTGAGACCGTCTAAAAGCACTTGGCCCCTCATCGAGACAAGCTCAAAGTGAAGCCGAACAATGCTGGTTAAAATTCGTTTACGTCAAAACTTTCCATAAATAAAATAACGCGGTCTGAGAACAAACATGACTTTTGCGTCGTGAATGGACGCAGAGTTCGTTTTGTTTCTGTGAATGAGCACTTGTGAAATAAGCTTACTAACAAGTTCCATTTTCGATACAAGCTTTTTTGCCGACTGTACTTCATTGTCATCCACCATAGATTATGTGCACCAGATTTCAAGTCAATCAGTCCAACCGTTGAAGAGTTCCACCGCGGGGCCATCGTAATATACCGGACTATTGTATTGTCATACAAGTTACATGGGTATACTAAGTTTCAGCTCAATCGGTCAATTGGAAGTGGTGCAAATCTTCCTTGCAAGATTTGTAAACATTTGTAAACACATAAAAAAAAGCTTTTAAAACGTACATTAAATTTCCCACAATAAATTCCGAAAAATTCAACACTGCCTGGGATCTAACCGCTAGACTACCATATCTTTTTTTTACAATTAGATGTTCATAAAATGGGGTTCCGCAAAAATATGACATCAGTATCACAATTAAAAAGTTTTATCATTCTCTTACTTTAAATATCTTCAAATCAATCTGTCGCATGCGGCATAGTCCACAGTGTGGCACGTTATACAAGGCCCATAAGAACGTAAAAACACCATACACGGTAACACTATTAAAGCGGATAGTGACAAATTTATTTAAGTTAAAGTAAATTGTACTGCGGCGATCACGTTCACTCCTAGCTGACACAAAAGGGCACAAGTCCATAGAAGACTGGATATACTTATGCCCTTTTACGTTAAGGTTGAGTGAAGGTAATAAATGGATTACATCGTCGATTTTAACGAGGATTGACGGTCCGAAGTTAGGTTTATATGATGTTAAGTTAGCAACAAGTAATGTTGGACATGTAGGGTTATTAAATTGGTTGTGATTTCGCAACTTTGCGTGGGATGTTGGTTGACTATACATAATTATAATATACATACACTAGCTGTGCTCGCGACTCCGTTCGCGTATAATTTTGACCCATTTTACCCGTTTTTTTCCAAATTTTCAATTTTTCTTCGCTCCTATTAGTCCCAGCGTGATGTTATTATAGCCTAAAGCCTTCAATAAACGGTCTATTCAACAAAAAAAAACAATTAGAAACAAGTAGTTCCTGAGATTAGCGCGTTCAAACAAACAAACAAACAAACTCTTCAGCTTTATAATTTTATTATAGAAGTATAGATAAATCACGCTTGTATTGCCGTCTAGTGTCAGGTTTAGAATAAAACCTCTCCATTTTTTCCGAGGATGTCGTAAGAGGCGTCTAAGGATACGTTAAGATATATTATAGGCGACTAGCAACCAGTCACTGTTGAACCTCTTAACGTAAAAGCCAAAAAATATTCCAGAAGTAGTCACGAATTGTTAAATAGTCGTGGTTTTTGTCTATGTATACAGGGTGGCCCATCTAAAACGGTCAGTATGGGGAAGTCCGAAACTATACGAGATACGAAGATCTCTTCTTAGGAACTATGACATCGATTTTAATAAAAAGAAAAACTGCATTCATACATTTAAAAAAAAAATGTGTACTCAGTCCGGGAATCGAACCCGGTTGTTTAGAAAAAAAAAAAATATTTCTATTTAGATATCGATTGTGTAGGTCTTAAGCAGTAAATATGTGCAAGAAACATGATTTCTAAAATGAATAAAATGCATTGTTTTTACATGCTTTAATTTATTTTAGTAGGTGTTCAGAGTGATCACAGTTACAAACGTAGTATGTATTGAGAAAGGCGGTGGTCACTTCGAACACCCACTAAAATAAATCAAAGCATGTAGAAACAATGCATTTAATTTATTTTAGAAATCATGTTATACACACATATTTACTGCTTAAGACCCACACAATCGATATCTAAATAGAAACAGTATTTTATTTTTTTAAAACAACCGGGTTCGATTCCCGGACTGAGTACACATTTTTTTTAAATGTATGAATGCAGTTTTTCTTTTTATTAAAATCGATGTCATGGTTCCTAAGAAGAGATCTTTGTATCTCGCATAGTTTCGGACTTCCCCATACTGACCGTTTTAGATGGGCCACCCTGTATAGCGTTTCGTGTGCCCTACCTATCCCAACATACCTAACTAAAATAGTGATTTTAAAGATGCCTCCTTATAGAACCCTGTATCGAAAACTTGTAATCTATTTTCAAGATAACCAACGCATTCAAAGAACTAACATAGTTGACAGCTCTTAGTGCTAGTACAATTATGAGAATCTCAAGGCACAGCGACTTAATTGCTTGCACTGGCAACAAAGGCTTTACAATTAAAAGTTGCGCAATCATGACAATTGCAAGCCATTAGTTGCTCAGGAAAGTTGCGAGGAGTCGCTAAGTTTAATGAAAAATGGAAAGGTTATGAGTTTGTACAGAGATGCAGTTTTATAAAACAGAGGGTAGGTAAAGCGGGAATTAGATTTACTTAAGGCGCAGCGGAGACGACAGACTTTTTGGGCGATCGAGTCTGCAGCGTACAAAAAGTCTGAATGATTGTATGCATTGTGCGCCGGACTTTTTGCGCGTCGTGTGCGTTACTGCATATAATTCCATAGGTTCTATTTTCACAGACTAAAAAGTCGCAGATAGTCTGGTGTCTATAAGTCTTTCTCACATCGAGCTACCCAAAAGTGATGGAACTGATTAGTAGTTACAATAAACCAGTTAGTAACTGTACATCGCACAAGGCGCTACGCAAACGTGACGAATCGAAATTCAGTTTCGCAAAGTGTTGCCGATTTAGGAGGTCGCTAGAAGTGAGGCCTTTTGCTCAAGTCTTGGAGGCTACAAAAAAATGTCCCTAAAATTATTTAAAGTTGGATTTATCAGTCGCAAACCGGGATTCACCAATCTTTGTAACTAGGTCGTGTAATACTAATCCAACAGCTGACATGTAGTCGGTCACATCGGTCATTGATTACACGTCTAAATTGCGAACAGTGGCAAGTGGCTCAACAATCCCGGTTCATGACTGCACCTATACGTTATTGCGTATCACTGCGCAAATCACTGATCAATACATCGCAAGTCGCTAAGACTTGAGCAAAAGTCGTCACGTCTTGCGAGTAAGTGGCTAAATGAACAACGCAAACACAGAAACTTAAGTTACCATAGCGTAGTGACCGGCCGCGTCTCTCGTGGTCAGGTTAGTAACTAGTTGGTGACTAGTTACTTCATGTACAAACTTCGTATGTCGACTTATGTACGTTTTTACAGTAAGCTAATGGAAAACAAATCAAATCAAATCAAATCAAATCAAATTTGATATTTATCACGAGCTATTCCGTGAAGGAAAACATCGTGAGGAAACCTAAACACAGCGATGAAGTAATTCAACGTTGTGTGTGAAGTTCCCAATCCGCACTGGCCCCGCGTGGGAACTATCGCCCAAGCCCTCTCATACTGAGAGGAGGCCTGTGCCCTGCAGTGGGACGTATATAGGCTGATGATGATGATGATGAATGGAAAACACTTTAAAGGAAAGGCATTGCATTTAAGATACTTGTTACAATTTCACAGTCCCGGTAAATTCTCTTGGAAGGTTTCCACGCGTCACAAACAGACGACAACCGCGCTCGGACTGGTCCCAACTGATCCGAGATATCGTGTCTATTAGCAGCATACAGGACAGAACCTATAGAGTACTAATGTCATTGAATTTGTTCGAAGACGATTCCGCCAAAGCATGGCGGCGTTCGCTGTGCTCTTATTGGCCGGCCCAAGATCGCGCGCAACGCAGTGGCTTTTTCCTCTATGGTTTTGGCTCTAGTTTCTGTGGCAGTTTGTAAGTTGAAATAAACTGACGGTTTAAGGAACTGGGTGGCCATCATTGTTTCTCTAGTTTGTCTATGACTAGCGGAGTCTGTGTGCGTTGCTAGAGCACACTCTGTATGGAGATCGACTTCGGTACCGGATAGTGTTTCGTGCAGGGCTTGAAATTCAGGTAAGCACATTCACATTATTCTACCATTGTTAAGTGCTAAATTATTTCATACGAAACCCTGGGAAAGTCCAACATTCAAAACTTAATTGCATTTTGTCGAAAAACAAGACCTTTACTCGAGTATTTGCAACAACTGAGCTAGACTGTTTGAATCACCTGTTTTGCAAACTACCGCGTTTGGTCTTGTTTATTTTCTAAGTAAACACCTGATGTTATAGTTGTAAAGTCATATGTAAAAGGTAAACGTCCGAGTCTGTGACGTTTAACTAGTATATGGCATAAGCACTTTATGTCAAAGTAACATGGCTTAAAATCGAATGAAGAAAAAGCCTGTTACTTAGATTTGAAGTCATATTTACTGCTTTGACGTGAAGTGCTCGGATGTTTATCTTATTTAAATTACTTTTTGTATTATTAATAACTAGTAGAAGTGCCCCGCCTACTGGGCACGTGTGTCAACATTACGCGGGACTCGCCTTAGTCCGCAGCTTTCATTGATCCGCTATGAGTAATATTTTTGTTGCGGCTATCGTTTTTACCTTCTAAAATTGCAGAATAGGGTATATTTACATATTTTCAGAAAATCGTTCGCTCAACTTTCACGCATAATGAAAGCTGCGGACTAAGGCGAGTCTCGCGTAATGTTGACACACGTGCCCAGTGGGCGGGGCACTTCTACTAGTTTTTTTCTGTTCTGTGGTGTCTGGTTTAGAATTAGAATACCACCTCTTCATTTCTTCCGTGGATGTCGTAAGAGACTATAAGGAATTAGGTTAAGGCGGGTTACTTTAGGCTACAGGTTAGCAAGCTGTGACTATCATACTTGCCAATACAAAACCTAAAATAATAATTATAATTTTAAACAAAAAAAAAACCGACTTCCAATTAGCAGTATTTTGAAAGTATTCCGTTTACTGAATGTAAATTCTTGACGTCATCAACAAATCACCGAAAACACCGTACATGTCCTTGTAACATTTAAAGAATTCCCTCGATTTCTCCAAGATTTCATCATCAGATCCTGATTTCGTGCCAATGGGATCAATTTCGAATTACACCCTTTCGATTAAAAAAAAATATTTGAAAATCGGTCCACGGGTCTCCGAGATATCGGAGTAACATACACAAAAAAAATAGGTCGAATTGAGAACCTCCTTCTTTTTTTGAAGTCGGTTAAAATGTCATGGTTTTTTCATAATATTTTGTTAAGAATTTCGTGCGCTTTGCCTACCTCATTAGGAAATACAGGCGTCATTTATGTATGAATGTAAGTAGGTACGAGGGTCAAACTGAAAGTTTCGGGAAAAGAAAAAAATATCCAGTTAAAATGATCAAAAGTAATTTTATTG
>BHDV01004889.1:0-10880 GCA_005406045.1 Adoxophyes honmai
GTAATTATTAATGTAATTTATTGTCGTCGTAACATTTTTTTTTTTAAGTTACTATAGTATTACGTGCTTAAATAAGCACTTTATAAATAAACTATTATCTCCAAAAATTCAAATTATATTTCAACGAATAATTAATTGACATTTTAATTAATTTTGGAGTCATGTCCACATTATTGCAAACAATGTCGCATATCCGATCTCTGGTTATAAGTTATTCCCCGCCTGGTGTCGGGCTTAGAATGACACTTCTTCATTTCTTCCGTGGACGTCATCAACATCTCTTGTTTAAAATTTAGGTATGCTTCAGGTGACAGGCTTAATATGTCATTAATCATTATTAATTATTATACTAACTGTGCTGGTAATGGATGCAAATCGTGAAGTAGTCGTGGCTTCCTGTAGCTTTGCCTTCCTCATTTATGGAGACATGTATGCAATAAGTTATAAACTACAAAAAAATCTAGTCTACATAATAGCAGCCTAGTTTGCCAAGGGTCGTACTAGTTTGCCGTCTTTAACGATAAAAGTTAAGATTTCTATCCGCATCCGCGCCCAAAACGTACATTTTGAACGATTTGGCACATCACTAATTCTATTACATGTTATCTGTCCTTCGAACAGTTCTGGCGTTAGGTACTTGTTCCACTGCCGGCGATCTATCAGTAAGTAGTTTTTTTTAACACCGTAACAAACTTTTGTTGACGTTGAAGTGTCAAAATTAGCTCTTATATTGTATCGAAAGTTTTACTCTAATTTTAGTTTTTAGTAACACCACACGGCGATTGGAGTTTTTCCTGTTGTCCCTTATTATGTTGAAAGGTTATCAGAGCATCAAACAGTAGGGTTGTCACAGTTGCCGTGACAATAGTATAATAGTGGTAATAACAGGCCAGGCCAGCAACCTGCCACTATTATACCTGCCAACTCAAAACCTAAAAAAATATGCTAGAAGTGTTCACGAAATGTCAAATAGTCATAGTTTTGTCTATGTAGCATTTCGTGTGCTCTGCCTATCCCATTTGGGAATAAAGGCGTGATGTATGTTAACAATCAAAGAATGGCTAAGAACAATTCTTCGTAGGTCTCACCGATTTCATTAAACCACTCCGTATAGCCTACAACTGACAACTGTTCGCTGTCAGTGGAACCATAGCCTTATCCCCAACAGATGGGCCTAAAGTTGTATAGTTTTATAGAAATTGGTGTTTGATGTTGTGTTCTTTTCTAGGATTCCGGAAATAAAGGATGGGGACCTATTTACTTGTAATAGCCTTGTGATAGTTTTCTGTGCCGTTTTCTCTAAACATAGTGAGATCGAGACTTATTCCAATGTTTTCGTCTCTATTGGACAATGTTTTCGGCTTCTTTTACTGTTTTATTGTTTCTTCATCAATGCTTTGTTTTTATATTTATCACTAAGCGGGACTTAATTAAGTTATTTTTATTTTTAATACGATTAATTAGCTTGTGAAGTTTTCTTAGCGAAGAAAATTATTAAAGTTTAAGACGTTACTTTGTTTCAACAGACGTCATAGATTATTTAATTAAGTTAGAATTAAATTAATGTCTCCATTTACTTTGTGAATGTCGAGGCGACTAAAGAAATAGGTTAAGAGGTATATTTTTACGCGACAGGCTAGAAACCGATCACTATAATAACCTTTTTATCTAAATTCACACTCAAAAAATTTCCTACTAAGCTAACTGGCTGAATTTGTATTGCAAATCGTTTATTAAATTGAATTAAAACGGATACTCACGTTGTTCTATCGACATTAGTTCCACATTCTCTTGAAATTTTTGTATTGTTTGACGCGCCAATCCGTCGCACGAAAAGAACGCACTTCGCTTTAGCGCGTTGCTCACGACAATGGGTCTAACCTCGAAACAAAAACGTTTCATTTTACCATGTGATGAATGTATGTGTAAAATTTATCCAATAATCCAAGTTCATCGCTAACCCTCGCGCAAAAATGTGTAAACATAAGTCTACCATATATTTTTCAATATACTAAAAGTGTTATTGCACACAGCCGTCCTCCATGGAAGTGATAAAGAGTGATGTTTTATATGATATCTGGGGGAAGCTATGAAACATCCCTTCATAAAATATTATTACACTAGCTTAGAGGGCTTCTCGCGGCGAAAATGCTGCGAGATAAGTATTGTGTTGGTTTCGTTTTGAACTGAAAGTAGTTTGGTTTAAATTTTTCGATAATTAACTACGACGTGCATGTATGAGGAGATTGAATGTGGATGAATCAAAAGAGGTATGTCAGGATCGTAGCGAGTGGAATAAAGTCGTTTCTGCCTACCCCTGTGGGAAAGAGGCGTGACGTGACGTTATGTATGTATGTAAATTTATAAATAGCTGTTCTTCTTTGGCGTGCAGTTGTTCTGCCGTAATCCCACGGGATCTATGTACTTTGATGGGCTGTGGTCGTCTCTTTCTCACTTGGACTTTTACCAATGACGCTGTTCGCATCTCTTGTTGTCTATGTGTAAAAAAGTTAGTTGCAATTATGTGCTTCGTTAAATAAACGACTAAGTTATTATGTAAGTGCTGCAGATTCTTCTAGAAAGACAACTCCCGTGCTTAGAACTAATCCCGCACAAGAGAAGCGCGATTCCAATATAATTTGTAACGTGATCCCGCGCCCGGCGAAATTGCATTTTAAAAATACACAACCAAATTTAGTTTGCGAAAAGGTTGGAAATAAAAAACATCAGGGACTTGAGTAAATCACGGAACCCTTGTAATTTGATTCAATATGTTCGGTCGGCCCTTCTGTCCGAGTTGGTATTTCTCGACATTCGCCACTCTTTGGGATTAAAATTTATAGCGCTCTCGAAAAATGAAGATGGGAGAAGCTAAATGCCTAACTCCCGCTAAAACTGGGCTCGTGAAAGTAACTGGAATGGCCCCGAGATTATACAGCCTACTGAGTAATGTTTGAGATAAAGGGGATATAATGAAAAGTGCGGTAAACTCACCACTTAGAGTCTGTTTACACTAGTGTTTTTCGGTGATTTTTAGGCGATACGAGATCGCCGCGAGCACGCTACGAGCAAGCTGCGATATCGCCGCGATTGTTTATGAGGCAGCTTGCTCGCCCCGTGTTCGCGGCGATCTCGACCTAAAAATCGCCAAAAAGAATCATTAGTGTGAACAGGCCCTTAAATCGAATTTAGCTTTACATGTGGGTTAGTACGTAGCCGGTCATATTTGTAAAAAGATCCCTTGAGAAGAGATACCTTAAGGGATATGATTGCCTTGGGTTTTGTTTTGTGGTTGTTACTTTGTCATGTTTATTTTGTGCAATAAAGAAGTTACATGCACGCATATTATGTAAGAACAAATACGTAAAAACACCCACGCATACACAGCAGCACATGTGTGTGAGCACACACGAATGTACAGCTTGCAGGCACTTCTAAGTTTCTAAAGTCCTTTCTTAAATTAAGATTAGTTTAAGATAACTACTTAAGTTTAAAACTTTGTAAAAAGAAGATCAGGTCTTCCTGGCACAAGTACCACGTTTCTTACTAGGAAGTCCCAACTCTTTTTATTGCAAATCTTCTGAAGCAATAAAGTTTTTTTTTCCACTATCTTTATTAGTCGCACCAGTAGCTGTCTAACGCTCAATGTTGAGCTAAACTCGGTATAAAACGTGACTTACTCGTAATTTTCATGAAGATTGAGTCCCGTGATTGTTTCATGTACTCACGAACCGGGATTGTTGAGCCACTTGCCACTTCGCAATTTAGACGTGTAATCAATGACCGATGTGACTGACTAGATGTCAGCTATTGGATTAGTATTACACGACCAAGCTACAAACATAGGTAAGTGGCTCAACAATCCCTGTTCGCGATGGTACAAGGAGTATGTCTTAGATTTTAAACTAGCTTTTCCGTGAGGAGTTTGGTATCTCTCCATCGTCCGTAGTTGTCGTATGAGATGACTAAGAATACATTTTTGACGATAGACTAGCAATCTGTCACTATACCTCTTAGCTTAAAATTTTAAATTATGCTAGAAGTGGTTACGGTACGCGAAATGGTCATGGTCATGGATATTTGTCTATGTAGCGTTCCGTATGCTCTGCCTGCCTCGATCGAACCAATTGATTCCTGACCCACAATAGAACCTAATTACAGTGAACGTCATAGTGACATTGCATTGCTTGACAAAGAAAATCTTTATTACGTTTATTGTGACAACGTTCTGCGGTGGGTCAGGAATCAGTTGGTTCGATAGTACATACATACATACATACATACATAACCGTCACGCCTTATTCCCTGCAGGGTAGGCAGAGACAAAAGAGCGCCATTCGCATCTATTCTGACATACTTCTCTCGCTTCACTCACATTCATCACTCTCGTCATACACGATCAACGGTTTCGGGTAGTCCTAATTTGGGCTTTGTTTAGTACATCGCCGATCTGGTCGATATACGTAAGTATTTACTCCTAAATCTGACACCACGCGGTGACACAACTGATATGGTATTTCTATTTTGACATAGATTCTAAATTCCAAATCAAACCTCCCATGAGGTCAACGTCCAATAGATGACACTCTATCACCTGTCTTACTATGACATAAGGTTGCAAGTGCCAAGTATTGGGTCAGTGTCGAGCACAGGGACGTTTACCTTATACCTATCTGTAATAGTTCCACCACGGAAACACCTGGAAAAGCGTCAGTAATTAGTGAAAGTAATCAGGCCCGTAGTTTGGAAAGGGCTTCGAGCACACCTTTCCTTTACTCCACTTAGCTAAAAGGGAAGAAATTAACAAACACCTTTCAGTAAACGCGCTTTCTGGAGGCTACGTGATCTTAGATTAGCCCTTGAAGCAGAGTTTTCGTAACGGTACATAATGGGCACAAAACATATTATATACAATCACGCCTGTGTTCCCTTGGGGTAGGCAGAGCAGACAAAACGTGACTGGACAAAACCATGATTATGACTATATCGCGCTTTGCGCTTCTCGCATAGTTTTAGGATTGCAAAGATGGAAGAGGTAGAATAGTGACAGGTTGCTAGACTGTCACCTAAAGCATACCTAAACCTATTTCCTTAGTCACCTCTTTCGACATCCACGGAAGAAATGGAGAGGCGATATTCTATCGCGACACCATCCGGAAACATGAACATGAGTTAAAAATATCTAATTGTCAAAATTTAAATAACTACCTGTCTCTTTCTGACGTCTCTATTTAGACAGTGACAGGCATAGTCTATCTCGCGCATCTCTTGCCTTGCCGTGCTAAGCCGGCTAACTGCCAAATATTTATTCAATGTTTTCATTACAGTTCTGGTCGAGAAAATTTACTTTACTAGCTGTTCATACTTATAACTACGCGGAACTTAATCACGAATTATTATTTTATTTTCCAGGACATTGGTTACAAGTAGACCGAACCACGGCATCACAGTTATTCCGCAGTCCGGGTTCTTCAAACTACCCGCAGTTGGTTTTTATCAGTACCGGCTCCTCAAACTACCCGCGTTTTATTACAATTATCAACCGTCACCCTATCACACCGACACAACGCTAACAATGACAGACGCTCTCTCCGAATGTTCACCTCTAGACTGAAACTTATTTGTAACAGGATCCCATGAGGATTTATGTAAGGCTAATTTTAATCATATTAATACGCAGGTATTTATAAATACGAGTGAGAATCACGAAAGTATTCACATTTTATTAGCCGTTTCCCGCATCTTCGTTCGCGTTGAGTTGTTTTATCGCACAGGCTAGCTACCTATATTATACCTCTTTCGTCAATGTTTTAACCTAAAATTACGCTGAAATTGGCTACTAATCCGCGAAATAGTAATGGTTTCGACTACGCAGCGTTTTGTATGCCCTTTCTACCCCATTCGGGAATAAAGACGTGATGAATATGATTATGAATGTGTAGGTATGGCTTTCATTAGTTAAAATTTATGATGGCGTGAATTATCACACTGTATGTCTAACAGTTGACATTCTATCTACTCCATGTCTTTTTCCGTGACCCAACTTATCTCCATACCAAATTTTGTCTCAATCGGTTCAGCAGTTAAAGCGTAAAATGTAACAAACAAATTTATTCGGGGTAAATGTTCGCAAAGCGTTTACAAATAGCGCCAAGCGTTCTGTCACGGTGACAGATGACGTACGAAGTTGTTCTTATTGACTTCATTTTCCTTATGAGCTAGCTTCTTGGTTCTTTATTACTTGTTTATCGGTCTCGGAGTTTAAGGAGCTAAATTGCTTTTGTTCACATCTGTCTTATTAGATTTACAAAAGATGTTAGTGTTACACAAAGTAACGGGAAGTAAACAAATGAAACGTTAAATTTCATGAGTGTTTTATCGAATGAAGCGGTTCTTTGCTAAAGTTGATTTGGAAGTATAAATTCTGGTTTGTTTTATGTACATCTGTCAAAGCAAATGTTTTAGTGTTCGACGCTGTAAGGTAAAAGTACCAATGCTCGACGCCTCAACGCCCAGTAGATGACACCCATCTGTCACCTGTCTTACTATGACATAAGGTTGCAAGTGCCAAGTATTGGGTCAGTGTTGAGCACAGGGACGTTTACCTTACTGATATTCACATTCTAGCTTACTTTTAGAATTTAAGATAAATTAATTAAGACTTTACTTACGTGGAATAGAAAAAATACAAATGGCAACTAATAAAGGTACGAGGATTACTTCACTGGTATAGAAAACGTTTATAAAAAGACGTCATTACAGTCTAGTAATAAGATCTTAAAGTAGTCCCAATTAAATCAAAGAAAACAATCTATCTTGAAGATACTTACGAGTAGGTATTAATTCGTAAAGATAATCTTTGGATGCGTAATTAAAAATACTTCGCAAGAAGAGAATCAAATAAGAAATAAGTGAGTACCTAGTTATAGTTTATGCCGTCAACATAAAAAGAAAACAAACTCACGCCTGTATTCCCAAAAGGGGTAGGCACTAGGCATAAATATGAAAAGAAATTATGCTTCTTTTCCACATTGGTAGGCAGAGACTACTCTATTTCACTTACTACGATCCTGACATTTCACTACATTTGTTTTTTTTTTAATTCCTCCTCTTTCACTACATGTCTCTAATTTTTTTTTATTCCCAATTCAGTCACAAAACGTCCGCCTAGCCATGCTCTCATCCACACTCCCCAAACAATTTAGTTCAGTAAATCTTCTTTCATCCATCCTCTACGTAACCAAACTAAGTCAACTCATACCCATTGCACTGCTTTAAACTGCCAATCACGCCTGTGTCCCAAATAGGGTAGGCAGAGCACACGAAACGTGACATAGACAAAACCATAAAAAAAGACTATTTCACGCGTCGCAGCCACTTCTAGCATAGTTAGGTTTGCAGATGAAAGAGGTAGAATAGTGACAGGTTGCTAGCTTATCGCCTAAATCATACCTAAACCTATTTTCCTTAGTCGCCTCTTACGACATCCACGGAAGAAATCGAGAGGGGTTATTCTATCCCGACACCACACGAGACACGGTAACTGCCACAGAATGAAAAATCGCCACAGAGATTAAAAATAAGCGTATAGTTTCAGCAAGAATCCCTTACAGGACGTTTATTGGACATAAATAAAAGTAGGCGTCTCCTTACAAAGACAACCTTGTACTAGAAATATCTCGGCTTACTTATTACGGAGTTGGTGTAATTTTCCCCAAATGTTTCCACTTTGCGCAATCGAGAAGTTTTTTGCGTGAAAAACAGTCACCAGATTTCCAATAACTCTTGAGAAATCTTGCTAGAATGTACGC
Source organism: Adoxophyes honmai (assembly GCA_005406045.1). Taxonomy (NCBI): domain Eukaryota; kingdom Metazoa; phylum Arthropoda; class Insecta; order Lepidoptera; family Tortricidae; genus Adoxophyes; species Adoxophyes honmai. The sequence goes on from BHDV01004889.1 coordinate 7,812, forward strand.
TGGCGCTAAATTAGTTAAGTTTGTTGGTGTCGCGTCAAATGAAATCGATCTGGGTTATAGGGAAAAGGATTGTATATTTCGACAAGTTAATGCATGACCGTCTCTAGGAATTAGGAGAGAACTCGTCATAGCGGCAATTGTGCAAACGTTCCGCTGGCGGCGCTGTCTCAGTTTCCATACAATTTTGCGGTAACTCGCAAATAAATCGTTATTGACTGCATGATCGTTTTGAACACACTAGACGTACTGATCGGTACAGAATCCAATCTCTATAAAGTGCACTTGATCAACGCACACAGACACAATATCTCGAATAATTGGTAGTAGTTCCTCTGAACTTAAAAAATAAGTTAAATACTTTTGTTTCCTTTGCAGTGTTTAGTTTAATTATTTTATTATTTTACTATATTATTGTTATAGTTTAGTGGTTTAATCTCTTAGAAAAAAATACCATCAAATGTAACAACTAACTTGATAATAAAATTTGCGTAAGATTGTACAATAGAAGTCAAACTTTCTATAAATTGATATTAACTTCAGTTTTTCACAAATATGAGTTAGAAGTTAGCAGTTCATGTGTTCTGCCTACTGTATTTGGGAAAACAGCCGTGATGTGCCTATGTATTGTATGTAAAGCAACTCCTTACCTCTGACTCTAAAATAAATAAATAACACTAAACCGCTACTCCTGGCCCATATCCAAATTTGGGCAGTTTAAAACGAAGGCACGTTCGCTCGGGTAATAACCAGTCAAGGCAAACACCTGTGCTTTGCGATGTAATGTTATTTTATGTGTAATACATGGCCATTAAGGGTGTTTTTAGCTTTAAACTATAGGCTGACAACTTGCAGTTTGACCCTGGATATTACTGCAAAGGGTTTGCATATAATATTCTAGCTATATTACTTTTATACTTATAGTGTCTTTACACTTATAGTGTCTAGTGTGACGGTAGCGAAAGTTGGGTATGGCAAATAAAAGATAGAAGTAGAATAAATGCGGTAAAAGTGAGAGCGTTAAGAAGTATCGAAGGTGTATCACTGAAAGAAAGAATTAGAAATAGTGTGATAAGGGAACGAGCTGGTGTGAAAGTAGATATAGTGACTAGGATAGAAAAAAGTATGCTTAGCTGGTTTGGTATGTAGAGAGGATGAATGAAAGAAGATTGACTGAACAGATTTATACGGGAAGTGTGGATGGGTATATTGGGAGGGGAAGACCAAGACGGACGTTCCGTGACCGAATGACATTACATTTTTTACATTTTAGAAACAGGTCGGATCAACAGTAACCAAAACTGACGACTACTGAAGAGACTACTGAATGTGGATGAAGCAAAAGAGATAATAATATGTTAGGATCGTAGCAAGTGAAACAAAGTAGTATTTCTTTCTCTTGTGGGGAAGAGGCGTGACGGTATGTATGTATGTATGTAAGTGTCTTGAAGTTTCTCGTATTCCATGAAATGTCGGGCTAAACATAAAATAGCTGTTACCCGCAGAATCGTCTACATGTAATTCACTACCTTCAATCCCGCGGGAGCTATGCATTTTCTGGGATTAAAACTAGTCTATGTGTTAGTCCGGGTTGTCAGCTTATTGCATAACAAATTTTATCAAAATTTGTCCAGCTTTTTCTCCGTTACACGCCATTCGTGCTTGTTAGAAATACCTTTGATACCAGCACAGCTGAGACATACCTGAAAACAAATGTTAAAATTAGTTACATACAAACAATCACGCCCGTGTTCTCAAATGGGGTAGGCAGAGCATACTAAATGTGACATGGACAAAACCTTGATTATGACTATATCACGCTTTGCAGCCACTTCTAGCAAAGGTTTAGGTTTGCAAAGATGGAAGAGGTAGAATAGTGACAGGTTGCTAGCTTGTCGCCTAAAGCATACCAAAACCTCTCCTTAGTCGCCTCTTACGACATCCACGGAAGAAATGGAGAGGTTTTATTCTATACCGACACCGATACTTCTCCATTTCTTCCGTGGATGTCGTAAAAGGCAACGAAAGGAATAGGTTCAGGTAGCCTTATGGCCATACCCCGTTATCAGTGTTGCAGATTCATTGAAACTAATCCATAGGGTTGTCGCACAACATTTATGTACTTGTCATGTCACGACATGTGACATATTGGAAGGTAAATAAAACGTTTTTGTTAGCAGAATGATTTTACAGGTAAAATATCTGATTTGTATATTTTTAGCTGTCTGAATAAATTATTATTAATTTGTCTAAGTTACATGGCGTTAAATTTTGTCGCCTATAAGTGTATATCAATTTTAAATAATGAAAACAACCGAACGAATTATACGACATAAATCAATATTGACAAATAAATGATCACCTATTATGAAATTAAAAAAAAAACCTCTTCATTACGGGCTGAAAAGAGGTTGTTTTCTTTTAAAATTGAAAATATATAAATATAAAAGGTGAATATTTATTGTAAATTTAAACGTAGGCACATATTAAAAAATATATGTGCAGTGCGATCCCTAGCTTTTTCAATGGATTTGCAACACTGATAACGGGGTATGCTTATGGCATTGAAATGACATCGAAAACCCATTAATGTCAAAACAAATATTCATTCGGTTCCAAGCCACATCCTAATTCTGAGTAACTAAATTAACTGCGGTTTCAGTAGCTAAAATTAACATTCAGTTAAGTCGTAATATGCTGCTGTTCATATAGTTTCGATACTACCAATGTGTTTGTACGAAACTGCACCTTGAACTCCCGGATTGTAGAAGAAAACACCGTTTAACTGAACAAGTATTTAATTCTGAACTCTATAGTGTTGGTATACATTTTCTACTTCGATAGCTCTTAGTGATCTGAAACTATTCGGACTCTTCCAATCTCAAAAATGTCTTAATACAAACAAGAATATTAGAAGCCCTTAGGCTTTTCAGGGTAGCCAAACGTTATCACATACGAATGGCGTACAGCGACATCTGTTGAGTTATAATTGAACTATTTTTGCCTTATACGGCTTTATGGCTTAAACAGTGTTAATAAACTGAAATGCGCTTAACATGGGCGTAGCCAGGG
>BHDV01004889.1:10914-63153 GCA_005406045.1 Adoxophyes honmai
TTTTTCGTCAAACCCCCCCCGAAACTAAATCCTGGCTACGCCCGTGGCGCTTAATAGTATTCTGCTATTGTGTATTGTGTTTCCCGTGTGGTGTCGAGTTTAGAATAGTACCTCCTCTTCCGTGGATGTCGTAAGAGGCGACTAAGAAATCAGGTTAAGCTATATTTTAGGTGACAGTCTAGCAACCTGTCACTATTATATCTGCCAACTCAAAACCTAAAAAGATATGCTAGAAGAGGCCATAAAACGAGAAATAGTCATGGGTCATAGACTACGCGCTTGTAATAACACTGACGAGCAAGTGTGATGAAAAATTATGATTTGTTTAAATTGACCTCTTTCAGTTTGAAACGAGCGTCTCTAATGGATTTTATTTTTATTTTAAAATGTCCCCTAAACCAACTAAAAGCAGTTTTAAAACTTTTATAATTCAGCCAAGTTCTAAAAATGCTTTACGCTCTCTCTAGTACAGTAATATTATGAGAGAAAATATCCCATTTGGAACATAACAGCTATAAACTCAAGCTTGGAGAGTTGTCACGTAGCACTGATATGATACACGTAACATATTAGGAGAAATATTCAAACGCAGTTATATGTCGGTGAGATTTGTGAGACTATTCCCGATCGCAATTTAACTATGAGAAGTGTCTGCCGTTCTGTGAAAGAAAATTTGTAAAGGACTCGCACCAAATGTTCTATAAAAGGTTTTCGATCGATTTGTCTGAAATATTGTTGCAATTTCACCTGTAATACTCTGAACAACTATTTAAAACACTATTTACTTACTTAGTAAGGAAAGAGCTGGTGTGAAAGTAGATATAGTAACTAGGATAGAAAAAAGTATGTTTAGCTGGTTTGGCCATATAGAAGGGATGGATGAATGAAGATTTATTAACCAGGTTTATACGGGAAGCGGGAAGTGTGGATGAGTGTTATTGTGTGAGAAGTGTGGAAAAAGGTATTATTTTAAATCCGACACGACACGCGGACATTTTAATTTTTTTTTAATAATTGATTTACTTACTAGTATTTAAGGAGTAACAAATTTCAAGACTAAGTATGAAATTACGTACATACATACATATTCTCACGCCTGTATTCCCAAGAGGGGCAGGCAGAGCACATGAATTCAAAAATCCAGTGCCACGTTTAGCAATTTCAGGGTAACCAGATGGTTAAACGTGATATTGCAGTGACAGGTTGCTAGCCCATTGCCCACAATACACTAACCCTTTCCCAGAGTCGACTCTTACGACACCTACGGGAAGAAAGGGGGAGGTGCTATTCTAACCCGGCACCACACGGGTGACTAAGTACATAATTGTTACTCTTATACTAATGCAAATTTTATTATATTATGATAATGAAATCCGAGGCGAAGGGGGGTGAAGGCGGGGCGCGGGACGGCGCACCGCGCGCGCTTGTACCCATTGGCCCGCGCGGTGTCAATAATGCTAGCACTTTTTAGGAAAACTTTAAAGACATATATAATTTTTTACTAGCTTTTGCCCGCGGCTCCACACGCGTTAAATTCGGGGTATCACAGAAGAGCACACACACCAATTTATAGCTTTCTACATTGAAAACTTCCACCCCTCATTTTAGGAAAATGGGGGGTTTTAAAGAGACAAAAAGTAGCCTATGCCACTCTCCATGCCCTAAACTATCTCTACCTAAAAAATCACGTCAATCCATCGCTCCGTTTAGCCGTGAAAGACGGACAAACAAACAATCACACTTTCACATTTAGTATATATTGGTACGGATTTACAAAAGAAAATGAGAAACTATGCATCAATGACATCATCACGGATTTCATTATCCTGTATAGTAGAACCAGTTCTAAGCCGGCCTGGAATTCTCCGTCGCGACATTCTCCGCTACGTAGCTCTGAAAATCACATTGTAATTTTTGCCACACCTCTAACAGGCTTCATCCAGACATGTCACGTGCGACGATGGCGAAACCCGAGAGCCTTCTCGTGTATCGGGTCGCAGGACTCGACGAGACTCTTAAAGAGTCGAGTTCTTTAATATACTTTTGCGTTGTTAAAATGTTCGTTTGCTGTTAAATTTTTTGTGGCGTTTAAATCGCTACTTTTGAAGTCGTGTTACTTAAATTAAATTATACAAAAAATCTACTTACTAATAGTAATTACTTTCTTCCGTGGATGTCTGAGGTTACTAAGGAATAGGTTCAAGTATATTTTAGGCGAAGGGTTATGAACCTGCCAGTGTTATTTCTCTTATCTAGCTTTTAATTAAAAATATGCTAAATGAGGCTATGAGACGAAAAGTCGTGTCTTGCGTTTTGTATGGTCTACTAACCCATTAAGTAATACAGGCATGATTATGCTAGCTGCGGCAAGCTGCTTAAATACATTTTTAGAAAAAACAGAACGGTTATACGAAAAACAAATGAAGTATACAGGGTGTCCCATAAATCGCGGCTAAGCCTGACACCGAAGGTAAGTCTATCCAAGAGCTATCGAACCAACCTAACATGACCTCAGTAAAAGTTGGACGGTTTTCGAGATTTGATTTTGCAATTTAGTGTTTTTTTCGAACTTCGCCCGTTTTGTACCTCTTAAGTGCCATAATTTGTTTAGATAGCTTTTTATCCTCTTTTTTTTAATTGTTACATAATCACAAATAGCTAAATTTAATAATAGCAGTGTTACTTTGTTAAAAACGTACGAGAGATACGAATGAAACGTAATTGATTGTTGAAATAAATGATCAACCAAAACAATAAGTTGGTCTTTGATCACCTGCCCTGAAAAAAAAATACTTCACCGTGCAAGAGATTATTACTTTAAAAACTTGCGTATGTTATGCCAATTTCAAAAAGGTATAATACTTGATGGTACAGCCTGGTGACGGACAGACGGACAGACAGACAGACAGACAGACAGTGAAGTCTCAGTATTAGGGTCCCGTTTTCACCCTTCGGTTACGAAATCCTAAAAATATCATGTTGCAGACAATAATTAACAATGCACGGTACCTAACTCCAACAATTAGCGATAGTTAACGTTCAATTAACTTAATGGCACGTTGGCAAGATCTTCCAAAATCTCTCAATTTACCAGCTTAACCATCAAGTATTACACCTTTTCGAAATTGGCATAACATACGCAAGTTTTTAAAGTAATAATCTCTTGCACGGTGAAGTATTTTTTTTTCAGGGCAGGTGATCAAAGACCAACTTATTGTTTTGGTTGATCATTTATTTCAACAATCAATTACGTTTCATTCGTATCTCTCGTACGTTTTTAACAAAGTAACACTGCTATTATTAAATTTAGCTATTTGTGATAATGTAACAATTAAAAAAAAGAGGATAAAGAGCTATCTAAACAAATTATGGCACTTAAGGGGTTGAGTAGATATGCCTTATATCTGAGGGCATAAAGGTCCACATAAATATAGATGACTCACGTCTCAAATGACAAAGTCAGTGATAGTAGACAATAATAGTAGAAGCTTTATTATGTAGATTAGGTCGCAACATGTCGAGCTAAACTCGATTTAAGACATGAGTTATCCGTATTTTTTATGATGAATGAGTCTCACTGTAGTTTTATGTTCAAAGTTGTTCGTTTAAGTGTAAAAAGTACAAGAAAAAATCTGGTTATGGAAGTTTTCCCTATGTGGCAGGCAGACCTTATGAAAAACTACATAGTCAAATACAAAAAAACTACTTCACGCTTCGTTGACATTTCTAGCACAAATTTAGGTTTTCAATTCAGAGATTCTATAGTGACAGATTGCTAGGCTTTCGCCGAAAATATACCATAACATCTTTAGTCACCCGTACGACATACATAAAAGAAATGCAGGGGTGTTATTCTAAACCCGACGGAGGCGTTGATATTCCATTTTCTTATACCCATTTTCATTAGCAGGGCAGTCGTAACTAGGCGATAGATAATTCGAGAAGAGCCAGGGGCGCTCAACCTGTTTCGGAGGGTCAGAATGTAATCAATAATTATCATTAACGCCCATCTCCCCCAAGATTCCACGCGCCGACATGTCCATTAACTAGTGTTGATGCCAAAGGTTTACTCGCCTTTATTTTGGTAATAGCGATCACTATGAAAATGCAAAAAGATATGCCTAATCTCATAAAGCGTGGAAAAAAAAGGTTGTGCAACCATGTTTGTATTCTTAAATGGGGAAGGTAGAGCACATGGAACGCTTCATAGGCAAAAACCATGACTTTTTCACGCTTAGTAGTAATTTCTATGATTTTCTGAAGTTTTACGTTAAGATGTACTTGTATAACAGTGACAAGTTGCAAGCCTGTCGCCTAAAATATATTATTAATTACCTATTCCCTTAGTCGCCTCTTGCGACTCCCACGGAAGAGCCGGAGAGGTATTGTGGGCGAAGGAAAAGCCATATGTTACTTGATAGCTTATTCTAAGTTCTAAAACTTATACGTTTATAACTGTTGTACAAAACAAATTCCATAACATTAAATACTTGCTTCTTGGATGAATATTTTTACTTTGCCGTAACTAAACTTGTTTCACAAGACGATTAAGATTTTCGCTATAGAAAAAGATGTGCAAAATACTAAAATTCTTTCTAATCATCACGCATAATATTCTTAAATAGGCTAGACAGAGCACACAAAACGCCACATAAAGAAAACGATGACTTTTCAAGTGTCGTGGCTACTTTTAGGATGTATTTTCTAAGTTTTAAGGTAGCAGATATATTAACGACAGGTTACTAGCCTGTCGCCTACATTTTTCCCGTATCTTTAATGACGATGAAAGCAATAATGTTAAGTTTTAATGTTATGATGACTTTAAAACTTGACATTATTGCTTTCGGCCCAGTGCGTATACCAACCTATCCTTCTTTATTCCCATGTGAATTCCGTCATGTCGGTAGGTCAAAAATACGACGGTCATAGCCCGCAGCTGTCACGATAAATACATAGTGAAAAGCTCTAAGGTATACAAACATTCCTAATACAGCTTAAGTATCACAAGGGACCACATATATATTTCATAGTTGATCCAACTATGGGCCGTGCGAAGTCGACCAAACTCCATTAAATTTGGTAAACACACCCCATATCATGGGTTGGACATGCGGTAACTTATCATTCTGTTATTTCTTGCTGTGGTCCATCGTTTTAGGAGTGGTAGGACGGTACGTTACTAACATGGATTGGTTTTTTCAAGCGTTTACTTAGTTTGAACTAAGATGAAGTACCTATAATAGTGTCAGGTTGCTAGTCTGTCGTCTAAAGGCTATCTTAACCTATTTCCTTAGTTGAAAAAAATATGCTAAAAGTCGTAACAGCGTGAAACAGTCATGGTTTTGTCTATGTAATGTTTTGTGTGCTCTGTATCTAACTTGAAACTTGAAAATGAGATTAAAGTGCCAATGAAACCTGACGTTGTTCTGCTTTAGCGTCGTGTGATGTGCATCAACTTAGGAATACACACAAACGTGACGGAAAAAAGTAAAGTAAAGGTTCCCGGAAAACGCTGGTCGCTTCAAACAGGTATAATATTCATGGAAGTCTAAAGGGGATGCCTATGTTCAGCAGTCTTATGGCTGAAATGATCAATGATGTGATGGAAAATACTGGGATTCATCTGTCAAACATCGAGCCGTTTCCTACAGACATTTAACACAAGCAAGCCGACCAGATCCCAGTATCCCATTAACTAGAACGGATCTGTAAATGCGTATTAACGCCCCATCGGCCCCTTAAGCACCCTTTGATAGGTTGCGAGGTAAAGGTATACCTTTAACTACGCACTTAGACCGAATGTTTGCGACCCCTGCGTATTTGACTAATACGCCAGCGGTTTCGATTGTGCCGTTGCTTGCGGCTTGTCTTGTTTATGTGTGTGTTTTTAATAGGGATGTGACCGTGCTGGTTTGATTAGAACCTAAATCGGAGTCGGAATTTTCAATCGTTACTTTTTGACACTTTTTTTTCGAGGATGTCTTAAAAGGCAATTAAAGATATAAGTCAAGGCATGCTTTGGGCAACGGGCTACCAACCTCTTACTTTTATACCTCTAAAATATACACAAGCATGACGCCTGTATTGAAAGTGTTATGCGACACATGCCATTATTGTTTCTACACAATTTTCAAACACAGCTGCAGAGAATATTGTGCAGAATTGCGAATAGGAAGAACAATAATGACAATAAGAAGAATGACAGAAGAAAGGAGATGCCTAAAAAATTAAGATTCTTAAGTCGTGCATTGAGAAAGAATTAACTAAACTTAAACGAAGTAGCATGACAACTAACATAGGAACATAAAATTGTACTTAATAAACAATAGCTTGGTGAAAGTCGCCAGTGACTTCCGATCAAAATCTCCGATTTACCGAACCGAAGTCGGAATAGGTGTAATGTCAATCGAAAGTTAAAGTATCGGAGGGCACATTCCTATTTTTAGGGATCGGCGGTTAAGGAGGAATATTGTGTACCTACTGAGAAGTACTATCAATGCGGTGTCGGCTTTAGAATAACTACTCTCCATTTCCTATGTGGATGGCGTAAGAAGTGACTAAGGAAATAGGTTAAAGCATCTTTTAGGCAACAGGCTAGCAACCTCTTCACTTAAAGCCTAAAAAATGCTGAAAGTGGCTACAATACCTGCAATAGTCATACATTTTTCAATTTAGGGTTTCATATGCTCTGTATAATAGGTATAGAAATGTACTATGGGAATGAAAGCGTAATAAAGTAGCTTTGTTTGTCATATTCCACGCAGAAACAAATAAATCGACTTATTTTGGTTCCAGATATTATTATCTTACTCTTATACGTACCCAATGAAATAGCGAGCGTTACGTCGAGGAAAATGCACCGATGGCCACATTCTTAGTTGATGAAAGTATGTGAACAAAATGCTTGCGTCAAAAACGAAAGATAAATTAGAGATGATAGTACTACCATAAGCGCGCTGACTGTATATCCAAAAACCCGTATGAATCCGTAAAATAAATAATTACGGAAATAAATAATTTCTTTTCATTAAAAATTAAATGATTGAACTTAAGGATTTAAGGTTATGTCCTTCCAGTGGACTATTTTTCCACATTTTATAATCAATAATCATCACATTACAACTGTATAAAAAAATTGTGTCAGACTTCAAACTCATACACTTTTAATGCTACTAACTATAAGGTCGATGACACCCATCTGTCACCTGTCTTACTATGACATAAGGTAGCAAGTGCCAAGTATTGGGTCAGTGTCGAGCACAGGGACGTTTACCTTACTGTAAACAGATTCACGAAAGTATCTGTTACTAAGAAAATCAGGGTCTACTTAGACTATACTATTTTTACATATTAAAAATGAATACACAAATGCTTGTTTTTTTTAAATGCACGTCCGTGTGAGTACAATAATTTTAAAATCACAATATTTCCCTATTTCGGAACCTCTCGAAACATACAAACCGCGGCCCCAGGCGCTCTGTCACCATTAATCACTCCAAATGGCATAATAGCTAGTTTTGATAGTTCTGTTTACACAACTAATAAATTAGACGAGACAAATGACTGCTGCTGTCACTTGTTTGATTTTCTTCGTTGCCAGTTGCAAGTCGGTTTGACGTTTAAAGTATACTCTGTTTATTTTGGGTTGATAATTTTAACTGTCAAATCCTTACACATTTTTGAGCAATCCCAAGATATCGGCGCAAATTATGATGATGTTTGATCTAAAAACATTATAACAAACAATATGAAGTGTATTTGCAAAAATCATTTCCAGTTTTACTAATGAATACATACACACATACATATTCTCACGCCTGTATTCCCAAGAGGGGTAGGCAGAGCACACGGATTCAAAAATCCAGTGCCACATTTAGCAATTTTGAGCAGGGTAACCAGATGGTTAAACGTGATCTTGCAGTGACCCGTGTGGTGCTTGGTTAGAATAGCACCTCCCCCTTTCTTCCCGTGGGTGTCGTAAGAGTCGACTCTGGGAAAGGGGTTAGTGTATTGTGGGCGATGGGCTACTAATGAATTCCAGAGATAATTTCAAATTGTGTCCATTGAAATTCTCAACCCAAAAAAAAAACGGAGTATAGAGTTCTATGTGAAAGAGGGAGAAATGTTACTTTAGCTACATCCAAGCCATAGGACATAGGTTTGGGTATGCTTTAGGCGACAGGCTAGCAATCTGTCACTATTATAATTATTATAATACCTATTCCATCTGTTTTCAAACCTAAAATTACCCATGCTAGAAGTGGCTGCGATGCGTAAAATCATGGTTTTGTCACGGTTCGTGTGCTCTGCCTACCCATTTGGGAACATAGGCGTGATTGTATGTACCTATGTATGTATCCAAGCCAATGGCATACAGTAAGAAATCTGTATCCTATGGGACAATGTATTGTATTGTATTGTATGACTCTTTATTGTACATAAAACAAATATAAAAACATAATTATGTTTACGCGGGACTTAATCACGGTATTTTTTAATTACCTCTCGACGTTTCGGCCGCGTTACAGCGACCGTGGTCACGAGTTGACTGAAGCGGAGCTCGACGTTTGTTTGGCAGCCCGGGTCCTTCGAACTACCCGCACTTGATTTTCATCAGTAACGGCTCCCCGAACTACCCGCGTTTCACCGATATTGTCCACCGTTCCTCTATTAAAAAATACCGTGATTAAGTCCCGCGTAAACATAATTATGTGTGAGAATCACGAAAGTTTAAAACAGTAAATATAAAAACAAAATACAGGATAACAGTTTTATGGACAAAGGCGAACTTATCCCCGAGGGGATCTCTGCCAGTTAACCTTCGGGCGATTGACAGAACAAAGGGAAACGAGTAGACAATCAAAAAGAAAATCTATGTAAGAAAAAAAAAAACAAAACTACCTAAACCTAAGCTAAACAAACATGTATAAGCAAATATACATACACTACTACATAAACATTACATTCTAATACACACAAATAATTACCACTAAGTATTATAAACTAATATATACCTCCACATAATTATTAATAAATTTAACATTAAATATTATAAATATATACATACAATAAAAGGACAAAACATACAATTACCAAAATCTACGACAAATTGTCAAGCCAGTCCTTCAAACGGCTCCGCAAAGTGGTTACAGTTTGCGAGCGACGAATGTCGACCGGTAACTGATTCCACAGTTTGACAGCGTATACGGAAAAGGAGTTGGAATAGGATTTGGATTTGGAGATTGGGAAAGCTAGGGAAAGATTATTACTTGACCGTAGTCGGTTCCCAGAACCAGCGGACAAGTAACTAAATCTTTCGGAGAGGTAGGGAGGGGACTGAGGCTTAAATAGGACATTAAAAAGCAACGACAGGACATGAATACTACGACGGTGCCGAATTGGCAGCCATTTGAGTTGAGCGCGAAAAGCGGACACATGATCATACTTCCGCAACCCAAATATGTAGCGAATGCATACATTCTGGAGTCGCTCAAGCTTATCAAGTAATGTTATAAAATCGGTCCACTTTGTAAAACATTTGACGATTGAATCAAGAAAACTAGAATTTATATTAAAAACAGCAAGGGAACGCGAAATAGTCATGATTTTTGATTTGTAATTTTCTGTGTGCTCAGAAGCCTACCCCATCTATTCTGGGAATACAGGCAAGATGCACTAATATAGAAAACAATAATTAAGGGAAATGTACTAATGTTCGACCCCTAAACGACCAGTAGATGACACCCATCTGTCACCTGTCTTACTATGACATAAGGTTGCAAGTGCCATGTATTGGGTCTGTGTCGAACACAGGGATGTTTACCTTATTGTATTAACATACATACATACATACATACCGTCACGCCTCTTTCCCACAGGAGTAGGCAGCGACCACTTGCTACGATCCTGACATACCTCTTTTGCTTCATCCACGTTCATTAGTTTCTTCATACATGCTCGTCGATTTCGGGTACTCTTGACCTGACCTGTTTCTAAAACGTCCGCGATTTGGTCACAGAACGTCCGTCTAGGTCTTCCCCTCCCAACACATCCATTCACACTTCCAGCATAGATCTGTTTGGTCAATCTTATTTCATCCATCCTCTCTACATTATCTCTCAGTATTAACATACATACTTTTGAAAAAAGTGTATTACGTTCAAACGTCAACGCTCTGTTGATATAAATGGACCTTTATAAATTAACCGGGACCCCTCCCCTTTTTCATTTAACGCCGTTACCTCACAAAATAGCTCTTTCGGCTATAAATCTCAAATGTAACTAAATTGCTGTTTGCAACCACAATAACCAAATTCTTGGACTCGGCGCGGGTAAAATCCTAAACTCGTGAACATGCAGAGAGCCAGACGAAAAATTTAAATATTAAACTTGCCCATTCAAGAGAGCAAGATTTTACGAGATAAATCTAAAACATGGTGTCTTACAAGCGGCCCCGGGCTTAACAACTTGAGAACACACGACATGCAAGAGATTTTTATTCAAATACTTTCAGTTCTGGTTAAGATTTTTGGGTAAGTACAACAAACTTGGAGGGATTTAACACGTGTTTTTCTTTTATTTTTATGATGATACAAGCATACAGTGTGTTATCGGCGTGCGGGCATTTATTAAAACTGACGATAATGTATCAAATTAGCAATCATTTGCAAGTATTAGCATATCACAATTATTTCAAATAAAGCCACAAATGCAATTCTTCCATTTTCTGAGTCTTCAATGTTTGCGTAACTTAACTTCACTTAACTTCTAGTTAATACTAAGATGACATTAGATTTGTCATTTTGTGACAGAAACTTTACTGTACATTGCTTGCAATTAAACTTTTCTTAGAAAAGTAACGCAATTTGAAATTTTGTTTTTTAATGCAAATAAGTTAATGGGTAGATTAACAAACCGCATCTCTTAACACTGCTTCAAGAAATGCCCGCACGTCGGTAACACACTGTATTTATTTTGCTAGCCTGTCGCTTAAAATATACCTTAATCCATATTTCCTTAGTCGCCTCTTCCGACATCCACGGGATAAATTTAGAGGTGTTTTTCTAAACACGATACCATGATACCACACAACAAAGATAAATTATATCTTTTATATTGGATTTACTTTTCTTTTGGCTTTAGGCGATAGGCTTGCAATCTGTCACTATACCTCTTTCATTAATATTTCAACCTAAAAATTATGCCTGAAGTGGCTTTGAACATGAAATATTGGGTCCCTACCAATGAAATTGGCGATTTTTCTTTCGTGCTTCTAACCATTGCAACTTTCATAACATAAAAGATATATTACGTACTCCATATTACAAGAGATTTTGCCTTCGACGTACAAATTTTGACTGTCATAAATCCAAAGAATTATATCAATAAACCCACAATTTTTTTTTTGAATATCAAGTTTTTTTTATGCTTCTGGAATTATGTATGTAATCGGTTGCAAAAATTAATTGATCATTTTTTTTACTAAAATTGATTCTCATAATTAGTTTATAAGTGTCTTTAATCACGGACATAAGTTTTAGAACGCTATAATTTTTGGTTGCTAAATAAGTGTAATAACACTTAGTATGAAAAACGCAAATGTTACGAGAATATGAAACGCCAATTTCATAGGTACGCCTAATAAATAGTCGCAGTTTTGAGTATGTAACGTTTTGTGAGCTCTGATTACCCCATTTGGAGGTACCGCAGGGCTCAGGCCTCCTCTCAGTATGAAAGGGCTTGGGTTATAGTTCCCACGCGGGCCCAGTACGGATTACGAACTTCACACACAACGTTGAATTACTTCGTCAATGTGTGAAGGTTTGTTCACGATGTTTTCCTTCAAAAACTCGTGATAAATATCGAATTCAGGTTTAGAGATGTTTTCAGAAAATAGGGTCTGTGTTATTCGAATCAGGTCATGTATCACGGCCTCACGATAGTTTATATTAAGAGTGATACAGACTTGTTCATCCGTGATACAGTGCACCGCTGCACCGCTGACGAGGTTTGTCTATAAATAATTACGTCAGCCCCACCTCGGCTAGACCTAGACCTTATCAAGCCAAAGGTTGCCTTGAAGGCTTTGTTCAATAAGCGAGTTTAATTTTAATCCTCCCACATTGAATGTTATGAGTGTTATGTTACGTTATAAAACCTAATCGGTTTAGAACGTTTCTTACAACTTGTTAGAAGTTATAAACGGTCACATATTGGTGTAATAAATATTATGAAACCTAAAATAAGATACGTTTAGCAATGTTACAAAATGTTGCACAGGACTAAGAGATTTTCCTGTGAAATACACTATCACTTTATTTATTTTTTGCAGTTTTGACGGCCGGATAGCCCAGCGGTTAGAGAACCTGACTGTGAAGCTTGAGGTCCCGGGTTCGATCCCCGGTCGGGGCAGATGTTTGTATGATGAATACGAATGTTTGCTCTCGAGTCTTGGATGTTTATCTTTATAGTATAAGTAAGTTTATTCGTTTCAATTGCCTAATTTGGGACTAGGTGATTGGTGTAAAATTGTCCAATGATATTTATTTATTTATTTTGTTCGATGTTTGTTGTAGTTGTTGTGTTGTGTTCAACATAACATCATCAGTGTGGGAGCACTTGCAACTTGTTGTAACACTTTTAAAAGCCAACGTGGGAGCAAAATAACTAAAGTAAAGTGAGATAGAGAATTCCCAACCGGTCTGTTTGATGCACACACTAACAATGCAAGCGACACTATTGATAGTGTCAAAACAAGATAACGCTACTGTCCGTTAACAAAACACAAGCGCGTTGAATGGTAGAAAGTAAAAATAATGGTTTTTGTGCCAATGACATAAGAATATATTATTTGGAGTGGTTGATGCATGGTTCACCCGGGTCGCTAACACCATACTCGTTAATCCTGCCGCAGGGTAGCAGTGCTTGCGATGTTGTGTTCCAGCGTGGAGGATGTAGTCCGGGAGGCAGAGGCTATCTTGATTAGTGTTTTTTAAACCGATCGTTACTTCAAATACTAGTAAAGAAGCTGCCCCTAATAAGATAAGTGAAGGTCAGCTGACGCACCTGCGGGGGCGTTAGCTATGAGACCCCATAGAACACGTAAAAAATAAAAATAAAAAAAATATTTTATGCCGCATGAAACTTATCTCATATGTGATTGACAATGATTACAATAAAAAAAATAGCTGCAGGGCAGAGGGGGGATTGTGCGTTAGCTGAGCGCGCAAGCTTTTTTGCAAGTTCGCTGGATTTTTGAATTCATGTGCTCTGCCTACCCCTCTTAGGAATACGGGCGTGAGAATATGTATGTATGTATAAAATAACTTTCGGACAATTTTTTTAACGTATTCCGCAGCTTCCTATTTTCGCGTCCACCGCTACTGGACCAGCTGACGATCGATTTCGTCATGAGCCACGTGCATTCTTTTTTCTATATTAACACCAGGAGGCATAAAATGACTTGTTTAAAAAGCCGCTGCCCCCCGGACTAGTAAGACAGCCGGCGCATTACTGTCATTATGAGGAATGACAGGCGTCTGGGCGTTTGTGCACTACCATGAATTTTACGGTCCGGCTTTTTCATTGAGGTCTCGTCTCGCTTGCTCTTCCATTAAATTGTATTGACGTGAGCGGGACGGCGTGACAGACCTTAAAAAACCGGACGGCCGTAACTGAAAATTCATGGTAGTGCACAAGAGCCCTCTGGGTGCGTCATTAGCCGATGGCTTAACACCGGGCGATCCCCTTGCCCGAGTGCCCTTCCAGTATTAAGAAATACTCAATTACTGAAAAGTCCAGGGTTCACATACACAAACACACACATCACGCCTGTTTTCCAAAAAGGGTAGGCAGAGCAGAGCACACTAAACACTACATAGACAAATCCATGATTATTTCAGGTTTCGTAACTATTTTTAGTATATTTTTTAAGTTCAGACGTACTGTAGTGACGGGTTACTAGCCTGTCGCTAAAATATATCTTCTAAGGCTCAATTCACACGAGAAGAGCTGCGAAGGGCGGCGAAGCGCAGCGACCCGCTCGGTAGAGAAGGCGCAAGGATTCCCGTGACTGCTCGAGAAGTCGCTGGAATGCGCGGGAAGTCGCTGGAATGCGCGGGAAGTCAAAGATCTCTGGGCGGGATATTGCCAGCAGCCGCTCGCGACTGCTCGAGCATCCTCGGGTATTCCCGCGACGTCTCGCGCAGTCGCAAGGCTTTGTTTATGGAATTCGCCGAAATTCCCGCGGATCCGCGTGCATCCGCGCGCCTCGTTGGAGTTTTTCATGCGATAATAAGTCTTATCGTAATGAAAATAAAGTTGAAATTCTCATGACACTGAAACTGCACTCCACTTTGCCGCCCTTCGCCGCTCTTCTGGTGTGAATTGAGCCTAACGACATCTATGGAAGAAATAGTTTACCAAAACCAAACACCACTTCACTACCTCATACCTACATTGTATAAGAGTTTCAAATCCGTTATCTTTACCTCCAGAGCATTCGAGAAAATTCCACAAATTTCCAAGATTAGGCAAGGTCGCGGTACGCAATTTTTTCCCGTAATTTGATCCCTTTCCATATAATTGTCCGTGAAATATGTACCCTTTTACCGGAAAATGTACCGTTTATCCCGGCTAAGCCGAAAGGGTATGTGCTCAAGATAATCCTCGTACAGTCTACAAACAGGAACCGATTTATTTTTGTTAAAAACGTGACTAATGTAATCGATTATGCCGTCTTTTGTACCTATCTAGACAGACGTGCAGATGACAGGTTTAGGGGTTAAGAGACACATCACGCTTGTATCAAATGGGATAGGCAGAGCACACAAAATATATACGTCTATAATATAATATATACGTCCCACTGCAGGGCACAGGCCTCCTCTCAGTATGAGAGGGCTTGGGCGATAATTCCCACGCGGGCCCAGTGCGGATTGGGAACTTCACAAACAACGTTGAATTACTTCGTCGCTGTGTGTAGGTTTCCTCACGATGTTTTCTTTCACCGAATAGCTCGTGATAAATATTAAATTCGATATCGCACATAAATTCCGAAAAATTCAGAGGTGCGAGCCTGGGGTTTGAACCCACGACCCTCTGCTTGAGAGGCCACAGGTCGAACCGCTGGGTTATCACGGCTTTTTTATACATAGCGATACCAAGCACAATTTAAGACTTAAACATAATAAATAATCTATTACATTTTTTTTAACTGTCGCGATTCTCACTCATATTTACATATACGGGTAATAACAAACGTCGTGCTCTGCTTCAGTCAACTCGTGACCATGGTCGCGGTAACGCGGCCGAAACATCGAGAAGATAAATAAAAAACCGGCCAAGTGCGAGCCGGACTCGCGCACGAAAGGTTCCGTATCAAAAACTGCTAAAAATCAGAATTTTTGTATGGGAGCCCCCCTTAAATACTAATTTTATTTTAATTTTACTATTTATTTTTAAAGTAAATATTTAATAAAATATTCTGTAAGCATTTCAAGTATTTAGCTGTTACAGTTATTTAAATAGACCCAAAACTGCAAAAAAAACAGGCTTTTTACTATGGGAGCCCCCCTTAATAATTATTATTATTTTGATTTTAGTATTTGTTGTTATAGCGGCAACAAAAATACATCATCTGTGAAAGTTTCAACTCTCTAGCTCTCACGGTTCGTGAGATACAGCCTGGTGACAGACGGACAGACGGACGGACAGACAGCGAAGTCTCAGTAATAGGGTCCCGTTTTTACCCTTTGGGTACGGAACCCTAAAAATCGTGAATAAGTCCCGCGTATATGTATGTAAATTTAAACATAATCTATCTGGACGAGGTACTATAGTGACAGGTTTTTAGTCTGCCGCCTCTTGCGAATCCACTGAAAAAACGGAGAGGTATTATTATTCTAAAGCATACACCACACTTCTAATACTTTTCTCTATAAAACAGTAACCCATGTTCATGTCAAAGTTCTCATAGGAAAACAGACGAACTCCAACAACTGCAGGGCCGAGGAAGGCCGAGTTGCACTGCTAATCGCTGGAGTTGAATGTTTGTTATTGCTTTTGTAGTTCGGCACTTGCCCGGGCGTTGAGCGAGCATTGTGTGCTGTGAACTAAAACAAAGAAGCGAGGACCTAGCCAGCGTTTGAAAATACAAGATGGCCGGTAAATTTACAGTAAATATTTTAACCAGAAGAAGGTCTAGAACTAGAAGTAGAATTAGGCTAGAAGTGGCCACGAAACGTGAAATAGTCATCGTTTTGTCAATGTAGCGTTCTGTGTGCTCTGCCCACCCCATTTGGGGAATACAGGCGTGAAGTATGTATGTATTTATATACTTTAACCAGTGGTCGAGCATCTGAAAACCCCTTGTTAAATATTTCCTGAGATTTTTCACTATTGACCTTGTGGGACAAATGTTTCTTCGCTTTTCTGGTTATTGTGACCTGTAGGCGCAGCGCAGATGGCAGAGTTTTGTGCGATCGAGTCTTCGCAGCAATAAATTGTCTGAATGGGTGACAGTTTCCACGAAACTCTGAATAGAAATTCCTGGAAAATGTCAGCGCGCCATTCAGACAATTTATTGCTCCACAGACTCGATCGCACAAAACACTGTCGTCTGCGCTGCGCCTTATTTTACCTACTTCACGTCCCGTATAGTTCCGTTAGTCAGCGCGAACGCACCTGCAATCGTTCGATAATGTAAACAGTTCACAAAACAAATCTCAAATCAGACAGATAGGTTTAAAATACGACATACACACATACAATCACGCTTGTTCCCAAATGGAGTTAACAAAGTTCACGAAACATGACATTGACAAAACCATGACTATTTCGCTTCGCAGCCAAGGTTTAACAGATGAAAGAGGTAGAATAGTGACAGGTTGCCTGCCGACTAAAGCATACTTAATATTCTTAATTATATAATATACTTAAACTAGTTCCTTAGTCGCCTTTTACGAGATCCACGGGAGAACTAGTGAAATGTTTTATCTTTCCGGACACCACACAGGCACTTTTGTCGTATTGGTATGCCTAAGGCCCTGCGCAGACGACAGACTATCCACAGCGGACTTTTTAGTCTGTGAAAATAGAATTAGGTAATGGCTTTATTCTCCGACATAGACTTCTATTAATTTCGGAAGAACAAACACGTCTGTGTAAATATCTCCGTAAATATACGTCAGAGGAGCACGAAAAAAATTGACGAGATAGATGTTAATGCGCGGAATTGAAATATGCAATAATATTAAAAAGGTGGTAAAAACTTTTACTGCTTTATTCGGTTGGGGGTGCGATAATTACACGACGCGCAAAAATCCGTTGGACAATTCATACGATCCAAGCAGACTTTTTGTGCGCCGCAGACTCGATCGTACAAAAAGTCTGCGCTGCGCCTAAAAATGTCTGACAGTAATAAAGTTCAACTGCCATACGTAAACAATACTCCAGGCACTAGATTACAAAAAAACATGTTTACGCAACCTAATTTTGCACACAAAAAGCGTGCGTGTCGTAAATTTTACGCTGGAATTTGGGCTTCCAACTTTTTTCTGGGGTATTTTTTTCTCTTAATTTTTTAGCACTCGTTCAACACGTACGTTGTCAACATTTGTGTACTATTTATTATATTATTTTAATCTAATTTTAATGGTGAAACAAATTGTACATAATTATTTAAATATCAGGTATGTCAAATTGTTGTCAATAAATGTCTTTCTTTCTTTCTTTCTTTCTTTCTATTGTGGGGTAGGCAGAGTATACGAAGCGTTGTATAATCAAAACTATCACTATATTACGTTACAGTATAACATAAATGAGAGAAGAACTATTATAGCGATAGAATGATCGCTACCTAACTTGCTGATTGCCACAACTCCTAAATGAAGGGCTACGGACGAGCTAAATTCGATTCAAAACGTGAGTTTTCCGTATTTTTTATTTTAACAGTTTGTTAGCCTCTCGCCTAAAGCTACCGGACCCCATATCCTTAGTCGAATCTTACGGCAATGATACATTTCTAACCCGGTCATCATCCCTATTGGCCGTAGTATACGATAAACAGCCCCAAACTACAAATGGTAACAGTTTGGCCTTAAATTCAAATTATACCCAACCAGACTTTGGCTCCAGCTGTCCTCGTTCCGACTAATTGAGTCCAGCCGAGTCAACTGTCAGATAAATTTAAACGAAGGCATTATAATCCCAAAGTTCTCGAGGTTTGCCACCTCTGACTTTGAGTTCTAACTGTGTCCTTGCCTAATTTGTGACATGCATTTCGACGGGCTTTTTGCTTTAATTTGGCGTTCGATGTTTCGCAGACTTGGCGACAAGTTTTAATGTCAGCTGTCCAAAGTTTTGCGAAGGTGGTTAAGATGGTAATGGTGTATCGTGGTAACTTTTTAAACTTGATTGTGACACTAATTTGTAAGGACGCTTGAAGCAGAGGCCGGATCGTATGCAACGTAAGAGTCTCGAAGTATGTACCTATGCATGCAAAAATGCATAAAAATATCAAAAAAACATGCATAAAAATGCATCAAAAATATAAAAAAAAACAGAATTACTAACGTGTAAAAAATACACATTGTAAACATACAATGTGTATTTTTTACACATATATGCCGCATGCATCCGGATCGCTGGGCAAAAATTGTCTCCGACTGGATCCCATGCGACGGCTACCGGCGCAGAGGCAGACCAAAGAGGAGATGGCGGGACGATTTGGATCTGACTGGCGAGATTTGACACAAAACAGAGACGAGTGGAATGGAAAAGGGGAGGCTTTTGCCCAGCAGTGGGACACTTTACAAGCTAATACATAAAAAAAAACATACAATACATACAGTCATACATCACGCCTATATTCCCAAATGAGTTAGGCTGGGCACACGATACGCAACATAATCAAAACCATAACTGTTTCATTTTTTATGGCTATTCTAGCATATTTTTGAGATTTTGATTTGGCAAGTGTAAAAGTGACAGATCTCTTGCCTGTCGCTGAAAATGTACCTTACACTATTTCCTTAGTCGCCTCTTACGACGTCAACGAAAAAATGGAGGGGTGTAATTCAGAACCCGACACCACATGGATTTTAGAGAATTGCATGGCTAGGAATGCAATATTTAAGGATGAGGAACATAAAAGCCGTCATGAATCCTTTTTTACAAACCTACTGCTACCAAAAACCTACATTTTAAATTACCTGTAATACGATTTCTCGTTACTCTTTCTACTTCAAATATTATGTTATGCTTGTTCAACATCCAGTTATTCTAACCCGTTGTTTAATTTAAACTCACCTCAGAACTTTGGCCGCATTTTCGTATAATTAAATGGGAAAAATATGTAATGAGAGCTCAGCTTTGCAATATATTTTGTTAATGTAAAAGGTGCTACTAATTTGAAGCCTGGTTTTTCCTGAAATTTGCCAGTTTTAGGTGTGCTCTTAGGTAGGTATCATGTAGAAAGGTAAATCAAAAATATGCTTAGATAAGGTAAATGTACCAATGCTCGACGCCTCAACGCCCAATAGATGACACCCATCTGTCATTTGTCTTACTATGACATAAGGTTGCAAGTGCCCAGTATTGGGTCAGTGACGAGCACAGGGACGTTTACCTTACTACTGTTTTCACAACAAAATAGGATAAACCATGATGGGTTAAAATGTATGGAACCCAGCTCTACCAGCAATAAAATTAAAACGTTTGAAGGCTTACTGATCTCACTATTTTTCTGTAACTTTTATTATGACGACTAGACTGCGAATGCTGGGAGAATACATGGAAAATAGCATTGCCATGCGCACGGGCATAATGCATAAAATGACACGGCCTATCCGGCATAAAATTCTTACATAATATTATAAATCGGAAAGTGAGTTTGTTTGTTTGTTTGTTTGTTCCGCTTTCACGAAGTAACTACTGAACCGATTGCTTTGAAATTTTGTAGACGTAAAGTTAGAAGTCCGGATTAAAAATAATAGGGTACTTTTTTATCCCAGAAGCAATTGATATTCCCGGGGAAAACAAAAATATAGTTTGCTTGATAAATCGTTATCGATCGATGATCTATCGATAGATGATAGATCGATGGCGTTGTGAGTCGTTTGAAACGAGAAGTTTTCTTATAGTTGTGCTTTATACCGCAATATAACCGAGTTCCACTCGGGCGAAGACGCGGGCGGAAAGCTAGGCATAGTAATAAAACGATGTTTGTGTGAACGTTTATTGGTTTACGTTTATTTCTTCTCCTCGGTTTTTGGAGTTTATCCCTGTATACGAAAACGAAGTTTGTATAACGATTCGATTTGTTTATCAATTTGACCATCATTCTAAGGTTCAATAGAAAAAGATGCAAAGTCAAATCTAAAACAATCTTTCAACCAACAAAACAAGGAAACACTACAAATATAGCATTACGAAGTTAACCCATTTCGCAACAATACAACAAATAACTCTAACCAAAACGCTCTAGCGTTTTCAAAGGGAATCTCCGACAAAGTAATATCGTAATATTTCCCCCGGCTCTCATCCTATCTCCCAATAGTTATCGGGCCTGTCGGACACTCAATCCAACACTCTACGACACTCGATACCGTGACACGACACCGCCATAAGTCTCGCGACACCGCGATCCATTTGAAAACGCTGATGTAACAAGCGACGACACTAGACACTTCCAAATGTAGAATTTGACATGTTATTAAAGCAGAAGTTTGAGGATACGTGGTACTTTAAGACTTTGCTGTCGCGAAGTTTGGCCATGTTAAAACATTTGTTTCGGAATCGTGAAATGTTTGAACGACAATGTCGTACATTGTAAAGCTGTACGTTGACGAGCAGTCTTTTTTAGGGTTCCGTACCCAAGGGGTGAAAATGGGACCCTATTACTGAGACTTTGCTGTCCGTCTGTCACCAGGCTTTATCTCACGAACCGTGACAGCTAGAGAGTTGAAATTTTCACAGATGTATTTCTGTTGCCGCTATAACAACAAATACTAAAATCAAAATAATAATAATTAAGGTGGGCTCCCATAGAAAAAACGTTTTTTTTTTGCTGTTTTTGGTACGAAACCATTCGATTTGATTCTGACTCGCACTTGGCCGTTTTTTTTAGTCGGGGTGAATTTACCGCTTTAGGTAAATGAGTAAATTGAAATGGGGAATTGCATTCATTATTTCTCCGATTATAAAAGTTTTTTCATGGATTTGCTTAGGAATCAAAATCACTATCGATTTTAATGCCGTAAAAAGTATCTATCCTCGGTTTTTCACACAAAAATAAGCGTTGGTTTCATTACTGTCAAACATTTTTGTATGAGATGTAGCAAAACTGACATTGGTACATATTTTTTAGCATAATAAACCGATGAAATAAATATAAATAGCATTTTAAATTACGTTACTTTTCATAGTCATTACTGTCATTAGTTTATAGCTAACCTAAACTTAGCATTGAATATTTATCGTAACGTTTGAGATTTATTTGTACCTACGTACAGCCAGCTGCAGAGAAAGGTAACCCCTTAGTAATGAAACATTCTATGGGCGAGGGGTTACTCTTCTCTGCAGCTGTCCGTACATTACATTTATAATTATGACACTTCAGAATTTACGAGTGTTCACAAGCATAACATTATAAATATAAATATCACTGGACAATTTTTACACCAATCATCTAGTCCCAAAGTAGGCAATTTAATGCCTGTGTTATGGGTACTAGACAACGGATAAACATACTTATATATAGATAAACATCCAAGACTCGAAAGCAAACATTCGTATTCATCGTACAAACATCTGCCCCGACCGGGGATCGAACCCGGGACCTTAAGCTTCACAGTCAGGTTCTCTAACCGCTGGGCTATCCGGCCGTCCATTAACTGAAAACTGTCGAGAATTACATCACAGTAAATTCCTCGGTTAAACTGAACTGCTCGATAACCTAACTTATTTTAAAGTTGCGTTGGGTAAGTGCTTCCATTTTAACAGCTACAAAACGTAAAATTGTCAAAGTTTTTATTATGTTTCATGTTTCACGGTGATCTACCTACCCCATTTAGAAATATATGTATAGGCGTTTAAGAAATTTTCAAACGGAAAAAAATGAGAGTGTAGCAACCTCCTTTATAGTAAATTATTACTGGCCACTCAGAATGACGCCGGCCGCAGCGCGGCCGAAAACTAAAGCAGCGCGACCGGCTTTTGTTTCTCTTCGCGGCGCGCGCTGAAAACTCTAATGAAGAGCGCCTACGATTTCTATTAAATTAAAATAAATTATTTAAGAAATCTCGCTAGTCTACTGTGAATCTGTAATTATTAAAGTGCATAATACAGGACCCCGACTAGGGTGAGTGTTGTATATATTGTAGATAGCTGTAACTAATATCTGTAAATATAGTTTTAAGTTGTACATAGTCTTCCTCTCTATTCCTTTTATTTCTAACTAATATTTGTCTAATTTCTTAACCTGTTCTTGTGTAAATATTTGTATAGTGTATATATGTATAGTCTGGTCATGCTAGAGCGTAACGGCACTTATAATTAATTAATGCTAAAGCCGCTCCGCCTAAGCATGACCAGCGCTGCATAGCCGGTCTGAGCCGTTGATTGATGCAGTCGTATTCTACAGGGTTCAAGTACTTACCTATCCTCACCGCTGCATCCTTCCTACCACTACCGATTCCTGTCCTACTGCCCGGCCTGAACCCTGCTGCCTGCGGACCAGACTGACGGCTCTACCGGCGGTCTGCGGCGTGCAAGGGGAGTGGCATAATATTTCTATTCTATCTATTCGTTATCTTCATAGCCCAAAACAAGAATCCACGACCTCTTCCTACTTTTATAATTGTACTGTAAATAATCTTTTATTCTATCTTTTATTGTTAGTGTTAGGTTTTTATATTTTTATTATACACTGTACAGACTAAGTTTTGTTTTATTTGTAATATAGTTGTAAATACTAACTTGTACCGGCTAAACCGTTACAAGAGCACTATAAAAAGCCAATAGTAGGCTTGTAATCTTTTCGAAATTTCTATCGTAAGGAACATTATAAAAACCGTTATAAATTATAAACATAACACATAAATACAACTGTATTCCCAAACGGGGTAGACAGACCACACGAAACGCTACATATACAATTACTATGACAATTTCACTATTCGCAGCCCCTTCTAGCACATTTTTACGTTTTATGTTGGCAGGTATACCTAATTGTGACAGGTGCTAGCCTGTCGCCAAACATATATATTCACCTATTTCCTTAGTCACCTTTTACGACATCCACGGAAGAAATGGAGCGGTGTTATTCTAAACCCGACACTACACAATGAAAAGCCGCTAGAAATCCTTTTCTAAAACCTTATTGGCACCTCACTCGTGATTTTGAGTCTACCTACAACATAGAGGACAGAACCTATAGAATACTAATGTCATTGAATTTGTTCGAAGACCATTCCGCCAAAGCATGGCGGCGTTTACTGTGCTCCTATTGGCCGGCCCAAGATCGCGCGTAACGCAGTGGCTTTTTCCTCTATGGTTATTGGCTCTTTACAGTTTCTGTGACAGTTTGTAAGTTGAAATAAACTGACGGTTTGCGGAACTGGGTGGCCATCATTGTTTCTCTAGTTGGTCTGTCTTCTATGACCTACAATGACCTACATACGTCATGATAACTCAAATGCACTGGCGTCAATATCAATTCGAAACGTACTAATTGAATGCGCGACAGGAATTCGTGATAGAACTTACATATACAATAGTATACGTACCACCATTTATGAGCCAGTATCCTACTAGATTTGCGTAACATGCCATGATAATTGGTAGTCACTTGGCTTGGTTACAACAATGGTGGTTGTACCATAGAATAGGAATTGGGATTTCAATGGCTTTGGGTATAGGCTTGACAAAAGAAGTGGTAGGTTTTCGTGAAGTGTGAAAACGAGATCCTATTCGTGAGACTTCGCTGTCTGTCCGTCTGTTCGTTAGTCTGTGACCAGGCTATATCTTAAGAACCTTTGAAAATTTCACATTCCATCGATATTACAATAAATAGGAAGTAAATACAAAATAATACGCTTACGAGGGTCTCTCATACAAAAAACTTTTTTTTTGTTTATATATTTTTTGATATAAATGGTAACAAATACACACTTATTTACCTAGTTAATGATATGGAACCCTTCGCGGGTTAGTCTTTGCGAGTGCAACTTGCTAGCTATTTTTGGCTATCGAGACCTAAACATTTTTATATTAATGCTAAAGTAATAGTCATAATCTAAAAGTACATACATCACGCCCGTATTCCCAAATGGGGTGGACAGAGCACATGAAAATACATCGTAGTCAAAACTACGACTATTCCATGATTCGCTGCCACTTCCAGCACATTTTTTAGGTTTTATGTTAAGAGGATAGGAGTCGCACCACTTCTCCATACAAACGTAGTCCCCTGTTTTCTCCGTGAATAATGAGTTAATGACATTAGAGCAAAATTTGTTTTACAATATATTTTATTTGTATTTGTTGTGGCTATGCCCCTATGATTTGCTTTTTTCGATATTAAAAAAAAAAATATTGATAATCGATAAAAGCAAATCATAGGGGCATAGCCACAACAGATACAAATTAAACAAACAAAATTTTTTTTGCTCTAATATCATTATTCACGGAGAAAACAGGGGACTACGTTTGTATGGAGAAGTGGCGCGACTCCTATCCTCTTAAGAGGTACAATACTCACAGGTGCTAGCCTAAGTATTCCTTTATCCTTTATCGCCTACTACGATAGCCACGAAATAAAGGGAGGATTGTTATTTAGATCCCAACACAACTGATTCCTATTCAAAATGGAGATAAATTAAAATTAATACTTAATCCAAAAGTAACGGTCTAATAATCTATCGAAATCACCATAGTTTGAAATCTTAATTGTATCATTTTCAACTACGAGGTGAGGTGCGATGTACTTTTTGAAAATTTAGTTATGAAATGGAAATAAAAAATTATAAAAATAAATATTAGTTACAGTGTGTAAAACTTGTAAAAGATAAGAATAAAATTTTACCTTTGTTAAAATGTCAGTTTCGCCCTTGCTGTACCCTTTTTACGATAGTAGGTATTAGATACAATAGGTAATTTTAGTATGATACATAAAATATACTAAAACGAAACAAGCCAAATAGGTACATAGAAAACACTTTCAATAGTATTATTTTACCTCTACTTTATATTTCAGGCAGGTACCTAAGTAGTTTAGGTACGTACTCGAACAAAGTTCTGATGAGCAGTGAATATGAAATGCTTTTTGTAAGAAAGAATAAAAATAGAGAATTGAAACTAATGTTACAAAAACACATTCGGTAGTCATACCGGTATACCTAATCTTAAACTGAGTATAAGTTTAGTGGCTGCAAGACGTTAAATACCAGTAGCATTAGCCATGTAAATTTTCACGCGCTCTGCCTACCCAAGTTAGAAAAACAAGCGTAATATTTATGTTGGTAAATACCGGTATCGTAGCGCATTACCGATTCTCAGAAAACGGAAACGAAGAAAATAGACGAAATATCGGTATTTTTCCGATATTTTGATACCGGTTTCAATCAGTGTTAGCGAGTCTGTAGATGCTTTATCTGTCATTTTGTTCTTACCAGCTTTTATCCCGAATTCGTCTACATGGAATAAGTACTTAAAGTAGCTTACATAGACGTTATTTTGATGATTAAATACTTAGATGTTGTAAGAGGTGACTAAGGAAATAGGTTTAGGTATGCTTTAGGCGACAGAGTAGCAACCTGTCACTATTCTACCTGTTCCATCTTTTTGCAAAACTAAATCTATGCTAGAAGTGACTGCGAAGCGCGATATAGTCGTACTTAATCATTGTGTTGGCTATGTTACGGTTCGTGTGCTTTGCCTACCACATTTGGGAATACAGGCACGATTGTATGATGATGATGATGAGATAGATAATTTTATATATGTAAAGTTACTTCATCCAGTTTTTGTGTGAAAAGTTAACGAACCATACAATTTTTCGTATTTACATGGTACCTAAGAGGAAGTGGAGGGTTTATTGTGTGGTGTCAGCTTTAGAATAACACCTCTCCATTTCTTCCGCTGATGTCGTAAGAGGTGACTAAGGAAATAGGTTAATGATCATTTTATGGGACAGATTAGCAACGTGTCACTATTATACCTGCCACTTTAAAACCTAAAGAAATATAAATATGCTGTAAGTGGCGACGAAATGTGAGATAGTCATCTTTTTGTCTATGTAACGCTCCGTGTGCTCTGCCTACCCTGTTTGGGAATACAGGCGTGATGTATGTATGTATGTAAGTGTCATTTCAAGGCTACTGTTGACCAGTGTTTCCCAAACATTGTTGTACCCTGGGACAGCAATTTTCACGCTGCCTCTTCGTGACCCAATTATTTTTAAACGCAAGCTAGTTTTGCTAGGTAAAATAACACACATTAAAAGTAGAAACGGGTATGTTGCGACCTGGTATTTTTTTGACGGCCCGGTACCATTATCAAAATCTGTTTCATGTTTACTCAAACAATCGCTACCTACACTACACCTGACATAGAAAATAAAACAAGGAGTGATATAAAAACATACATACATACAATTCTCACGCCTGTATTCCCAAGAGGGGTTGGCAGAGGACATGGATTCAAAAATCCAGAAAAATAAATATTACTTCTTATAAAACGTATTTCTAGTTGTTTGAGTTTGTTTCAGTTGGAAAAACACTTTCTTTGGCAAAGACCAGCCAATATTCAGATTGTTACAGTTGTCAGCATCATAGTTACCATTGTAATTCCCTTAATGACAACCCCTGCTTAAAACAAGCCATTAAATATTTCTCTGCCGAGTCGAGGAAGTGAGAAAATCACTCTGTTTCGTTCTCCGCTTAATGAGTACTTACTTAATTAAAGGGCACAGTTTCATGCCGCCGTATAAACGCGTCAAAGAGCCGTTATTTTAGACGTTGCCCAAAAATAATTCTGTTCCTTTTTTGAATTTGGTTTTTCTTTTCTTTGGAATGACGAGGAATATTGATCCGAAAGATAAAATTTGTCTTACGGAAATTCCTGCGGAAAGAATGTCGTATGACTGGTGAAGAAGAGTTTGTGTATTTTTTTTCTTTTAAAGGGTGTAAAAGACCGTGCCAAATCGCAAACATATACAGAAATACTTTTGGAGTCAATAAAAATAAATGAGTAGTGTATTGTTTTTCGTCATATAAAATTAATATTTTTTTTCTTAACTTAAAATGCTATTTTTCATGCTTTTTTTCTTATTCTACGTACGTAGGACAGTCGAGAATCAAATAGCCTTTAGCAATTTGACGTTTATTCCCATCTATACCTATACCTATCGATGCAGTGGGCCTTTTTCTTAGTACGAGGATTTAGTTTTTTTTCAATAACTGAGCTTCGATATGTTGGTATTTATGAAGCCGTATATTTAATTGTAGCTTTTATAACTTATATACTTATATACGTATAATAGTGACAAGTTGCTAGTCTGACACCTATCTATCCTTAGTCGCCTCTTACGACATCACGAAGGAAATGGAGAGGTGTTATTCTAGACTGACACAACACAGTTTTGATCTGCCTGTCCCATTTGGGAATACATATATTACGTTAATGTTATGTAAATGTTATAAAAAGTTAAGTAAGTGTTAGATACCTTAGACCATACCAAATTTAAAATTATTTATTTTTTAGTTCCTGAGCTCACCTGAGACAGATAGGCGGACAAATCAATGGATGTTTGCAACGCCAAAAAAAGGGACCTAATATATGAATGTTATCTTTAAAAAGGCATAATTGTAAAAAAAACGATTTTTTCAGTCTTTATTACATATTACAGCAAGAATTGATAAAAATGGCGCGGAAGAGCAAAACGTCGTCAAAGGTTTCCATCTTGTGTTACTTTTCGTGTACTCTATAAACTCCTTTTGGTAATACGGGCGTGATGATTGCTTATAAATGTACTTTATAATGTGTCTTCTTATGTATTGTTATGTATATGATTAGATGCTTTATGTGCTCTAATTTATTATTTTGCTTATTTCTTGAAAAGGGTTGCCTGGATATAATAACAATTAAACGATTTAGGTAACCGTTGTCTTCGTACCTATTTTATTCTACACTCTAACTCTTACTAATTAAACATCAAATGGTGAAGGCAGAGCATATGAAACGTTACATAGACAAACTATGACTATTTCATGTTTTTTAGCACTTTCAGCATATTTTGTAGGTTTTTAGTTTAGTTTTTAGTCTAGAAGTGTAATAGTGACAGGTTGCTAGCCTATTTCCCTAGTCTCTTCGGACATCATTGGAAGAAATGGAGAGGTCTTATTCTAAACCTGACACTACGCTGGCAATGATTCTAAATTAAATCTACTAATTTACGTTGTTTATTATTATTTGCAAGGCGGTTGAAATTTTTAATAGAGGAGACTGAAAGAACAAGCTTTAGAAAATGTTTATTGAAGCCAAAAACCTCTTGAAAGTTAAAATTCAATTACTTACTTCCAAACGGACACTTTAAATCGTTCAAAGGATTTTTAAATCCCTGATTGAAGCCTTAAAAAAAAGCCAACGCAATCGCCCCATCGGAGATTTAATTAAAAACAGTGTCTCTTAGATGTTGATTAGTTTTATTAATGATCTTACGCAGCCTCTGTCCAAAGGAGATGATTTCTTAAACGCAGACCCAATTACGTCCAACCTATTTATCCAAAGCTGTCATTTAAGAAAAAGTCGAGGAAGAAAAAACCGTTGGTTTTTAATTTAAAAAAAAGTTTGTTTTTTAAAAAGCTTAAACGTCAAAAAGTACTTTATTTTTTTTAAATCATGGCTGTTTGGCTCAAGGCTTTATTTGCAAACCATTTTTAATTACTTAAAAATATTCTAATTTCCAAATAAAGTAACCCAGGAAGCGAGAAACTTGTAGGTAAGTCGGTCTTTTAATTACCATCGTATCGTAATTTATCATTTCCTAAACCGGTATCAAGGTAACACACATTAGGGCCACGTACCTGGCTCAATTTTCTTCAGTACCGGTATCTGGTGATCATTTTAGATCACCGTCCTTCATACTACACTTCTGTCACATCAGTCCGGTCACACGCACTGGCCACTTTCCAAATTTAAAATCGTTCGAAAAAAAATTAAAAACCGTTTAACTGCGCTTTGTTTTTTTTAATACGCTAAATAGATGTCGATGTATGTAGGGGTTGAAGGGACGTGCACACTCGGGTAGCACCAGGGAGAAACTGAGGGGTGGTAGAGGATAGGCGCGCGCAAAATGTTGAGTTCTGCCCTGCCAGCCTCCGTAACAAGAATTGGGTTCCACAAGCTTTATTTGAGTTTAGTTTCTTTTTATGTTTGATGTATTGTTATGAAAGGGGAATACGTTTTTGTGCGCTGATTTCTTTTTCTTTGGATTTAACGACGTTACCAAAATTTCGGGAAAATTCAAGGAAATTGTGGACGGTTTTGTTTGTAAATGTGTTGAGGTTTTAGGTGTATCTTATTCAAGTTAATGCTTGAAATATCATTTTCCCCGTAAATTTTATAGGAGATCACGGCTTTTCGGGAAAGTACTCGGTTTGAATATACTTTGTTCATTCAAAGGAAAATCCGTCATTCTTACAAGAATCGTATTTTTTATTTGAATAATAGACAACAGGTGTCGTCAATGGAAATCGTGGACGAAAGTAAGTACAACTATTTTTTTTCGAGATTTCTTCCGACAAGCAAAATATTATGGTTAGATGTTTTTTTAGAGCTTTTTATGTATTTTCAATTATCCAGATTATTAGGTATGTACCTAATCAATTCTTGCAAGTTACGTTTGTTCCTTTTTCCGGTTATACTGAAAACTTGTATAACTAATGTAAGTCGGTATTATAATAGTATAATCTCCGCAGGGGAGAACCCAACAACAGTTGGTACGATTGACATGAACTTCAGTACACAATTACATATTATCTTGAATATGTTTAAAATACAGTTGATTAAAATGCTTTTTTTTTACGTGATGGAAAATTTCCTAAGCCTATCTAAGAACTAGCTTCGCTCTTCAATTAAATACTTACCATTAAAACTAACAAAGACTAATTAGTCCAAGCTTCAACTCACAAACAATTCCATTAGTCCATAAGTATTTAAGTAGAAAATAAACAGCGAAAATTCGTGATAAAAATGCAAAACGCCATCACACGGCAAATCTTAATTTAACTTAAGAGCTTAAACTTCACTTTAATTAATTCCGTGGATAATTGGCTGCCTTGTGTTTACCTTTATGGGGCTACATTTTTACCACCCGGCTTGGGGCGTGTTTTATTAATACCATAAAATTACAATGCCGAATACACGCATCGATTTAATGAGCATTGTTTAACACCTTGAACGACCGTGACGAACGCTGTGGTTTTAGAATAACACCTCTCTTGTTTTTCTGTAGATGTCGTAAGAGGCGGTAAGGAAAAAAAAGGATGAGGTATATTGTAAGCGACATGCTATGCTTTCCTTCTGTTGTACTTGTCATGATTTAGGAACACATCCCATTTAGGATTGTGGGCGATGGCCTGGCAACCTGTCACTGCAATATCACGTTTAACCATCTGGTTACCCTGAATTTGCTAAACGTGGCACTGGATTTTTGAATTCATGTGCTCTGCCTACCCCTCATGGGAATACAGGCTTGAGAATATGTATCTATGTATGTATGCGTCCCATTTAGAACCCAGCCGTGATTGTATGTAGCTATGTATGTATGCACTGTAAAATTAAGGATTTTTGAAGAGTATAGATATTATAGTGATTTTGTGTTCTTCCGTGGATGTCGTAAAAGGCAATTTTGGAAAACAGGCTTGCAGTCTGGCATTATTGTCATCTCAAGGTAAATTAGTCATGGGTTTGTCTAGATATGAAGTTTCATGTGCTCTGCCTATGTTATTTGGAAATACAGGTGTGACTTGTGTAAGTTTATTAGTTAAGAAATGAAACTCTATATCGCTGCTTAAATACAAAAGCGACACAAATCAAAAAAATTCAAAATCGTTTTTATTGCAAAAATAGCATTTAAAATATCCATTTTATACCATGCCACAAAGACACCCACTGAATTAGCGTTAGAAATACCTAAATAACGTAAGTGCCCCTTTTGCACTAGCCCGTTTTTGTACCTAAATACAGAGCAAAACCGCCATATTTCCAGTTGGGACTCAAATTTCAAATAATTTATAGTTAAAAGTGCCCTATTTGGAAATGTTGCAGTGTTGAAAGGAAAATACACGTAAGTATTGTTATATTTTATTTAAGCAAAACAGCCTTATTTCGAAATATTGCAGTTTTGATTTAAAATTGCTCTTAAAATTATCAATTGTTCAAATTCAAAAGTGTCACATTTTGGAATACTGCCGTACTGAATTTAAATTACTCTTAGAATATTTATTATTTTAAAGACATAAGTGCCACATTTTGGAATACTACACTTTTGAATTAAAATGACACCCCAAATAAGTGCTGTATTTTGTGTTGTGCCCATTTTGAGTTGAAAATTCAATCTTATTG
This sequence comes from Adoxophyes honmai, assembly GCA_005406045.1. Classification (NCBI taxonomy): domain Eukaryota; kingdom Metazoa; phylum Arthropoda; class Insecta; order Lepidoptera; family Tortricidae; genus Adoxophyes; species Adoxophyes honmai. Next base: position 42,541 of record BHDV01004889.1, read on the forward strand.
TCACGTTATCAATTAACAAAACTGCCATTTTTGTGAATGAATCTGGTTTGCTTTAAATTATTCTTGAGTAAAATAAAATTATTTTTATACAAAAACTATTAAATTTGATAAGCGGCTTGTTTGCTTTAAATTATGTTACTACAAATGACGATTTCTTTTATAAACAATACTGAAATTACTTACATATTGCATAATAATTTCACTAGATACATAATAGCTACTTGGGTTTTTTATAGAATACCTTTATTTTTTGGTATCTTCTAACTGTATGTGAATTTTAACAACTATCTTGCTTATTAACAGGCTTTACTAACATTTTCATTGGTTTTTTCGAATGGGTAGCAGAGCAAAGCGCATATTACAGATGGCGACTACCAACATAATGGAAAACATAGTCTGATACAGAAAATTTCGATTCTTCGGATACAAATTCGATTCCTGATAGCCAACATGGCTTGGATAGTAGGTATTATTCTTCTTATGGTGCAAGGTTCATGGTTCATCGACTTGGAGAAGGCTTATGACAAGGTGATGAGCTGATGAGGACTGAGTTGTGGTCAGCGTTAGCCATGCAGGGGATAACTGTAATCTGATACGGGCACTGTAATCTCTTTATGAGGATCCTAGTGCTTGTGTAGTGATGAATGGGGCGTATACTGAATGGTTTAACATTGAAAAGAGTGTGAGACAAGGATTTGTCGCGTCACCTTGGCTGTTCAACCTATTTATGGATACGTGCCTGAATGATTTGAAAAGTTGTGACTGTGGACTAAAAATGAGGGAGTTGACCATCAAATGCCTTATATACGCTGACGACCAAGTGGTGGTCGCATCGTCGGAGAAGGAGTTGCAGAGAAAAGTTAACATTTTGTATGGTGCATTAGAATGGAAAGGTATGAAAGTTAATGTAAGCAAAACGAAAGTCATGATGTTCCAGAAAGATGAATGCGGGATAGAATGTAAAATTTTGATAGAGGGTAAGAAAGTAAAACAGGTAAAAGAGTTTGAATACCTGGGATCGGCGTTTACGAAAGACGGTAAGTCTGAAAGTGATATTGAAAGAAAAGTGAATGCAGGAAATATAGTCAACGGAGCGCTGCGTGCCTTCGTGAGCAGTCAGAAGATGTTAAAAAATGCGCGCCTGGCTGTCCACAGAGGGGTGCTCATTTCAACACTAGTGTACGATAACAAAAGTCGGGTAATGGCATGAGAAGCATAAAAGTTGAATAAATGCAGTAGAAATGAAAGCGTTAAGAAGTATGGAAGGTACATAACTGAAAAACAGAAGAAGAAATAGTGTAATAAGGAAAAGAGCTGGGGTGAAAGTAGGTATAGTGATTACGCAGGTTGCAATTAGATGATTATTGAATGGTAAGCAAGGATAAGTTACAAGCCTAAACCCTTTCACAATGTGTTGATCTCAGTGCTTTGCATTTGTAAGGCAAGTGTCTTTAATAGTACTTATTTCATTGATTAATATAAAACTGTCAAAAAGTTTAAAGATGTAACCTGAGTTTTTAGTTTTTTTATGTAAAAGTAACAGTTTTTGTTTAGTATTTTTGATGTAATAAGTTTACCTGATAAACGTTTTGCAATAATTACCTCTGTATATCCTATAAAGTGATGTTTTTTTCATAGTATAAGAAAAATAAAGGTATAATTTTCATAGTTGTGGCCTTTTCTTGTTAAAAATATCAAAAAATGAAAGCATATTTTTTATGCAAAAGGGACTTATCTATCTAATTTAACCCCCTGAACGTAGTTATCATAAAAGTAAATAGATGCATCGAAAACGTTTTAATTACGCATAGATGGATATACGACACGTATGATTTGTCATATTATAAAACATGAAATTTAAAAAAAAACTTTTCAAAATTTTTAAAAGTGCTCTCCTGTAAAAAAGTGAATTTTTGACTTGTGTCGCTTTTGTATTTAAGCAGCGATATATTATGTAATTACACACCTGTAATCTAGTCGTATCGTTGATTGAAGACCATAAGTGTCAATAAATCGCAGATTCCATCTCGCTCGCGGCTAGACTCACGTCAAACAATAATATCACCATCATCATCATCATCATCATCATCAGCCTATATGTTTGTCCACTGTTGGACATAGGCCTCTCCAATGGCACGTCACTCGACTCGGTACGCCACTCAACTCACAAAAAAATATTATAATAAGTATTATGTATACGGGCTGATAAATAAATCCGTAACGAAATTAATTCCAAATACTCAGAATGACTAACACAACGCAATAGTAAAAAAAAAACACTTTTTCTTTCAGGTTTTTTCATCGGGAAATTCCAAAAAAAAATTGTATTTGCGCATACTACAAAACTGCGGTACTTACTACGCTAAGGGCAAACCGGGGTGAAAGCGGGGCGCATGAAGCCGCCGCGCGCGCTTGAACCTAGTTGCCCGCGCGGTTTCAATAATGTTAGCAGTTTTTAGGAAAACTTTGGTGACACAATATTTTTTTATTTACAAAAGAAAATCAGAAGCTAATAAAGTTATATTATTTTAAGTTTTATTAACAAACAGGTATCTATGATATTGTTAAGGATTTCATTATCATCTTGTACAACACGAGGTTGCAAACATTGCGCTTTTTTAAACTTAGCTGCGAAAATAATCGAATTATCAAAGGTTAACCGTTTAGGATAATTAATATGAAATACTTCGGGATGAGCGAAGCGGGAATAAGGATTTAATTAATTTACGTCTTTTATTAATTTTAAGGGATTTATACGCTACCGGAAGGCAGGAATTGGGCGTTAAGGTGCGAGTTCGTAGCCTACGACAAGCAGTGGCAGATCTGTCGCTGTAACGTTACTGGTACCAACATACATCACGGCTGTATTCCCAAATTGGACAGATCACATGAAACGAAAAAATTTAAATTTATGAAATTTTGTGTAATCTGGTTTTCTCCGACGCTTATGCTCATTTCAGGGCTTCGCTGAAAACCAGCGTTGCTGCACCTTACCGATGCAGCAACTCATGCTGAGCGAACACCCATTTTTTGGTTCTCTTGCCAAGTCATACTTTTGTATTAGTAATAAGTTTATTTTTATTTTATTGTTATTTTTGTATGGTGATGGTTTGGGGACCCAAAAATAAACATTTTTTCTTTTTTTCTTTCTTTCTTTCTTTCAAACGTTTCATAGTTGAAACCATGACTATTCCACGCCCGACACCTTACGGCAAACTGGTACCATACATTATAAGTATTGTTTTTCCCGTGTGGTGCCGGGTTAGAATAGCACCTCCCCCTTTCTTCCCGTGGGTGTCGTAAGAGTCGACTCTGGGAAAGGGTTAGTGTATTGTGGGCGATGGGCTAGCAACCTGTCACTGCAATATCACGTTCCTCCATCAGTAAATAGAGGATTTTTGTTTGTTTCAATAATCAAGTTTCCTCTCTGCCTCTCAAAGGTTGGCTATAAGATATCCTTTTCATCATAAGGATTTTAACAATGTACACTATAAAAGTAGTATTTACTTACTTAGATAAGGTGACAGTACATCTGATTTAGTATGTCTTCGGCTACAAACTGGTACCTTTAAGGAGCAAAATGTAGAAAGGTTTTAATGTTTAAAGTGTTCTGTTTCAGGTGAAAGGGGTTTTGAAATGATCTCTTTATTAAAGCATGAACAGGTGCAGACGGTATTAAAATGTATTTGACTGTATATTTCGGTAGCTAGTTACGAGGATAAATTTTGTTAAGCCTTGACGACACTGTATTTTATGAATAGACGTTCTAAGTTATAAAAAAATCCGATCGAGTTGAAATTGCGCTCGAACGGATCCGTGGCAAATAATGCAAAAAACATGTTTTTTGTAAAGGAGTTCCTGCCAACTCTAAACCTAAAAAAAAAATGCTATAAGTTGCCATGAAACGTGATATAGTCATGGTTTTGTCTAAACGTCGTTTCGTGTGCTCTGCCTACCCCATTTTTGTTACGAATGGGGGATGTAAGTATTTCGAAAATTCACCTTACAGGCTGACTTCACGGACACTAATTTACAATGCGCTTTATCATGCATCAGACACAAAGAACTATTACGCGTCACAATAATAGAATCAGATACTTCAGCGTCTAATTCCCGGCATCAATTATCGGACGATGTTAATGGCTTCTTTGTCCACTAATGTCCACAAATGGCGGATACTTAGTCTTCTGTCCTGTATTATGTGTCTTATAATGGAAGCTTTTCTTTTAATTTTCGACATGTTACGTTTCGTATCGTAACGTCCAGTTTCGGTTGGTGTCCGGTTTAGAGTTCTCTGTTTCATACAGTGTGTTGTGTGTTGTGGTGCCGGGTAAGAATAGCACCTCCCTCTTTCTTCCCTTGGGTGTCGTAAGAGTCGACTCTGGGAAAGGATTAGTGTATTGTGGGCGATGGGCTAGCAACCTATCACTACAATATCACGTTTAACCATCTGGTTACCCTATAATTGCTAAACGTGGCACTGGATTTTTCAATTCATGTGCTCTACCTACCCCTCTTGGGAATACAGGCGTGAGAATATGTATGTATGTACGGCAGACATAGAGAGGATTGTGTGTGATTGAGGTGTTTTCTAAACCTAACACCACACGGCACTGTATGTATATGAAAGAATATAAATTAACTTGGAATGGATCCTCACCTTGCCGCCGGTTGAGTCTCTCGAGACAGGTTGTAAAAAACGTATCTACTTTTTTGTTTATTACCCTTTAACACGTTTTGTTACGTAACGTAATGAAAGTTCACTATTTTAAACATAAAAATAGAGCGAGACTTAGTCATAGTGAAATGAAATGTTTGCACTTAATGTCCTTACATCAAGATAAACTTGAAATGTTTCGCGTCATGTGACTGCTTGGAGGAACTAAGGCCGTGGTCGGCTCCACCCGCCGCCCGCGGCCGACAACGGCCCGCCGCCCGCGGCGTCTGAATAATGCGGCGGGCGAAAACGACCACTCCCGATCCCGAGCATTCCCGAACATACCATTCAGAGGCCGCGGGCGGCGGGCCGTTGTCGGCCGCGGGCGGCGGGTGAAGCGACCACGGCCTAACACCGCTTCATACAATAAAACACGGATAGGTACAGAACTCAATGTGTGGTCATAGACACGACATCTCGGAACAATTGGGACCAGCCCGAGCGATGTTACCGTCCGCTTGAGACGCGCGTTTGTGAACCATTATGCAACCTTTTCATGAGTAACTACCGGAACTGTGAAATTGTAACTGAAGTATCTTGAATGATGTCGTAAGAGGCGACTAAGGAAATAGGTTTAGGTATGCTTTAGGCGACAGGCTAGCAACCTGTCACTATTATACATATTTTCCATCCGTTTCCAAGTCTGAAAATATGCTGGAAGTGGCTGCGAAGCGTGAAATAGCCATAAATCATATTTCTGCCTGTGTCACGTCTCGTGTGCTCTGCCTACCCTATTTAATTGTATTAATGTATGTATACAATGATTGACATCTATACCAATATGTTTTGTACTCATACCTATTTAAACAGTGCTATTAAATCTCCCTCACTCTACTGTCCGGTATAATGAAATGTGATTCAAAAACCACAAGTCAACCCATATTCTCGTTATCATTTCATCACCAGCCTCCGAAGATTCGGTTGGCTAAATTTTAATTTGAACCCAAAGCGGAAGTTATGTTATCTTTTCATGCAATTATAACCCTCTTAACCCATAATATCTCAGTGTCCGGTAAATCGCAATTCAAATACAAATACATAAATTCATGCATTATCAAACGAATAAAGGTGACACAGAGCCTAAATAAGAATCCTCCGTCCAGAATATTTTGAGGGAATTTCCATTGCAGTGCTCTTGTTACGGATTGGCTCAATTTTTCACTTCCTTCGTAAAGAAAAGGAATGTTAAAGTTCAATGAGCCACGTTCACGATTTCAGAGAGAGAGTTAGTTCGCGCCTCGCTTTTACTTCGACAAACCGTTGCATGAATTTACAATTTCTCTCTAAAATCGTGCCACCCTACTTACCGATGTATTTCGGCAAAATTAACAATTTGAATTAAAATATTATGTTTTATGTGTATCTTACTCTATTAATAAACAGAGTAACATACACACATTTTGTACCTATCACGAATTTCATTTCACTTTGTATTTAAATATAAAATAATCTTGGAAATGTATATACGCGCATAACTTTCGAACTACTGCACCGAATTGGGGTAATCTTGCTTTTTGTGTTTATTAATTATAGAACAGGGTTTGTGTAACAAATATACTCCTTAAGTTATTATTATTTAGATTTGACTAAAATGTCTTATTAATAACAACAGTAAGGTAATGTGACAGACTGGCGTACAGTTCTTCAGTCAACGATTAACAAGTTCAAACAGCAACTTTTTTTTCCATTAAGAACATAAAATCCGGTACAAAATTTATCCGAGTCACTTAGTTCGATATAAAAATTTCCTTGAACGCTCGCAACAGTCAATTCGTAATAACAGGATTACTTCCCGCTCCAGTAGCAACAGTGACAAGCCGAATGTAATTTCGCGTCCTGACCAACCTTTTTTATTTGTCTGTTTATCTGTTACTAGTATTACTAAAGTTTGAGAATACATACATACTGTAACAGTAGCGATAACTCATTGAGATCTAAGGAATTATAGAAGCTACAAATATACAAAAAATAGGACTTCAATCTTATCGATTATTACACAAATGTTGTAGATATCGCGAACCGGGATTGTTGAGCCACTTACCTATGTTTGTAACTTGGTCGTGTAATACTGATCCAATAGTTAACATCTGGTCAGTCACATCGGTCATTGATTACACGTCAAATTGCTATAGGTCATTTTGATTCCAGAGTGTCCTGCGTCTGTGAAATAAGAAACAAAGCGTATCATCTGGAGTTTAGAACAATAGCAGGTTTAATTTTTTTTATGAATATCCATGTGGATTATCTTCGAGGAATTACATTGAATATTTCATCAAAAAATCTGTAATTTGCGGTATGTTTCCTTAAGTCCTATAAAATATTTAGTAAAAGTATTTTTATACACACACACACACACACACACACACACACACACACACACACACACCCTTACGCTCGTATTCCAAGAGGGGTAAGCAGAGCACTTGAATTTAAAAATCCAGTGCCACGGTTAGCAATTTCAGGGTAATCAGATGGTAAAAACTGATATTGCAGTGACAGGTTGCAAGCCCATCGCCCTAACCCTTTCCCAGAGTCGCCTCTTACGACACCCACGGGAAGAAAGGGGGAGGTGCTATTCTAACCCGGCACCACACGGGTTTCTGTAGGTACCTTTTTTCGCTTATCTATGTTTGTAGTTTATCTATGGAACTAGGAATTAAGCGTGTGTCAGTCAGTAGGGCAAATGTTTTATGTCTAAGTTGCGAAGGTCATGTTCAGAACATCTCAGTAACATGTTATTTTCGTTAGGATTCATAACTTTATTTATTATTCGCAAAACTTCTCGCCAAATGAATTGTTATTATTTTGGTATCTAATAAAAAACTTGTGTTATGAGTAGATGTTATCATCGAGCATAGATCAAATTAGTCTACCTAATTCTCTAACCGATAACATTGACTTACTTAGCTATTTTTTTAGAATTCCGCCTTTATTTCCAGATAGGGTAGGCATAGTTCATGAAACGTATTTATATAAAACCACCACTTCACGTTACAGCAACTTACGTCAATTTCTAATACTTAGGTATATTAAAATACTCGCAGCGCTGCCGTTAGATACCGTGGGCACACCCGAGAGATTTAAATCAAAGATTTTAGAGCTTAATAGGAGTATAAATAATTATGTGACAGAGAGTCTGAAAACATGCAATTAAAGAGATATATTTAAAACAATCAGGACTTCAAAAATTCTCAATTGTAACATACCCTAAGTTCGTGACGTAGCCACCAAGTAGTAACTCTAAACACATGTATGTATGTATACATAGACGCACTAACCGCGTGGTTGTTAGCCAGTTACATAAAATGGAGTTTGGTATCTATCTTACAAAAGGGTCTTACCACCGAAAATGTTTTCTCTCTGAAATAAGGTCTACTCACGAAGAAGCGTGCAATTAATTATGATTAAATTGGACAATCCTTGGACCTATTTTTTCATAAAATTATTTACCCCTATTTAAGGGGTATTTGTATTCGCAGTGTCATCATAAATAATATGTGGTGTAACAGCGGACTTACAACACAGTCCTAACGCGGATAAACTCCAAATCAAAGTTAGATACGTGCTCGCGGAAACCCACTGGGCGTAAAAAATGCGCCTTGAATTCAGAAACCGCCTTTTAAAAGCATTTGATATAATTTTACGCATCCTTGCACTTTTCTCTTTGTCCGTGCTAATATAAAACCACATTAGGATGGATAGAAGTCGCAACAGATTCTGATGCATATCCATGTTTCCATGGAAACCGTTGGTTCCTGGCCCAGCATGGAACGTACACATCATGCACATCATGCCTGTATTCAAAATTAGGGTAGGCAGAGCACACTTAACGCTACCAAGCCAACCAGTCAACCATTAACAGTTCAACACTTTTATTTCCACAAATCTATGACCTTTTGGTCTAAGTTAAGTTTGGCACTTGCACGCTAAAACACGAGATAGTAAAATCCTAGTAACGTTTTTAAACAAAAAAAAACTAAACATTTTTTAAATCTCAAAATTGCTAAACGTGGCACTGGATTTTTGAATTCACGTGCTCTGCCTACCTCTCTTGGGAATACAGGCGTGAGAATATGTATGTATGTATGTATATATGACCTTTCCATGTTCCGTGGCCACTTTGATAATAATAATAATCGTTTATTGTTAGATAACTCAAGATCCAAAAATTTTGTAAATGACAATGGGTTCTCAATAGCTATGCTAGCAAAATATTAACAATGCAGGTCACCAAGCGTTTTTGGTGACATGCATCTTAGACCAGTGAAGCAATATCGGATACAACACATCCTCAGATATTTAATAAAAACTTACTTTAAGCATATATTTTGTAAGTTTTAAGTTATGTAACAGACGTACTATCGCAAACAGGGATTGTTGAGCCACTTACCTATGTTTGTAACTTGGTCGTGTAATACTAATTCATAGCTGACATTTAGTCTGTCACATCTGTCATTGATTACACGTCTAAATTGCGAACAGTGGCTAGTGGCTCAACAATCCCGGTTGTGGCTGTACTATAGTGATAGGTTGCTTTGCTAGCCTAACCAAACCATTGCTTTGACATAAAGTGTCCATGTCAAGCATTTAGACTTTCATCTTACACTTATGTTGTTCGATAATGAAGATGTACTGACGTGATGATATATTTAAAATGTATGCGGAAAACCTGAGTTTACTTCGAGCCAACATAATATCGTTGATTAGCATATTCTACAGCTGTTTAGACAGACGCACATAATATGGAATTGTATAAAGCAATGTTCTTGCAAATATAAACCTATTAATAGCGCTTTTAGTTTTGTTAAGCGTATTGAACTAATCTACTTTACTAGCTAGGTAGCTTTAGCGGATCTCAGTGTCTTTATTCTCACAACAATTGTGGTCTCATAATGGAACTTCCACCCCGCTTTATTGTCGCCGCACACTGACCACCGGCCACAGCCATAAACGCTACAGTAAAAATTTGCTAGAAGTGGCCACGAAACGTAAAACAGTGGTGTGTAGTCTGGGCAGCACTTGGTCCTACCCCCATACTAAGTGGTCAATCTCTTTTAATAAATACACAGACCGAATTAGTAGAAATGATATGTACATAAGTTGCTTTGGCGAAGCAGCAGTGGACGTGTTATGTAGGTAGATTAATGAATGTTAAATTTACATTAATATAATTTAAAATTATAATTTCGTCAAACAATTTGCTAAAGGTGCTCTACCACCGACGAGGCGAAGCGAAGTCGAAGGAGACTTAAAATCTGTTTTGTTTTATGTTTTAAAACGTTACTAGGATTTTTTTTTCGTAAGTTATCTCGTGTTTTAGCGTGCAAATACCAACCTTAAATGGACCAAGTTTTCAATGCGTAGTCCAATGAAAAAAATCAGCAGCGAAATATTTCAGAAATCCTGTATAATAATTGAATTGAATTGAATATGCGTACATACAAACATAATTCTCACGCCTGTATTCTCAAGAGGGGTAGGCAGAGCACATGAATTCAAAAATCCATTGCCACGTTTAGCAATTTCACCAGGGTAACCAGATGGTTAAACATGAAATATGCGTGTTGTATTAAAATACGAAGATGCTGCTAAAAACATCGAAAATATATGTCATGAAATAAAATTTTACAGCAACATGATGTTGAATGAAAAATACGTATTCTACTCCACAAATGTTTTTGTTTTTTGTTTTTTGTCCAGAGTGATAAAAAAAAACACAAGTTTATACTTTATACATGTTTTGATACAAACCTTGGTATACAGTTTTAAAAACACTCCGTATATACTCGTATAATAGTTTTTCCACTATCTCCAAACCATTCAACCAAAATACATGAAGACAGAATCATTTGCAATACTATTACTGTCGCCTCGCCTCCCAATCTATACACCTTAATGGACAAGCACTCTTACGCATATTTTATACATAATAATTTCAGACAAATGAAATGACACATTTCCAATATAGTTCTAAAAATGATTTTGGTTAGTAAAGTCGATGTAAAATATTCAAACTGAAGTGATGACTAATTCGCAATACCTAATTGGTTCCTAAAAGATATTGCTGTCAAAAGGAAAAGTACGTTAGCAATAAGAAAACAAATTGAAATGACGGAGACATCAGTTAAAACACAAGCTTCTGAATCAGAAGAGAAGGAAGGAGTGGATCTGGATAGAATACTTATTGAAGAAATTGGTTATGGAATGCATCAGCTTAAAGAAATAGCACTGCTTGGATTAACTATGTTTATGGTGGGAATGTCCACCAGCAGTTATCTGTTCACAGCTGCTAGGATGAAAACCAGGTATGGGTTATATTATGTAATTTTAAACGTTGATAAATACTTCGTTAGCATAAGATGTGCTAAGTGCGAAATTGGTAGCCTTTTTGGGAAGACTGTATGCCTCGAGAAGTCGGAATACTATTTAGCTACAATTAACACCTGAGATGTGTAATAATAATAAGTAGATTATTTTTCATATACCACGATATCACGTTTAACCATCTGGCTACCCTGAAATTGCTAAACGTGGCACTGGATTTTTGAATTCATGTGCTCTGCCTACCCATGTTGGAAATACAGGCGTGAGAATATGTATGTATGTATTTATGTATAAATTATTTTTCTGGGAATTGAATGAGGTTAGATTAGAGAAAATTATGTAGTGAAAAGTGACGTTTAACTAGTCTGGAGAAGAAAAGTTTATGGGTTTGGATTGGACGTATGAAAAAAATAAAGACAAAGTCCTTTACGATTGAACACATACCTATAATAGCCCAACAAAACATTTTAGAAGATTCTGAATATAAATAAATTACAGTTAACTTTAGATTTCTAGATAAAGATTCTTGGTGCATCGAAACGAGTTGTTTATTCGAATGTGTTTTGTTTCAGATGCCTAATTCCAGAATGTGAAGCTGACGACAGTTTGGGCTTGTTTCCTCCATGGCTTTCAAATGCTGTACCATCACATGGAGACACATTTGACAGCTGTCATCGGTTTGCTTCTTTAACTTCACAAAACGTCACAGCAGGGTCATGTCCGGTAGACTTGTTTGACAACAGTACAATCGTAAAATGTACAAACTATGTTTATGAACATAAAAACTCTGCTGTTTATGAAGTAAGTTTATATTTGTCGTTTTTAAAGTTTTGTACCCAAAAAGTAGTAATATTCATCCATCCATCTGTCACTTGCATCTATTTTTTAAATCGTAATTCAATGATTTTATAAGGATTTATTTCTTTAGACGCGAAGCTATTGCCGTCCTGAAAAGCTGAAACTTAAGTGCACCCTTTTTTTTTCTTTAAAAATTTCAATGTCTTTATTTCTACTTTGCTTTCAGTTTGATTTGGCGTGTGACGAATGGCGTTGGTACTTCATTGGTGCCTCTCAGGTAATTGGTATCAGTTTCTCTTTACCCGTGGCTGGTATCATAGCAGACCGCTGGGGCCGGCGCATCTCTCTCTACATCAACTGTATTAACTTTGCTTGGGTCAACGCTGCCCTGTATTGGTCCAACTCTTACATCGTCTTCATTACTGGATTATTCATTGGAAAGCTTTTCGGCGGATCCATTTTCACCTGTTGTTACATACTTGGTAAGTTTGATTCTACATATTTAACCAATGATGCTGTCAATGCTTTGTCTGATGACTATGTACAATTGACAATCAAATCCTCTTTTTTTTTTTAATCAAGTGTACATCCTTTTGCTCTTCTTTACTTGAAGTGTTTATTTTGAGTGTTCTAAAGAATATTGAACTAATTTTGTTTTGATATCACTTATAGCACAAGCAATTCAAACAATAAATCAATTGTAAAACTGCGTTAAATGATTAGCTAGCAGGTGCTACCAGGCAGGTAGTAGAAGAAAATATAGACATACTAATATTGATACTTGACGTTTGTTTGTTTATAGCACTGGAAAATGTGAAACCCAGACACAGAGTTCATGCAGTAAGCATCATATGCACATGCTACTTTCTAGGCACTTGTGTAGAAGGGCTAATAGCCTGGACAGAGCCGAACTGGCGAGTGTTGATACTGATTATCTATCTGCCAGTGCTCATTAGTATAACCTATTTTTGGACCATAAGCGAATCGGCTCGATGGTTGCTAAGTAAAAACCGTTTCGAAGATGCAAGGAGAATTTTAGTAAATGCTGCGAGGGCAAATGGAAGAGAACTATCAGAAAATACTTTGAATAGTTTCTCTTATCAGATCAAAGAAACAGCTGAATCCGATGCAGTTACGCCTAATATTTTCTTCCTTGTGTACAAACACAAAGCAATTCAGCTGCGCTGTTGTATTCTACCTATATGGTGGATGACGGTATATTTAGTGGGGAATGGGTTACGTGTGGCATCTGTGTTCATAAGTGGGAATAAATACGTTAGCTTTATAACTGCGTCCGTTGCGGCCATGTGCGCTTTTTGGGCCGCAGTTCTTACCATGAACAGAACAGGAAGGAAACTTTTGTTGGTCGGAGGATTTTGGGCCTCTGGAGTGTGTATGCTGGGATATATTTTTGTACCTGACGGTAAGAAGTTCTTCGGTTCTACGGTCATCCCTTAAAAATATGTTTCGTGTTACATTTTCCATATACATATAACCTAATTGGCGAACTCTTAATTAGAATTAGATTTCTGATTAAAATATTCAATGCAGTAATCATCTCTACTTACTCTATTCTCAGTATTTATACTTATTATTACTACTTTCAGGTTATTACGCCGTAAGTCTGACTCTGTACCTGCTAGGAAAGTTCTGTATGACGCTGTCAAATGAAATCATCTACGTATACACCTCAGAGCTTTTTCCGACCGCTTACCGAAGCCGCTTTGTGACGTGTTTCTCTACATTCGGGAGGATTGGCGAGCTCTTGGCACTAATGGCACCAGCTGCTGTAATAAACACTTTTTTTATACCATTAGCATAGTCTAGCTAATAAATAGTTGGCACCATGTACAGTAGAGTAGACACATAGAGAGGATGGATGAAAGAAGATTAACAAATTTTATACAGGGAATGTGGATGGGTGCAGTGGGAGGGGAAGACCTAGACGGACGTTCCGTGACCAAATCGCGGACGTTTTAGAAACAGGTCAGGTCAAGAGCACCCGAAACCGACGAGCGTGTATGAGGAGATTAATGAATGTAGAATGTAGATGAAGCAAAAGAGTTATGTCAGGATCGTAGCGAGTGGAACAAAGTAGTCTCTGCTTACCCCTGTGGGATAGAGGCGTGACTTTATGTACGTATGTATGTACAGAAGGTCCGCTCTCGAACAAAAGACATGTTCAGGGACAAAAATGTTGGTGCCTCTTTCTACTGTTACCTGCTTGCACGTGAAATTGAAACTTGACCGTGACTATAGTGGTCATATTCAGTTGCACGCTGCTGCTAACTCAAAACCGGTTATTGCGGCATAGGTGTACTACTTGCTGATATAAATACTATTGTTTTTCTATTTACTAAACCACGCGTTCAAAATAGTATTTTTCAGTATAAACTGTGCGGTGTCGGCGCTGGTATAATTTAGGCGACAGGTTAGCAACCTGTTACTATAATATTGCACTTAGTACAGAGATCTACCTCTTTTATCTATTTTTACATACAATCACGTCCGTGCTCCCACATAGGGTAAGCAGAACCCACAAAATGTGACATAGACAAAACCATGACTACTACACGCTTTCCAGCCATTTTTAGCATAATTTAACGTTTAATAATTTTAAACAAAAAAAAACCGACTTCAAATTAGCAGTATTTTGAAAGTATTCTGTTTACTGAATGTAAATTCTTGACTACATCAACAAATGACCGAAAACGCCGTACATGTCCCTATAACATTTGAAGAGTTCCCTCGATTTCTCCAAGATTCCATCATCAGATCCTGATTTTGTGCAAATGGGACCAATTTCGAGTTATACCCTTTCGATCAAAAAATAATAATTTGAAAATCGGTTCAGGGGTCTCCGAGATATCGAGTAACATACACATAAAAAAAATTTAAAAAAATTAGGTCGAATTGAGAACCTCCTCCTTTTTTTGAAGTCGGTTAAAAACAGATGGAAAAATAGAAGAGGTATTTTTAACTACTGGTATGCTCTTAAACCTAAAATTATACTGAGAAACGTGAAAGTCAAGGTTTCAATATTTCTGTTTGTGTGCTCTGACAACCCCATTTGGAAACATAGGCATGTACAGTTCTGAACTGTCTCTGACAACCATTTGTCATATTCCAGGCAGCTCAGGTGTGGGAGCATCTCCCTTTTGTCCTGTTCGCTGGGATGTCGTTCTTGTCTGGTCTCCTAACCCTGCTGGTACCTGAGACCCTCGGTTGCTCTCTGCCGGAGACCATGGAAGATGCCGAGAACCTTGGCAAAGACCAGCCGTCAGTTCTAAAGCAGATGAAGAGACTAATGACAAGGAAACGGTGCTACGTGTTAAAGTAGAACTATTTGGATGACGTAATGTGATAGCTAGTGAGAGCTTCTTTTTAGAGAAGCGAGGAAATGATGATAATAAGTGGCGATCAAGAATGGTAATTAAATTATAATAAAACTATCGAGTTTTACTTTATTAACATGAAATACTTAAGGAATAATTTGATAGACGATCACAATACAGTACTATATTTTGAAGTTCCTTCTGTATCTCTCAAAGGTAGACTCTAAGAGATATCTCAAAAGAAATACCTAAAAATTTACCCTCTTATGGTGTCGGATTTACAATAACACCTCTCTATTTTTTCCGTGGATATCGTAAGAAGCGACTAAGGAAATATATCTTAGGCCATAGGCTAGCAATCTGATACTATTAAAGTATATGCTAAAGTTGGCCTCGGAACGTGAAATAGTCATAGTTTCGTCTACGTAGCGATTTGTGTGCTCTGCCTACCCCATTTGGGAATACAAGCGCGATGTATGTATGTATGTACGTTAGAGAAATAATAACACAGGACTCGAAGCCTGTTCAAGGGTAAATCAATAGAGCACTAAATATTTACGATTTAAACCGCAAAATATGCAAAGGTAAAGTTACTGCATGGTTGCAAGGTCTCTCGTGTGTTGACACTGAAAATTTGCTGACGATCACAAGGTGAGGGTGACGCTGTTGTAGCTGATTGTTGTTTATCACGATATTTACTCTTGATTAGGTACAATGATATAGTTTAATTACTAAGTGTTATGTTTTAAGATAATGTATTGCAATGTATAAACACTCGAGCTATTTATTTTATAATTCTTTAGAACCTATTGTTTATAACACAGGTTACACTTGTAACCTAGCATAGACTAAACTATAATTACTTTTTTGACCTAAGATTACTTTGTTTATTATTTCCTTTTTTGTAAGTATTTATGAATAAATTTGATTTGATTTGAAGGGTGCATAAAAATAGTAAATAGCTGGACTCTGTTATTCCACAGTTAGGTTATCTTAAAATGACAATAGCATTTTTTCAGTTCAGCGTTACATTTTCATCGCCAGCCGACTACCCAGCAAACATTTTGGTCGTATAATGAAACGTTTATAAGACCTCTAGTTATATAGAAGTTGTATTACAGTACCTTTTCTAACTCTTCGTCAAGTAATAGTGCATTATACGTCCGAATAGTCATATACACTTTTTGTCGTATAATAACGTCGTATAGACGTTCTTTCGACTTTTTATACGACCGTCGTATAATGGTGTCTACGATGACGTCTATAAAACATACTTATATGACGTTTTCGTCGTGTAAACGTTTCCGTCGTATAAATGTCGAGTAAGTGTCAATTTCGTAATGAAATTCTCTTTTATACAACTGTTACTCGAACAACAATTGTATAAACGTCGTACTTTTGACCGTTATATAAATGTTGATTAAATGTTACGAGTGCAACGTGTATACGTCCTCAAGTAACACAAACACGATAATACGACCACTATTTCATTAATACTCCTGTTAAGGTCTTAAATTCTACATTTATGTGACTTCCACCCTTTTGAAAGTTAAAAGCGATGATAAATCGAGAGGTCAAGCTGACAGGGACAAAAATGAAAATGGTTCCGTATCACAATTAAATGCAAATGCTACACATATTTAGTAAGTCCTTTATGTGAACCGCGCAGTGCTTTCGCGGCTATGCCCTGTAGTTTATTTGCTTTTTAGGACTCTTTCTCATTTTTCGAATTTGATAGTAATTCACAGTCCAAAAGTGAATAAATAATGTTAATTGTTGCCAAGAAAGCACTTTAACCGAAATTTATGACTGCAGAGATGATTTTAAAAAGTAGGCTAGTAGGGTTTTGCCACATGCATGAAGCATGCAAGCAGAAATCGGCCAAGTGCGAGTTGGACTGGCGCACGATAAGTTCCGTACCAAAACAGTAAAAAAACCACTTTTTTTCATGGAAGCCCCGCTTAATTATTTATTTTGTTTTTAGTATTCGTTGTTGTAGTGACAATACAAACACGTAAAAATTTCCACTGCCTAGCTATCACGGTTATTAAGATATAGCTCGCAGGATGGTGACCATTAAAAACGGCCAAAATTTTGTGTTTTTTTGTATGGGAGCCCAACTTAATTATTAATATTTTAATTTTAGTATCTGTTGTTGTAGTGGCAACAAAAATACATAATCTCTGAAATTTTCAATTGCCTGTCTTTTACCGTTCTTGAGATACCGCCTGGTGACAGACGGACAGACAGACTGAAATCTTTCACCCTTTCGGTACGGTATGGCACTCTAAAAAAATAATGTCTTGCATATCTTGGATTGCTTCCTTTAAAAAGTATGACTAATCAATATCCGCATAATTGTAGATTGTTTTACGGTTCATCTAAAAACAAAAATATTATTTTGGGTTTGTATCGGTCTGAACTGTCTGAACCAACACTTATCTTATCAGTTATTGCGATCAACAGAAAACACTGGTTTTTGAATATGAGTGCAAGAGAGAAAATACGCGTGCAGACGTTTAATTATTTCATTATTGAACCCTAAACCGACTATCATGGCGACCATTTCCATTTTGAACACACAGATTATAGGTCGGGAAGTCATATAGTGGTCATATAAAGCATTAATGTAATAAAATTTTAATAAAAATATATTAATACTTAAGAAAATTAAAAGCGCTTAAAAATTTTGATACAAAATTACTTCACATTCATCAGTAAACTTAAGTGCACAGTAGTTTCCAGTTGGTGAATATGGTTGTTTCATCTCAAATGTCCAAATATATTACTTGTATTAAAACATGGCGGCTGCAAATATTTCCAAATCAAATTAAGTCAAGTCAACATCGAACGAAAATTCTATACTTATCAGGAGTCACATCACATCATCTTTATGCGACAATAACACAACCATTACATTATATAAAAATCATATTAGGCACCACTACTCTACAAAATGTCGAATAAACGTCGCAAGCGCTATTTTTATGTGATTTGCAGCCAAATCGCCGACCACTATATGACGATTATGCGACTAAAAAGGTATTTATACGACGCTTACACGAAACTTATACGACTTAAAGTTGAATAAAATGGGCCCTTTTTGCGTCGAGTAAACGTCCTTACGACCTTTATACGACTATACTAAACAACTTAAAGTTGAGACCAAAACGTCTACTCGACCTCGAAATGTTTGCTGGGTAGTAGTCACCGACTCACAGAATTGAGGGAGAAAATTTAAAAACCGAATTTGAACAATAGACTAACAGAATCTCCATTTGAAAAATGGATGTATGAACTAACGATCAATTTGAAAGCCAAATGGCCGTTTGAATTCTGGTTCTATTCCAGTATTTGAAATTTAAATTCCACGTGGTATTTTATTAGTAAATGCGTCTATGGTTTACTTAGTTAAAAAGATTTCGGTTTTTTTTTTATTATAATTTCAAAACGATTGCTTATATGAATTTGAAGCAATTCTTATATTTATGACATTTTATTTATTTTTTGGATGTGCTATAAAAATGTCAAGTTATGAAGTATCTTAATTTACATAGCTCCTTTTTTAATTTGCCTAGTATGAAAAATTATCTCTATAGATTTAAGGCTATTTAGTACCTAGTTTGGTTGACGGTGTGATGATGGTGTTAAAATAACACCTCATTTCTTCCATGGATGTCGCAAGAGGTGGCTAGGGATGTACAGTCAAGGAACTTGATACCTGTGCCACTTTGAAACTTTCATAATGAGTTTCATCTGCTTTGAGTTGTAGATATAGGTAGTAGGTATTGTCACAGTGACATTTCTTGTAAAAAGTTACAAAGTGGCACAGTTATCAAATTCTTTGACTGTACGTCAAGGTATGCTGTAGGCAATCGGCTAGCATGTATGTGTTATTTATCTACAAACAAAGCTCGTTGGAGCTCCAACGTAATTACTAACCAACAATTACACCTATACTTTACCATACGTTTCCCGAGCATCATAATAATAATTATCATAACTTCTTTTTACCCAAACGCCTACGATTTGTTCCACGACTTGTACACTTACGGATCACGAAAACGGATTAATTTTCTAAGATAACTATATGGAATACGACCCCTTTTCATTGTCCGTGAGTGTATTAAGCACTTAATTATTATTTTGTTCGTGCGTGACGGCGCATCGTTAGGAAAAAGATATTGCTATCATATTAAAAATGTTTTGCGAAAATTACAGGTTTAGGTGGAAAAAGAGGGCTGTTTTTATATCTAGCTGTATGTTGTTGCCATACATACATCAGCCTGTTTACCCTTAAATGATCCTGGGCAAAATCACGATGATGTTAGCATGTTTTTTTAAGGTTTGTAACTTTGTAGTCTCGACTATAATAGTTGGCTATGGCGTCTAAAATATAAAAAAAGAAAATACAATAAAAAAACGTGAAAGTTTAAACCATTTTTATATCGACAGAATAAACAACGGCGGAAGCAAAATCTGAAAATAAAATGTCAAATTTGATTTCGCACAACAGAAAAGTTCAGTGGCGAGCTTGGGATTCGAACCCACGACCTTCTGCATGAGAGGCCATAGGTCAAACCACTGGGCTACCACGCGGCCTTACTGAGTTTGTAGTACAGTCATTTGGTTCGAAATATAGAGATTACTTGGAAAGTTTTAAAAATTGGTAATTTTATTGATTTTGATGAGTTCTTTCCGAATTTCGATTTTGCCATTGCCACCTCGTATTTTTGCCGCTCACGGAGCCATATTGGAAAAATGTCCCGTAAAAGCAGTTTTTGGACAATATCTCCTGTCTGGCTCATTTAACGATAGAATCAGTCATCTACAAACAAAAAAATTTCCGGAAAACTTTCCAGGCAGAACTACCAAAATGATTGTACCTACTATTGTAATTTTCTACCGTTATTTAAACCCTATATCGACAATGTTCCGTAAAAACGAAAGTGACGGGATTGAGAAAGCAATTAATTTCACACCGCAATAACTCGACTGCGGAACGACAATTCGGCTTCGCAATTTATCGAGTTTTTTCGGTTTCTTTTAAAGGTGCTTTTAGGGATCCGATCTATGGGAAATACTCCCAAAGTGAAACTTCTCTCCAGGTATTATGTTACGCCTGGGGAAAGAAGTCCACAGAGAGAAAGTTGTAACCAACATTAATTAAAAATTAAAAACACCCTCGGCGAGCCCCAACCCAATGGGTTTACTGAACGTGTAACATTCTTATCGCATCAAACAAATGACCTGATGACCTAGAAGACCTGAACCAATTTCCACCAAACATAGCTAAGAACACTCTCGATTGATATATCTTTCAAACAAAAAAACCGCATTTAAATCGGATCATACGTTTGGGAGCTACGATGCCACAGACAGACACATAAACATTTACACACACACACACACACACACACACACACAAACACACACACA